>VWZE01018502.1:32703-44259 GCA_013396675.1 Eubucco bourcierii
GAGGCCTTGAGTGAGCTGTACTAGTGGGAGGTGTCCCTGCCTATGGCAGGGGTTTGGAACTAGATGATCCTTGAGGTCCCTTCCAACCTTACCATTCTATAATTCTATGATTCTATGATTTAATTTTCTTTATTCTTCTCTGTAAGATGCACACAGCTCAACTCGATTCTACAGTGGAAAGATACCTAATGTATAAGAACTATGTCTTATGACCTGCACTCCTATTTATACATCCTCTCAGGTGCCTGCCTTCCTCCTGTCACGAGCTTGTCCACAACTGATGACCTACTGAAAGTTCTTTGCTGTCCTCAAAGCCTGGGCAGGTGTTACTTGCTCCATATGCGCATAACAGCCTACATGAAGTATTCTGCTTACTTCCTCACTAAAATGCATTGTAGTTTTTCCATCCTGCATGCCGAATTTGCTTAGAACATGCTGAATACTAAACCTGCCCTCCTCCATGTCAGCAGTCCTCCTCAGCTCTGTGCCATCTGTGTGTTTAGTGAGCCTACTCTCTTCAGTGTCAATGACAAAGTAGTCTAGTGCACTTAGCCAACAGTCAGTGTGCACATTTCTTGCATATGTATCTGAATTTCTCAATCACAGAAGTACTGGACACTTTTGTGCAGGGCTACCAATAGGGAACAAGATCTTTCTGAGCATGGAGACCCCCTACAGCAATGCTCTGGGCTCTGAACAGTAAAGAGAAAGACTGGCCATCCTGGGAAGCTGTAGACTGAGAATGAGACTGACAAAGCCCTGGTTACTACTGAAAGGTGAATAAGCTCCAGCTTATCCAGCAAAGTAATTTAATACATACCTCCTGGGTCCTGTAAGTTCTGATAGGGCTCCGTTGGTCCTAGATTAGTACCGTGCATTATTAAATCTTTGTTCCTGTTGGATTTTTTTTTTTCAGAGTAAAGCTAAAAGACTTGACAGGGTCACAAAATCACTAAGAGCCAATTAAGAATAATACTGTCTCTAAAAGCCTTTTGAAGGATGAAATCAGGCAGAATTCATTCCTCTTCTGTCACCTGAAAGTTTATGTCACACTTCTCCTTCCCCCTCTCTACTCACAGCAGTAACATTTATGTACAGTTTAATGTTATGATATTTAATCATGCAAATAATGATCTCATTGACTTTAGTGGGACTATTTATGTCCTCAGGATGACAAGCCTGGCACTGTACTCTGCAAAACACTTCAAGGTTCTCCAGTAAAGGTAACCTCAATATCTAACACACTACAAAGGAACACTTGTGTCACTATACATCTTCTTTATTTAATAAAGAATTTACAGAATAATTTTAAAAAGGACAAGTGAACAATTAATAATTTAAATGTGAAACTTCAGTAATGATGGAAGTGACAGAATAGGAATAAATTAGCTTTAATTTCTTTCTTAACTGTTTGCTGATTTTGGAGTGGTTTTTGGGTTTTTTGATTGGTTGATTGTTTTTTTTTTTTTCCACATAGCTCTCTTTGTTTGGTTGTCTGGTTTTGGGTTTTGTTTGTTTGTTTGCTTTTCCCCCTTGTTCTTCTTGACCATGATTTAGGCATTCTAGTAATGGAAAAACAAACCAAAACAAAACCTCTTGTATTGATTGAGTCTCCATTTTTTAAAACTTCTATATAATTTTTCTCAAATAAATGCATATCTGAATAAGATATCTGTAGGAAAACAATCAAAGGGCACAAGGGAATGAATAAAAAAAAAATGTAATACTAGGTAGTAAAGCACTCAGACTGATATAATGAGAGCCACAGTAAAAGAAAAACAAGGTTTCATAGACTGAAAGTTCAGAGCAAAAGGATGAGGACACAGAGCTTAACAGATGATGGAAACAATCAACATTTGCTGAGGTTTGCAGATGATTTTTTCACTACAGTGGAAATACCAATTAAGTATTTTAAAGTTTGCAGGCACTGAAGCTAAATTGTTGCATACTTCAATGATACCATGTCAAGGAAAAAAAACAGGAAGAGAGAAAGGAAAGAAAAAAACCCCTTAGGTTAGTTATAAGAGAAGTTGATCTATTGACATTTATTTTATATATAAAATACATAAATGTATAATAAAAGTCAATGTTAGTAATATTGACATTCATATTTTAAATTAATATTTTAGTTTTTAAAAATATTGTTTACATAGTTTTTCTTTTTTCTGTACATGCTGCTCTTCTGTTGTGAAGCAACCATTCCCTCACACAGAAATGAATTTCTTCTTTCTTTCCTTTCACAACTACCCATACCCACATACATGGGTGAGAAGGCAGTCTAAGCAGGTGGATTTTATAGAGCAAGATAAAGGGATGGAGATGAATAATTCACCTTTTAACCAAAGAATGGAATCCTCTTTCCCCCTCTCTTCCAGTTCTATTCCTTCCTCATCCACCCAGTTATGACTCTGTCTTTTATAATGGATTGGCAGCTTTGACTATTACAAATCTTTTACTTATGACTGTGGGCACAGGTGGTTACCAGGAATATATTCACAAGGCTGGTTTGTACTGTAAGACACTTGTCTGTTTATCCAGTTTCCCAGAAAATTAACCTTCAGAAAGGAATTAACATAATAGTAATATTCGGTTCTTAGGAAAACAAACCAAACCAAACCAAAATAAACAACAATCATAAACAGACCAGTGGATTTCAGTTTTCCATTTTTAAATTACTCTTTCAGGTTTTTTGTTGTGGGTGATTTTTCTTTTTTTTTTTTTTTTTTTTCAAAATCAGAGATGAAGTGTGGAGTCTTTAGATTGAGAAAGATTGATTAGAAAAGAAGACCATTCTTCACTGGGAAAGGAAACCTTTATCCTAATTAAGAATCAAGTACAGTTTCAACAATGTGGAAAAAAAACAAAACACAACCTTCCCAAAAGAGAACTGCTGTATTTTCATTGCTCCCTGGGCCACCCAGAAGTTTCTTTCCACTCTTTCATGCTTTTCCAACCAGGTCTTAGAGAATGGCTGTTTCTTCACTTGTCTCTCTTTTGCTCACTCCATCACCCTCCTGTAGTGCTGTTACGACTCATAAATCCCTGGAGCACCTGCACTGCTGCATGAATAACACTTTTTACAAAGCAGCAGACAGTTCTTCATGCTTTATGGGACTCCTTTGAAAAACAGATTTTTCTTTTAATACAAAATACTTGTATGTTAATTACAAGAGGATTTAAAAGGAAATTAACTACTAAATACCATTCATAAACATTTTATTCTTGATTTGCTATCTGAAGTATCAAGTGGTATGAGTGAAGCTATAATTGGAATTAATACTAGAAAGGAGACTTGAATTTCATTCAAAAGAAATGAAAAACCTAAAACCACCACCACCACCACCAAGAACAAAAAGCACACACCAGGCTATTCTGTATAACCTTTTCACTAGGAGTAAGGATTGTTAGCTGTGTAGAGGTTTTTAAAAGCAGATCTCAAAGTATTTTTCTTGTTACGGGAAGGAGATGTTTCCTGTGGATGTATACAATAAATCTAATTAAACTACAAATAGGGAGCTGTTTTATTGTATGAGATATTAAATCCATCCAGATCTGTATCCTGCAGTTACTGAAGTATAAAACATATCCTAAGAGGAAATCCCTCTGTCAGCCAGATCAAAGTGGGGAAGGTCTGGTAGGATTGTATATGCATGTGCTTGTGTGTGTTAAACCATGTTCATGTTTCCAAGGGAAAGGAAATGCCTTTTTGTTTCTTCTCTATTTTTTTTTTTCTAGAGGAAAATAATTCTATTCAATTTTTAAATTAAATATGAAGCCAACTCTTCAGCTCCTGGCAACTCCTTTCTTTGCATCCCTGTTTCTTTCATGAACCAGGAAACATGGAAGCTCTGGGACTGTGGCTTGGGCATCCGGGAGTGTTGAGGTCGCAAGGATGGTAAACGCTAGAGAAATCCTGAAAATCTGGGCTGAAAAAAAGACTTGCACTGTGTCATCTTAGGTGGAGACTCCCTTAGTTGAGTTCTCAAACATCTCTATATGGAGCTGACAGCATGCTAGACAGGTTATTGAAAGAATCTGGATTATATTTCCAAGACATTGCTTCATCATATACTTTGCATATATGGCTGTGTAGGGCTCTGTGTTTTGCTGGCCTGGCAGATAAGAACAAGCTTTACTTCATCTGGGTTCCTAGGCAGTACTTTACACCAGCCTCCAACTCCCTTATCTTCTATATGAAGGTTTCTTTCATTGGAAAATGGAGAGTATGTAAAGATATCTTTTAAGTGACTTGTTGATGTGATATTAAGAGTGATTTTTTTTTTCAAACTGAGTTCCCATCATAACTGAAGCATGTTAATCTGCTCATTGCCAGTAAAGCTGGGGATGGTAGGTGTTCTTAGACAAAATGTTTAGGAGGAGTCGTTGACTCATGGCAATCTTTAGTCATTCTCTGATATGATACTATTACTGTGTACAGGATCATCAGAGTACTTGTTTCTCCGTTCTATTATCTTGTTTTTACATTCAGTGACATCTTCCTTGGCATAAGGGAAGGGTAGCAGATTGATGTTTTAATAATCTATTTGATATTCCATTTCTCTAAATCACCAAACCCTGTCATTTTCTACTGTTGCAGTGTTTGCCGTAGCAGATTAAATCTGGTCTCTTTTTGATAGCAATGGTAGGTTGTTGGTGCTCCAGACAAAGATTTAAAATTGGCCTGTAGGTGGTCTGCCATATGCATGAGATTAATTTAATCTTCTCTTACATGACTAGAAAAGGCAATGTCAGCCTTGAAGGTTGCACCTACTCTTGTTTTCAGCATTGGGGGGTTACTAAGAGCCAAAGGGAATATCATTTTACTGCCAGGTAACACACTGATCTACAGAACATCTGAAAGCCTTTTCCAAGAGACTAGCATGAAGAATGCCTATGACACCTGTAGGGCTCTAAAACTAGGTTAAAATAGCTTCACATGAGAATCAAACCACAGGTACTGTTACAGTGATTATTATTATTTATAACAGCAATATCAATAATTTACATATAGGATTGGTTGTGGCTCCTTTCAGTTGTACTAGGAAGCAAACAAAGCTAGTTGTTCTGGAATAATAGTGAGAGACAAAATATCTTAAATTCCAGAACTTTTCATGGAGGAAGTTCCACTTTACACTCTGCTGTAAATTTTTTGGCATCTTTTTAATCAATATATTTCCAGTGGGTGTCTTCATCATGCAGCAACTCAGACATTTTGTTTTATCAGTAAAATAATGTTAGGCTGCGATTGCCTGTTGATCCCAAGTGTTACTGTTACATGCTTCATATCATAATATATGAGAGTTGCCTCTGAAATTAAAGCTCAGTGTGGTTTTGATGGGTCTAAGATTCTGCATTTATTTTGTTCTTTGAATTAGCCTTATCTTGTGACTGCCATTCCGTTGTATAACTCTCACTCTAAATGTATAACAACAAAACAATGGATTTGCAGCCCAGAAGAGGACACAGCGCTTAAGCATAGTGAAGAACTGCATGGACCTATAGAGAGCAAAAGAAGTAAGTGTGTGAATAGTTGTGACCGTTGTGGTAAGCAATGCTCTTCACATAGTAATTGAACTCTTTTGAGATTTCTGTAGGAATTATGGGATCATTATGCCAATTTTTTTTTCTGTTAGATATTTTGATGTACATTTTTCAGGTAGCACTTGGAATAATATTTTTTAAGACATGAAGTTTTCAAAATGTTAGCATCAGGAAAAGGTAAAGATGAGATTAAACACCACAGTCTAATCAGTGGGAATGCAATTATGGTGAAAATACACCAAAAAAAAAATCCATGCAAGGCTTTTGTTTGGCCTTCCCCTGATAAAGGTTTTTGTAGAGCAGAATTGGTTCAGTCCCTCTTGGTTAAAGCTTATTTGAGAAACAGAGAAAAAGAAAAGTCTTGTTAAGAACTACAAAGTATACCATAAGAAGATGCTCTGTGGAAATGATCAACGAAGCCTTGAATTTTAGAGTATCTCCTTGCCAAACCTGAAAAGATAAACATGTATGAAAAAAAATTAGTAATTGTCTCCAATATTGAATTGGAAGCATATAATATAGTTTGTTGGCTTTTCAGAACAAAGCTGGGAAATGTCAAAAAGCAGTTGTAAACAGATTGCAGCACTGGAGAAGGGATAAAAATTGATCACAGATTTTGGGACTTGCTTTGATGAAGCTATACTCCCAGCTTGTCATGTCTCAGTGTACGTAGGTACATACAAACAAACTGCATATGTGCTCTATAATCTGTAAGCCATGCACTAGCACAGCAATCAAAGTTTCACCAAGATGTCTATCAGAAGACAGAGAAAACAGTTTTCAGTTTCTGTATTAATGCAGAATACAGAATACAATACAATACAGAAGCAGCCGTAGTCCAGATCTTGTGTAAATCATTTTAATGGTCTCTTCAGTAAAGATGCAGCAGGAAAACTTTTAAATCTAGAAGAACCTCAGATATTTGCCTTGGAAATGCAAGGAATAGTAGACTGATTGGATTGAAATGGCTACATGACAAGACACAGCTGCCTTGATGCGATGTAGCTCCTTCCCATCACAGACCAGCCCCTAACATTCACAGCCATGCTTCAGAAGTGCCACTCCAGAGTTCGCTGCTCTGCACAGTCATTATCTGTGGCAAAGCACAAAGCTTGTAAAGAGATAGCATTGAAATTAGCTAATCTGGAAGTGAAGACATGGAGCTTTTTCATTATTTCTTTTGCCTTCACTCTGGCCTATTAGTAGAAACACTTGTGGGGTTTTTTCCCCTTATTCTTCTTATAAATGGACAGTAGAGCTTATTAGCTTTGTACATACCAGTTCCTTTCTTTTCAGGATTTCTATTCTAAACCTCTCCAGTTGTGGAATAAAAAGATCTCTCAGACTCCTATTCACCTTTTACCATTCAGAAGTATATGTCAGGTTGTTTTCTAGCATTAGTGCCCTAAAGCAATTTGCAAGTTGGAAACATTGCAATAAAGAGTAGTGACTTTTCTCTCAGAGGAGCTTAAAGGGAGTGGTGCTATATATGAACTAGATTTTAATTCATCACAGTTGAGCTGCTGCCTGAGTCCACAAGAGTCAGTGAGCAGATGAGTTAGGCTTGTTCTTGAGGAGTTTTCATCCTGCCTCCATAGGGGGAATGGACTAGCTTTTTTAAAATCCTTCAGATGACTTCTAGCTGTTTTGAAGGCAAAACCTCTTCCATATGGCACTTTAATTGTGCAATAAAAGTGACTTAATTGGAAATAATTACCTTGTTTTCAAAGTACCATAATGATTTCAGCTGAGAGCCAGATTTTGGAATAGGACCTTATGAAAGAGTTCATACATGATGGAGGTATTTGTTTCAATCTTAGCTGTTGTCTACATCTTTCAATTTACCTACTTGGTACTGTTTATATTGCTACAAGGAACTAAAGACAAAAGACTGTTGGTACGAGCAGTCAGAAATGAAACATGAGCTGAGATAAAATATCTTCAAAGAAAATATCAGAAGGTCTTAAAAGAACAGAGGAGGCTTAGGGGAAATGTCTATTTATCTGGCTGCAGCCAAGTATGCACAGATGGGTTTTTTTTCCTAATGTTGGGGTCTAAGGTACAAAAGTAAATGATCTCATTTAAGTAGATAGTTTGGGGGGAAGCAGAAGCTAGCACAGGGGAGTAAGTGATACAGCAAAAAAACTTTGAGGAAAATGTTACAGGAGTGAAGCCAAGAGAGGCAGTGGACCAGGAAGTTCCAGGCAATGAGCCTGAGTTACACAGGGGCATCCTGAATAGGAGTCAGTGTTTAAAAGGGACAGAAAGATTATGATACAGAGTTTGCTTTGTATACGATGGAGATTTTTATTTGGATATAGCTTTAGTGCAAGAGTTACTTCAGAAAATAGCTCTGGCAAACAGCTTATACTTTGTAGACACAGTCATACTCTAAAGTAAGCAATTCTGCTGGTGAAATATGTGCTCACACAGCCTGTGGGGTTGGTTTAATGATCCAAGAGTGACTCCACTTCATCATCTCTACCGATGCAACTTTTACCTGTACGCGAGTTTGTGGTGATGTCTTTGCATGACTATCGTTACTTAGTACATCCAAGCTATGATTTTGTATCAGTTCAGAGGCATCATCTCATCCACTCAATTATCCCAATGTAACGTGAATTGCTAAGGTCATTCTGTTGTTAATTAATTGTGCCGCATTTAAGAAGTCTCCCTGAAGTCCTGTGCATTAAAAATTAATGTAAACTCCTCCATAGACCTAGCAGTTTGAAGTGTCTCACTAGCAAGCTGAATGACACTGATGTGGTGGGTTGGTAGTTACTCTCTGTATTGCAGGAAGTTCAGTAACATTTCAGCTGTATTTGGATGTTATGGAGATACTCTGAGATATCAAATGAAGGAGAATATGCAGAAAAATTAAGGTTATTTGGCTATCTCTGTAGAGCTATTGAAATCCCACAGCATTAGCAGACAGAGGAAGAGAAGCAATAAAACAATTGCTTTTAAAAAACATGGCTGAGAACTTAGAAACCACCTGAGGGGAACCTTTAAATGTTTGACCCCACTAAGCAACTGACCATATTGTTTTTAGTAATCTCCCAATGTAAACTTGGGGAAGTTTATTCACAAACATCATTGTAATTTCCATGGGCAACTAACCATTGCTATTATTCTCATGCCCAGCTGCAGCTGGCTGCAGCTAAAAATAGAATGTTGAGTATTTTTTTCCCTCTAATTTGTTTCAGTAATTAAGATTCTGATAACTGGATCAGTATGGTGAGAGTGAGAAGCGTGAAAGTTTTGCAAAACTCACCTGATGACCAAGTTTTTAATCTGAAAAACTTGGTTCAGGACCTACTGATGGGTAGAATTATTCTCTGAGTCCTCCACCGCTCTTCTTCTTTTGACAGTCATTTCAGGATCTCAGAGTGTTGATAGAAATGACTGCTTCCTCCTGGAAAATAGCATGTCCATCCTCCTCTCTGCACCCCTTTTGCCTGATTTATCTGCTCAGTCTCTCCTCATGAAACCCACTTATTTTCCTGATCATTGGGAATTCTTCAGTTAAGATATAAAGAATATGAAAACACAAAGAAAAAAAAAATCATCATAAAAGTAAAGAGTCCACAGAGATGGTAGAAACTCCATCCTTGAAGATGTTGGGACCTTGACCAAACCATAAATCAGGCTGGCCTCGCGGTAAGCAAGGGAGTGGGACTAGATACTTTCAGGAATCCTTTCTAACCTAAGATTTTACATATGAGTTTTTTGTTAGTCTAGGGTGTTTGGTTTTGGTTTTTTTCTTTTTCCATTTAGTACAGAATTGCAGAAAAGGTCATTCAGTCATTTAGTGTGAACCCTTGCAGGGCTTTGGCTGTGAATTCTAGGAAGTCCTGTACTGAGTCCAAGAAGAAATTCAGGCTTTAAACATCTATTTGTACATTTAGAGGTTGCCTTTTGAGACCTACATCCCTGCATATATGTACAAAGATTTACAGAGTTGGTGGAAAATATTGCTAAACCAGATAGAGGCATGTTTTAAACTCATATCACCAAGAAGTATATGTAGCTCTTGGGCACGAACTTAGTGCTGTCTCAGTGCAGCATAAATTCAAATGCACGTTGTTGGGAAGAGCTTTTCTTCTCCTCAGGAGCCACCAAGGACCACTGCTGTGTCAGGTCTTGCATACATGCTGTTGTAGCAATAGTAAGTAATTCTGATGAGTCAGATAAAACTGATCAATAAAAAGCAAAACAAGTGACATTTCTGGCTAAAAGTATATTCCCTAGGGTTTTTTGGAAATCTAAAGTCATGTTTTACAAGATAGTAAAAATGGGACCTCTGAAGGTCATCCAGTCCAAACCCCTCTGCCGTCCGCAGGGACATCCTCAACTAGATCAGGTTGCCCAGAGCCCTTGAATATCTCCAGGGATGGGGTCCCAGCCACTTCCTAAGGCAAACTGTTCCAGTGTTCCACTACTCTAATGGTAAAGAACTTGTTCCTAACACCTAAGTTATTAGCCTGTCAGTCTTGCTAAATAAAGGAAGGGACCTCTTGGCATCTGAAAAAAAAAAAAAAAAAGTCGTGCAAATGAGGACATAATTGTGATATTGTGGTTACAGCACAGAACTGGAGAGAGGGAGAAACTCAGTTCTGTTCCTAATTCCTAAAAAACACTTCTGTGTTTTATTGCTTCAGTTCTGTAGCATCATTAGGTAAAAATACAGGAAAGTCTACTAGAATGGTAAGAATATTATGCAATTCAGAAAGCAAATAAAACACATGATTACCACATCATAGTCAATGGGACAGAGTCTAGCTGGAGGCCTGTAACTAGTGAAGTCCCTCAGGGGTCAGTACTGGCACCACTGTTATTCAGAGTTTCATTAATGAGCTGGACGAGGGCATGGAGTGCACTGTCAGCAAGTTTGCTGACAACACCAGGCTGAGTGGAGTGGCTACCACACTGGAGAGTTGTGCTGCCATTCAGGCAGACTTAAACTGAGAGTTGAACAGGGAGAAATTTAATGAAGTTCAACAGGGGCAAGTGCAGAGTTGTACATCTGGGCAAGAACAACCCCATGGATCAGTACAGATTGGGGACTGACCTGATGGAGAGCAGTGAAAGGGAGAAGGACTTGGGAGTCCTGGTGGATGGAAGGATGGCCATGAGCCAGCAGTGTGCTCTTGTGGCCAGGAAGGCCAGTGCCATTCTGGGGTGTATTAGAAGGGCTGTGGTTAGTAGGTCAAGGGACGTTCTCCTTTCCCTCTACTCTGCCCTAGTGAGGCCTCATCTGGAGTAATGTGTCCAGTTCTGGGCCATCCAGCTCAAGAAGGGTAGGGAGCTGCTTGACAGAGTCCAGAACAGAGCCACAAAAAATATTAAAGAAGTTGAACATCTTCCTTATAAGGAGAGACTGAGGGAGCTGGGGCTCTTTAGCTTGGAGAGCAGTAGACTAAGAGGTGACTTCATTAATGTTTATAAAGGTGCCAGGAGGATGGAGCCATCCTCTTCTCAGTGTTGCCCAGTGACAGGACAAGGGACAGTGGGTGAAAGCTGAGGCATAGGAGGTTCCATGTGAACCTGAGGAAGAATTTTTTTCTCTGTGAGGGTGACAGAGCACTAGAACCAGCTGCCCAGGGAGGTTGTGGAGTCTCCCTCTCTGAAGATACTCAAGAACCATGTGGATACGTTTCAGTGTGATCTGCTCTCAGTGATCCTGCTCTGGCAGGGGTGCTTGACCAGATGATCTTTCGAGGTCCCTTCCAGCCCCTGACATTCTGTGATTCTATGATTCTTCAATTAGTCTGTAGGCTGCTTGAAAGGCATAAATTAAAAGCTACATGAAGTCTAGAGACATTAAGATTCTGCTTCAGTTCTCCCCAAGATTTTTATTTTAAAATGACTTGAAATAAATTAAGATTGGACAAATTAATTTACATAAGAAATGAAGTTAGCTTGGAATTCTCTGGTAATAAGTCACTACAGAACCAAATCAAAACAAAGCAAAATGAAACAAAACCCAATCAGAAATCAAATAATAATAGTAAT
>VWZE01018508.1:0-13598 GCA_013396675.1 Eubucco bourcierii
CCTTACCATTCTATGATTCTATGATTTTATGATTTCTGTCATTGTAACTTTGAATTCTACCCTATCTCTTAGTCTATAAAATCATATGAATTTATACAGAATTAAGGAAGAGGAGGGGAAGGATGTAAAAACTGAACTGTATGTGGCAGGAATTGGATGGGAAAAAAAAGTACAAAATAAGATAAAATTGTTTTTTTCCACTTCCCCATAAAAAACTGTAGAACAGATAGTTTTGATTAACTTTGTCATTGGATAAGAAACAGATGGGAAGAAGCAAGTTTGAATTGAAAACATAATCCCAGTAGTTATCTGCTTTTTGAGACAGAGGAGGGAGTGACTATTACAGAAGCCTGCTGGTTAACATCACATTTCAAACTTTCCATCTCCCTGTACAAAAGTTAGATAACACTCAACTAGATCTTGAAAATCTCTCTCAGATATGCTTTACCTGTGTGGTTGTGCCAAGCAGGTAGTTTTAAAAACCTCATCCATCAGTCTGTGCTTTTTGGTATTTTCTTTAGTAAATGTGCAAATAGGAAAAGAAAACCAAAACCAAAAAAACAAACAAAAAAAACCCAACACCAAAACCCAAACTCCACACACAAAAGCAAAACAAGAAACAAAACAAAATCCTGATGAAACTTGCTTGTCTTGAGCAAATGGGACATAGATTTAATCTATTGACAGCACAGCTTTTGATGAACAGCAAAGGTCACCCAGGCCTGTGCAGAGATATTCACTGTTTTACAGTAATTTGAGCTTTCTGCTTCTTCATTGCTCTTTATGGAATGATCACAGAATCACAGAATGTCAAGGGCTGGTAGGGACCTCGAAAGCTCATCCTGTCCAACCTCCCTGCCAGAGCAGGATCACCTATACCAGATCACACAGGAACACATCCAGATGGTTCTTGAATATCTGCAGAAAGGGAGACTCCACAACCTCCCTGGGCAGCCTGTTCCAGGGTTCTGTCACCCTCTCTGGAAAATAATTGCTCACCATATTTACATGAAACTTCCTATGCCTCAGCTTCCACCCAGTGCCCCTTGTTCTGTCATGGAACATCACCCAGCAGATCCTGTCTGGAGCCTCTTGGCAATCACCCTTTACATACTTAGAAACATGAATGTGGTCACCAGTCAGGCTCCTCTTTTCCAAGCTAAAAGAGCCCCAACTCCCTCAGGCTTCCTTATAACAGAGATGTTACACCAAACTTTTGGAACAAGCCCAGAGGAGGCCACCAAGATGCTGAGAGGGCTGCAGCAGCTCTGCTGTGAGGACAGGCTGAGAGAGTTGGGGCTCTGCAGCCTGGAGAAGAGAAGGCTTCCAGGAGACCTTAGAGTAACCTTCCAGTGTCAGAAGGGGGCCTACAGGAAGGCTGGGGAGAGACTATTGACAAGGTCTTGACAGGACAATGGGTTTAAACTGGCAGAGGGGAGATTGAAATTGGATATTAGAAGTTGTTTGCAGTGAGGGTGGTGAGACACTGCCACAGGTTGCCCAGGCAGGTTGTGGCTGCTCCCTCCCTGGAGGTGTTCAAGACCAGGTTGGATGAGGCCTTGAGTGACCTGTACTAGTGGGGGGTGTCCCTGCCTATGGCAGGAGTTGGGAATGGATGATCCTTGAGGTCTCTTCCAGCCTAAACCATTCCATGTTCCATTCCCTTCTGCATCTTTGTGGCTCTGCACTGGACTCTCTCAAGCAGCTCTATGTCCCTTTTGATTTGGGGTGTCCAGAACTACCCCCAGACTGTACAGGGAGAGGGAAAAAAAAAGAATGTGCTTCAGTCCTTAACCTTTCTCCTTTGAGAACTTCTTATGGATATAGCACTAGGAAAATCAATTCACCTTTTCTCTATATCTAGTAGAGTTTTATTCTCCTTATTTGTCCTCCTTTTTAAATCAACTGTTCATACATTTTCCTCTTTAGGAGTATGCATAAAGCTTACTCAAACTCTTTTTTTCTCCCATAATTCTAGGACTTCCACTTTTTGCCTTTCCTCATATTATTTAACCAATTGTTTTCTTGATAACCAATGTGTGTAAGAAAACACTCAAATTGTGGAATATGTTTCTTATACACTGCTAACCACTCCAGACAGAGAGATCAGTGTTCTTGGTGCAACTAGTGTCACTGGCCATTGCCTCAGAATGAGATGACACAATCTCAAGCTGTGCCAGGGGAGAGTTAGGATAGATGTTAGGAAAAATGCTTCACAGAAAGAGGAGTGATTGGGCATTGGACTGGGCTGTCCAGAGAGGTGGTGGAGTCAACGTCACTGAAAGTGCTTAAAAAGAGACTGAATGTGGCACTTAAAATCATAGAATCATGCAATTGTCAGGGCTGGAAGGGACCTCAAGGATCACCTAGCTCCAACCCCCCTGCCATGGGGAAGGACACCTCACACGAGATCAGATTTCTCAGAGCCCCATCCAGCCTGCACTCAAAGACCTCCAGGGATGAGGCTTCTGCCACTTCCCTGGACAATCTGTTCCAATGTCTCACCACCTTCATGGTGAAGAACTTCTTCCTAACATCCAGTCTGAATCTACCCACTTCTAGTTTTACTCCATTGCCCCTAGTCCTGTCACTACCCAATACCCTAAAAAATCCCTCCCCTGCTTTCCTGTAGGGTGCCTTTAGATACTGGAAGGCCAAAGTAAGGTCTCCTCAGAGCCTTCTCTTCTCCAAGAGAACCACTTTGTGCCATGGTGTAGTTGATCAGATGGTGTTGGGTAGTAGATTGGACTTAACAATCTCAAAGGTCTTTTCCAGCCTGGTTAATTCTGTGATTCTGTGGTTTTGCCAACAGAAAAAGGGCCAATATACCACAGCAGCCTAGCCTGCCCCTCCAACCAGTCAAACAAGTCTTATCTAACAAAATAACAGTGTAAAACCAATGGTTTGGCAGGGTGTGTTAGAGCTGGGTGATCCTTTCCATGTCATGTGCTGGCTGTGGCAGAGTTTGACAAGGAGTGTTTTCCTGTGTAGAACACAAGAGATTTGTATGAGTGCACTGATTCTGTTCAGTTGAAAGTAGTGGGTTGTTTTCATACCCTGAGAGCAGCAGATGTCTTTCTGTTCTCAGGCAAAAAGACAGGTTGCAAAGTGAAACCTGTTGGGTTTTGCTGGGAGGGGAAAGCTAAGCCTTTATGGCCCATTATGGAAAACATTGCAGCAAGAGATGTGAGAAGGAAAGGGCTGAGTGTTTCAGCTCACAGTGAATCTCTAATTCTTCATCAGTAGATTATGTGAGGTTAGTGACTGCCCTCTCCTCAGTGAAATCCCAAGGCTCTGCTTAGTCTTTTGTGGCATTGAAAATCCTTGTGATCTATTATCAGATTATCCTTGAGAGAGCACTATAAGTTTCGCTCCTGGAAATAAGCAATCTGCTCTCTAGCACTCACCATTACAAGGAGTCATTTATTACAGCAGAACTTTGTCATTCAATTATGCTTTTGTATAGAGCACATGGCCAAAAATCTCAATCACAGGTGTCTAAAGTTGGTTAAAGAAGTTGTTGGTGTTCCAGACTTCAGAGATGTTGATCAGAGGTGCTGAGGTTCCAAACTTCAGAGATGCTCGTGGTGAGAGAAGCCCATTGCAACCATTAGCAGACCTCATCCTTTTACTTTCTCACTTTTCATCCTATGAGCATTTTCCATGGACATGTGAAATATTTTTCCTTCTTTCGTAAGTTATTTTTCTCAGCATGCGGCAAGTTGATAAAAGTGAAAAATATTTAGCTAAGGCTTTAATTACTTTAGCCTACTTATTATGTTCAACACCTTGCTGCATGCCTCATTTCAACTTCTTTTGATCCACATTTTCATGAGAAAAAATGATTATAGGTATTACAGGTAGGAACCTGACTAACAGTAAGAGACTTGTGGCAGAGCAGAAAACCTGTCAAATTCATAACCTAGTTGTTTTTGCTGTGTAGAAAAGGATTTGAATAACTGATCACTTCTTTCTCCAAATAGGTCACCTTTATTTTAGAGTTAACTGCTACAAGAAATTGCTTTATTCCTGAGACAGGAGCTCCTTATGCTTCTACATGAAATAAATGATGGTTAGGGATAAACCAACATATTGACACAGCAGAACTGGCTGAACTTGTGTAGCCCAGATGGGTCTGGCTTTTGTTGAACTTTGTAAAATCCTCTAGCCAGTAACTGTTTGTTCTTGCAGTTAGCTCATTCCTTTCTTAACCCACAGGCAATGTAAAAGTATTTCACAAAGCAATGGGAGGATGATGTTGAAAAGGTAATTGCATCTCTTCTGTTCATTCCCAGAGGCTCAGAAGGCAGGAACAGGAGTTTCTCTGCCAGAAAGTTAGTCTTTGAGAGTGTAGAGACCCCAGAAAGAGAGAACAAATCCTCAAAATGGCATTGCTCAGGAAGGAAGCTTTGGACTTAGTCTCCTTTTGAACCATCTACTACTGTCTATTCTTTCAGATTTTACTGCTTTTCTCTACAAGTCACTCCAGAACTTATTGTACACCTTGCCCTTGCCTGCTGACTCTGCTGTGGGGTCAGTGACCAGCTAACATATGCAAGAGACACTTAAACAGAGTACAATGGAGACAGATCTCCTCAAACCAGCAATAAAAATAGTGCACAAACCAGGAATTAAAAAAAAAAAAAAAAAAAAAAAAGAGAGAGAGAGAGAGAAAAAAAAAGGTTTTTCATCTTTCTATTTTAGCAGGGCTGATCACAATTTATATCTATTTATACTAGAAATGTATACACCCCGATGAAGTTTGATCTTTCAGTGTAACTACAGGGTCAACAGTGTTATGAAGCCTTTTCTCAGCAACATGCCCTGATTTTATATAATTGTTCCTTTTTTATAAAAGACAAGTTACTTGTATTTGTCATTCTCCTGTACAGCTCCCTTCATTCCAATGGTGTGTCATCCCTTTCCTTTTGTACTGAGAAAATACACTCCATTCAACAGCTCATTCAACAGTTACTAATCATTGGTGTTGCTATGGTGCTGGTGCAGTAGTTGTTCCCTTACTGACTCCTCCTCTGGAATCCTAGGATACTATAACAGGATAGTGTTTGAACAGGTTAATTCAAGTAAACAACTCCTGATTATTCTTTTCAGAGTTCAAGTGAAAGTCCCATAAAGTGCAGAAGTATTCACATTCCCGTGAAGTAATGAAGTATTCACATGTTCATCACTGTACTGTGATGTAGTGGGAACAGGGCCCTGCAATTCATTCCCAAGTGTCTTCTTGGAGCCTGGCAGGGAAAGACCATCATTAGAGAGGAGCAATAAAGGTGTGACAGCACCTTGGGCAAACTACCAAGTGCATGCAAAGGTCAGCAAGTGGTTGAAAGGGGAGTGCAAGAATGAAATGAAGGGAGGAAAATGCCAGCGTAACGCTGATGTTTTCATTAAGAAAATCACTGAGCACATGGAACAAGGCTGACATTTACTTGCATAGTGGTAGAAATCACTGCAGTGGGTGTACTGCCTGCTTTCCTGTTCAGTCAGCATATTGTACAGCTGTGATAAAGGGGACTGTAATCATTCCACAGTAATGGTGATATGAAATTGTTCATTGACTCAGCTTTTTCCCCCATTATGTGAAATGCATTATAACTGGCCATGTAAGTCAATTTCTTTCATTATGCCTCTTTCCACCTCTACACATATCATGGCTGTAATCATCCCTTTAAAATGATTTCTTCAGATGTTGCTTCTTTCTATACAAATTGCCCACCTTGCTTTTACATTTCTCTTCAACAGATCCGTTCGCTACATTACTGTAAGTGTACATTGTAAAATCTGGGTTTAGTTATACAGCCAGAAAATGTCAGTGCAGTGCTGTTAATGAAGAGGAGTCATTCATCAGGGCTGAGTGACTGGTAAAGCCATCAGGGATGGCAGTGTGGTGCATTTCTGCGTTAGCAGTTTATTATGCACATGGACAAATTGACTCTCCACCGGTGTCATCCAAACGACATCATTTTGGCAATGTAAAGAGGTCATAAAAGGGTAAAACAGCCATTGGAAATACTCATCACTTTGGAGGTGTTCTGGGGTTGCAGGCAGGCCCAGAATGGTCAATTATCAGACTCTTCTGGACAGGTAGATGGCTCGTAAGGGACACCAGCAGCCAGAATATGAATTAGAGTAGCTTTAAACTTTCTCTAATTGATGCCAGGAGTTCAACAGGTTCCCAGGCAACCTGAAAGTACAAGGAATACAAAGGTGATTCAGAAAGTTTGGTAGCAAATTTCCCCCCTCTGGAACTCAGTAGCAAAATTCATACCGAGGCCAGTTTTAACGCTCGGTGTTTAATCTTCTTGGAAGATGCTTGTAGCACTGAGCCAACAACCCCTGGGGTATAACACACGGCCTGTTCATTTCAATTTCATATCCTCTTAAGTTTCACTCCTTCTACTCTTCCTTTGTCTGCATTGAAAGGTCCATTTGTGCAGAGAATGGTAATAAAATTAATGTCCATCCAAAGACATAAAAAGGTGCTTTGAGCATTGATCAGTTATATTTCAGCACACGCGGATGGGATGTGCTGTAACGCTGCCTTCTCACAGGCTGTCAAAAAGGGATACAAGAGGAACGTTGGTTCTGTGGCACTAATCTTTGGCCTTCTTTGTGAAATTATCACTGCAAATGGGGAAATAAGTCAAGTTCAGTGAAAGGATCATTGGTCTGTGCTGCTCCTTGTGAACAGCCTCAGCATGCTCCCTGCTCAGCTAACAGCAGCGGCAGCGAAGTCGCAGCAATGCTCTCATAAATCCCATTTGGCTCTTGAGGCAAGGGAGTGGGAGAGGAAAGGTGATGTGCTAAATTTTTCCAGATGTTTCTATAGTTGTGTGTAAGCCTATAAAAGGGTCATTCAAGGAGACAAACCACTGGTTAAAAAGGCTCTGGAAAGGAGAAAAGAGAAATCTTCACTGATTGCAGGTTCTTTACTCAGACCTTGAAGGAGGATCCAGATTCTTCCCAAGGACTCAGCTTTACACTGACCACTTGCAACATAAAGTCAAGAACCATCAGAGTATTACCTATACTCTTACTTGCATAAGCTCTCAGTGGTCCTTGGAACCACAATTGCTGACCATCTGTAGTGAAAATGATTCACTATTAACAATGATATCAATTTTGATGTCCAGGTAGAGATTGTTAATGACTATGAAAACTGTTTATTAACATTAAATCTCACCAGAAACCTTATTTACAAGGTTCAAAAATGCAGGGTTTGGAAATTTACACATACAAGGAGCAGGTAAACTGGAACACTTTAAAGGTACCCAGCATAAGCAAACATTTTTACTGGCAGAGAAGGTTTGTGCAGTCACTCACACTGCTTGCAGTTAGTTATCCTGCTTGGCCACTGGATGGATGCAGGAAGCTCCTTTCTGCTTATGGCAGAAGGCAATTGATGATTACAAGAGGCCTGAAGGATTGACTCACAAAACTATCCTGGGACAATACCCAAAGCAGGTGGCAGGGCTGCTACCGGGTCGGAAGCTGTTAGAGGCTTTGGAGTTTCCTCAGGCTCCTGGGTGCTTCAGATAAAGGAGGCAGACATCTGTGAGCTGCTCCTGGCTCTCTTGGCAGCAGGCTCTCATGTGCAGGCAGAGGTCTGTGCTGTGCAGTCTGGGCACGGTGTCAGGCTGGCTGTGCAGGCTGAACGCGGGGAGGCATCAGAGCCTGATCCTGCTGATTGGGGTCCCACCCAGCTCAGGATCCATGAGGCAGTAAGCAGGCAGGGATACAACAGCAGAGAGCCCAGTAGCAGAGACCCCCTGTGCTCCCTGCTCATCCTTTATATCCATTTCAGCCTGAGACTGATGGGCCTTTGGACATAGATTAGCAACCAGGATGGCAGTTTGCCCATGTTAGGTGCAGCTGGGGCTTCTGTCCCCTGTCCTGTGGCCACCAGCCCCAGCACAGAGGGAGGGGGAGCAGGGGAGCATGCCTGGGCAAGCCAGGACATGTACAAGCCCACCTTGGCCTATTTAGGCCTACCATGACAACATCCACAGTGCGTGCCTCATACTTTGCTTGCAGGTTTTCTTTTGAAGTTCACTGGCTAGTTGCTTTTTAAATAAAACCTGGGTGTGGTTTTGGGAGTACCTCATTCCAGGGACAGATTGTTTTGAAATGTTTGGAAGCACTTGGGATCTTTGTTGGTCTACGCAGTCTTCCCACACTGTCTTGGTGAACCCTGCACCCCAAGATATCTTCATACATGATAAAGACTCTAGATGTTGTGTTAAACAAGTATCTCTCTGTCATGTTGCATTAAGGTTGTTATTTTGAGTGTTTTGAACACAAAAACCAAGCCCCCATTTTCAGGGTGGAAACAGTAAATGAGGCCAGAGGAATTAAAGGCATACAGAGCACAGTGTGGGTTGCAAAAGACAGAGTTTGGCCATAGTTAATCCTTTACTGATGGATTTGGACCCCAAGGAAATGCAGATGCAAACTTGCTGTACCAAGTGGTCCAAAGCCAGCTAATGCTTTTTTTAGTGTAGATGTAGCCTGTATCTTCTTACAGGAGTTACCAAGCAAGACCAAGGTCATCAACAAAGGTCTGCTTTGGGGCTGACAGTAGATAGAAGTGTTTCTGAGTCCTAGGCACAAACTCAGTTCTTTTTCTGAGTTAGAGTTATTTCTTTTGGTGTGATGTTTCCTTTCAGGGCATCAGTTTAGTTTACCTCCAAGGAAAAGTGAGTGGATATACCAGAGGATATGGCCTTATTATTTTATAAATGATAAAATGACTGAGGTATATGGGAGAAAAAAAAATCAATTTTTTGGACTTTATCCTTCAGATAGAATTCAAGTCCATACTGATAATTTACTGAGTCTGCTATTTCTGACAAAAAGATCACAGAACAAAGAAATGAATCGTTTTATTCCTCTTAGTGCAGGATGGGCTTAACAGGTGCCACTGGTGGGGCTTTTACTACGATTCAATTCCATGAACTGCTGTCTAGCTGAGACAGGATCACTAACATACTCATCTGCAGTCCTGTGGACAGGTGTTGGACTGTAGTCAATGCACTCAAAAAGGAAACAGCATTGTCAAACAGACCCTCTCAGTGCAATAAAGAGATCTGTCAGGAAAGAAAAAATATTCCTAACTTTGTTTCTTTTGCTCTCCTGGGCAACACAGCAGTAATAGGTTGATAACAATCTGATTATCCATCTCCTAAGGAGATATGTTTGTAAACAAATGCGTTTCCTGCAGTGTGCACATGCAGCTCAGACAGCAACCGAGTCCTAGGCTGCAGTAAGAGCAGTGTGGCCAGCAGGGCAAGGGAGGGGATTCTGCCCCCTTTACTCTGCTCTCCTCAGACCCCACCTGGAGTCCTGGGTGCAGTTCTGGAGCCCTCAGCATGGGAAGGACATGGAAGTGTTGGAGTGGGTCCAGAGGAGGGCCTTGAAGATGATCAGAGGGCTGTAGCAGCTCTGCTATGAGGACAGACTGAGAGAGTTGGGGCTCTGCAGCCTGGAGAACAGAAGGCTTCCAGAAGACCTTAGAGTACCATTCCAGGATCTGAAGAGACCTACAGGAAGGCTGGGGAGGCATTATTTACAAGGTCTTGCAATGACAGCACAAGGGGCAATGGGTTTGAAGTGGCAGAGGGGAGATCTAGACTGGATGTTAGGAGGAAGTTCTTTTCAGTGAGAGTGGTGAGACACTGGCACAGGTTGCCCAGGGAGGTTGTGACTGCTCCCTCCCTGGAGGTGTTCAAGGCCAGGTTGGATGAGGCCTTGAGTGAGCTGTGCTAGTGGGAGGTGTCCCTGCCTATGGCAGGGGGTTGGAACTGGATGATCCTTGAGGTCCCTTCCAACCTTGCCGTTCTATGATTCTATGATTCCTGCATTTCCAGGTATGATAAACCCAAACCAAATGAGCTCCTGAGGTAAAAGACACATTCTAGGATGTATTTCTACCAGTCACACTGCTCCAGAAATTCTGAGTGTTGCGTTTGGCTTTTGTTTCTGTTCCTCCGTAGTTGGAATGTCTTCTGTTTCATCTGCTTTCCTATTTCCAGCAGTTTCTGAGACAATGTCACATAGTCATTTCTGTTAATGATCATAATTGTTAGCTTGAGCTTGCTAGGTGTTTAACAAGTGTCTAACTTCCCAAAGTTAACAATAGGTTGTGAAAAGAAAAACACCTGAACAATGCCTTTATTCTTATTTCCATATGCTTTGAAAGAAAAAAAAAATAAGGGCTGTAACCAACCATTTTCAGTGAAAATATGAACACTTAGGAAAAAAAAAGAAAAAGGAGGAGGGAGCTGAATTTAATATCCATACTATAAGCAAGGAGGAATGAATGCAATACATATAATATACTTGTTAAAAGCTAGATGCCTGTTACAAGATGAGAATTTTGCACTTAGGATATTTTTGTTACAAAAAGTAGTTTCATTTGTAGTAATTGAAGTGCCTGAGCTGCAGCTGGCATGTATGTGTACCGTTTTATAGTATATAGTTTTATAATAAACCTATCATCAGAAAGTCAAAATGCCTAAAGAATTGAAATAATAATGCTGACTAATTCAGGAGAGTCCTGGTGCCCATGTCTAGGTGCCATGGTTAGAGTCATATTATAAATACAAGGCAGGTTATTTAAGGAGGCAGAAGGCTTCTTAACATAACAAAAGGTGCTCACAGAACATTAGAGGTTGGAAGCGGCCTCCAGAAATCGTCCCTTCTAAAAGCAGGATCACCCACGGTAGTTCACACAGGAATGCATCCAGGTGGGTTTTGAAAGTCTCCAGAGAAGGAGACTCCACAATCTCTCTGAGCAGCCTGTTCCAGGGCTCTGTCACCCTCACTGGAACGAAGCTGCTCTTCATGTTGAGCTGAAACCTTCTCTGTTACAGTCTGTAGCTGTTGCTCCTTGGCTTATTACTGCTGACCACCAAAAAGAGCTTGGCCCCAGCCACTCGACACCCACCCCTCAGATATTTGTACACATTGATCAGATCTCCTCTCAGTTTTCTCCAGACAACCTCAGGGCTCTCAGTCTCTTTTCACAGGGGAGATGCCTAAGTCCCCCTATCATCCTTGTGGCTCTTCACTGGATTCTTTCCAGCAGGTCCCTGTCTCTCTTGAACTGGGGAGCCCAAAATTTGACACAGTATTCCAGGTGTGGTCTTACCAGGGCAGAGTAGAGGGGGAAAAGAACCTTCCTAGACCTACTGGCCACACTTTTGTTGATGCACCATAGGATACCATTGGCTTTTTTGGCCACAAGGGCACATTACTGGCCCATGGAGTTTCTCTGATTCTGTGAAAATGCCTGCTGCAGGTGGTTGGTGGGCTTTGAAGATTTTCCAGTTGCTGCCGAAAGAGGATGAACTGCATCTTGAAAAGATAATAATTAATAATATCAATTAAGTTTTAATAATGGGCAATTTGAAATAGTTGTTTTGGCCAAGGTCATACTTGCAATATGCAATAAGAAATGTGAACTGCAGAAGCTTTATGCCAACAAGCTTGATTTGTTTCAGAAATGGATATCTTTTCTGAGGCTGCCAAGCCTCTCCAAAAGGGAAATAATCACTCAATACTAATTACTGAAAAAATAAAGGGAAAAAAAAAGAAAAAAAGAAAAGAAAAGGAAATAACCCAGTATCAAAATGCTGTTTTATCCTGTAGGTCTTGTCCCTAAACAGATAAAACAGTTAGGGTGGTGCTGGAAACCGAGTTACTGTCCAGATTGTGCAGCACACTGTCTGATTTCCCTGAGCTTTTTAAAGAGATGTATCTCCCTGGTATAGATCCCCCTGGTCTACTTACAGAGAAATTTCATTACCATGCTGTGCGGTCCTCACGGTGCTGAAAGTAAAATATTGGATTGACAGGCTCTCGTTGTGGAGGAGGGCTTATTGATGATGGAAAGACTGATTCAATCTCTAATCCTGAAGAACGACCTGCCACCTGGAGTGATAGTGTACAGATGGGTGCAATCTAAACTCTCTTTCTGCCTCAAGTTGCATTTGGCTGTAGATTAACAATGTGATTCCATATAATGAAGATGGTTGTTTGGTGCAGTGGCAATTTTCCATTACTGACATGCAATGTCAACAGTTCTGACAAAGCTGTAAGGACAATGTTTAAATGTGCTACATCTGGCTGGGATGGTTGCCAGGTTATTAACAGCCCCATTAAAATTACCTGCAGAGATCTGCTGTGGTAGAAGGGAATGCAGAGCTCTGATTCCCCCGCAACTGTCTACCCAGGCACAATAAGAGTCCAGCAGCACAAGCTTGGAATAACAGAGTCTTGTGGTGGTAGCAGCTTCTTTACAGTTTTGTTTTGGTGAGAGAATATTTTATAGCCTTAAATTGTATGGAATCTAAATCCTGTGTCCTTAGACTGGCAAATATTCCCTGAAGTCAGAGACATTTTCACCTGAAGATGGAGTTTCATCAGTAGGTCTTGATTTTCCTAATGTATTTCTAATAAAAATACTCTGAAATGTGTGAATACACATAAACATTTTTTTTTCTGAAGCAATATACGAATGTCCTTTTAATTATCCTTTTTTATTTTTCCTTTCCCCTTGAATGACTTCATAACACTCTCAGTGAAGCATATATAATATGAAAGGGTTTTAAGGCATTTTCTTGAGTCTGAGTAAAGGGCCATGCCATCCCAGAGGACACTGCAGAAGGTACAGCACATTTTCTGGTGAGACTCTCCCATTCTTTTCGAATGCAGAGGGAGCACTTGCCAGAATAATGACAAATGGGCTTCTGATCCTAGCTCTCTATAAACAGTTCTTAGTCCAAGCTGAAGCATTCTCTCTAAATTCAGTATTTGAATTCTGGAGAAAGTTCTCATTCCTTCTCTCTTAACCAATCCTTATAGTGTCTGCCATAATTTACTTCCAGGCTGTGTTTTTTCATGAGGGAGGGCTGAGCCTGGGTTTCTTTCGCCTTTAAAAAAGAAGGCTTAGGGGATAAAGTATCACAATTTTCCAGGAGACTTTTTACAAGAAGTCAGATGGAAACAACAAGGGAAAACAGATACAAGTTACTCTGTGGTGGAGTGGTGGATTCCCCAACACTGGACACTTTCAAGACTCAGCTGGACAGGCTGCTGGGCCATGCAGTCACCAGCAAATTTGCAGCTGACACCAAGCTGGGGGCTGATGTTGCTGGGTTGGAGGGCAGAAGGGCTCTGCAGTAGGACCTCGACCGCCTGCACAGATGGGTAGAGTCCAAGGGGATGGAGCTCAAGAAATCCAAGTGCCAGGTGCTGCACTTTGGCCACAACAACCCCATGCAGAGCTACAGGCTGGTCTGGGAGTGGCTGGAGAGCAGCCAAACAGAAAGGGATCTGGGGGTGCTGACTGACACCCACCTGAACAGGAGCCAGCAGTGTGCCCAGGTGGCCAAGAAGGCCAATGGCATCCTGGCCTGCATCAGCAAGAGTGTGACCAGCAGGAGCAGGGAGCTCATTCTCCCCCTGGACTCTGCACTGCTTAGGCCACCCCTTGAGTCCTGTGTCCAGTTTTGGGCCCCTCAATTGAAGAANTAACTATCTCAAGGGTACTTGTAGCCAGGAGGAGGTTGCTTTCTTCT
>VWZE01018528.1:331-12877 GCA_013396675.1 Eubucco bourcierii
ACACTATATACAGGAATATTTACAGAAATATACAAGTAAAAGGTAATACAGAAGCACAACACCCCTCCCAGAAATCAGAGACCCCAGGAGGGGCTCCCAACCACCCTTTCATCTTCTCCCCAAGCCTGTACCTTACCCCAAGTTTTGCTTTACGTGCAACATAAATTAGGAGGATCGACCAGGTGGGTTAGAAGAAAAGTGGTTAGTGAAAAATTAATTGGCAGAGAATTCAAGGCCAGAAGCTGCTAGACCGCCCCAGAGACTGCTGTGTCCCACAGAGAGAGACAGACAGAGAATGCCTTATCTATGTTTTGGTTTCTCTTCCCAAACAATTTTTAGCAAGCCTGTGAGTGAAATAGACATCACCATGTTTTCCTTTCACAGCTTTTCGCTATTAAAATATTCTAATTAACCTCAAACCAGCACAATAAACCATAAGCAAATCTTATAGCTTGAATTTTTGGAGCAGAATCTAGCAGAACATTATATATATGTAATTAAATGATTCAAATTAATAATTATATTAATTCTGATGTCCACGCAGAGGTTGTTAATAACTATGAAAACTGTTTATTAACATTAAATCTCACCACAAAACTTATTTACAAGTTTCAAAAACACATGGTTTGGAAATTTATACATACAGGTAACAGACAAAACTGGAACACTTTAAAGGCAACTAGCATAAGCAAATATTTTTACTGGAAAAAAAGGTTTTTGCGATCACTTACACCACTTACAGTTAGTTATCCTGCTTAGCCACTGTATGCACACAGGAAGCTCCTTTCTGCTTATGACAGAAGGCAATTAATGATTGCAAGAGGCTTGAAGTATTTACTCACAAAAATATCACGGGACAATACCCAAAGCACGTGGTAGGGTTGCTACTGGACCGAAAGCTACTAGAGGCTTTGGAGCTAACTCAGGCTCCTGGACACTTCAGAACGCGTTTTAACCTGTTGCTCCTTGTCTTGTCGTTACAAGACCTTGTAAATAGTCCCTCCTCAGTCTTCCTGTAGCCTCCCTTTAGATACTAGAAGGCTACTATAAGGTCTCCTTGAAGCCTTCTCTTCTCCAGGCTGAAGAGCCCCAACTCGCTCAGCCTGTCCTCATAGGAGAGCAGCTCCAGCCCTCTGATCATCTTCGTGGCCCTCCTCTGGCCTCCTCGTCAGGTCCCGTGGACTTGTACACATTCAGATTTCTTAGCAGCTCACAAACATTTACATATAATAGTTATGTATAAATATCTATATATCTATATATATAAAATACATTCATTTATTTATTTATTTTCCCTACAATGCTAAACTCATCATCTCAGTCTTCTGTAGGCAGAAATTTCTGTGAAGTTAACTGCCTCTCCTTGTATGCAAATAAAGATGTCTGAATGCTGTGAATAGTAATTCTATTGAGCACAGTGCAACATGTCTGTAGGTAAGAAACTTAACAACATTTTGGACAAAACCAGAAAGTTCCTCCTCTCAGCAATAAAAGACTTCCCAGCATGTTGTCAGAGGGCAGATTTCACATGGGCTTTATTCTGTACCCCTCTTTTAAACTAATTGGCTTTCATTTTTCTCTTTTTCAGCCTTCACTAATGAGCAATATTGATCTTATTTTTTTCCTCCTACCCTTGATTAAAGCAAAACCACTTAGGAAAGACTGTTGGTTTTGAAGTTCCTAGGGAAATACCTGCTGAACTGGATGAGAGTTGCAACCACCTGTAGGCAGAGCTGACACATTTGTGGAAAGGTCTTTCCAAACCTTTTTAATCACAACATCTTTCACAGTGCTTTTTGCCATCTTAGCTGTTCTTGTCTTTCATGTGCACCTTTATTTATAAGTTCAGAGATGAAAGTGTCTACCTTAGTGGTAGTTCTTGCTATTGTCTTCAATGTTAACAGGAGTAAATACTTACCTTTGCACTTCAGTTCATTGCATAGGTTAGATCTTCTGTCCTGAAGATTTTCTTAAGGTATTAAATAACTGAGGATTTGTGAAAAAAAAAAGTTTTTTAATACTTTATCCAGGACCATGATGCATAACTATAATTCCAACACACAGCATTATTATACTGAAAATAGAACACCCAGCTTGGATCAGGCATTCATTCAGTCCCTCCAATTGCAACTGAATTTCAAAAGATATAGCAGGTGTACAGGAATTTATCCTGACATCTGTGGAGTGGTATGCAGGAACATTCTGCATCAAAAGTACTGATTTTTTTTTTTTTTTTAATCAGGAAAAAAACCTGATGAAAAGTAGAAATCAGCATTAATAAAATCTTTATGAAGATAAATTCTTTATACATTTAATAACATTTTAAAAGCAGGTAGCTAAAATAACTTTCTAAAGATCTTTAAAATCTATATGAAGTATAAACCATTCCAACATTTCCAAAGAAAACTGCCTATACTAAATAATTACTGCTTGATGTTACCCTCTGTAAAATCTGTAAATAAATGGAAAAGAGTCACAAAGTTGGCATCATCACAGGCTCTGATCTACTATCATTGTTAGAATGTGTCTAATATGGATTCAGAGGTGTAACAAAAGGCAGATGTCTTTTTGTATCTTTTCAGTGAATTTGGAAACATCAATTGAAATCTGTTATGAGATGAAGATTTCACCTCTTAAGATTGTATCTTGCTTAGTAACCTACAAGTTGGTGAAGCTTTCCAGCATCTTCTGTTCAGGTGGCACACATGCCTTATGATCAGAATGAATAAGTGTAACCCTGGATTTCACCAACTGAACGAAAAGAATTCGCTAAGTTATATATTTACTTATTGATTAAATGAATCTTCAAAGAAAATACATGAAGGTGACAGGCTGAAAAACTGGAAACCATATCCAGTTTTTTGATCCCGCTGGAACCAACTCATCACTCATCACTCTTTCTAAGACTGACCCAGATGCCTTAATTAAATCCCTGAGTACAAAAGGTAAGATGCACAGCAACAGAATTCCCAGAGCAGAAGGTGCTGAACAAAGAGAGGTTTATGTCAGTCAATAGGATTATCAGTTGAAAACACAACAGTTTGCTCAGGATTAAGCACCTCATTTAGAATACATCACAGCTTGAGAAAAGACACATATATTTGGTTATTGAAGCTATTTAACTACAGAGAACTAGAGCAATTATGTCTGGTTTTGTTTGCTTTTTTTTTTTTTTTTTTTTTTTTTTTTTTAAATAGAAAAGGCTACTGTGTTTGAATACCATGCTGGACTGAGGTCCAGCATAACCCCATTTGCTTTGGTAGTCATCTGTTTTTTTTAATTGCCACTGGGTAACTTCTAGTTCCTTGTCTGACATGTTGCTTTTTTAGTTTTCTTTTTTGAGTGCAATAGCTTATGAAGAATGAAGAAACCATTTAGATTTCTAAGGTGTATGAAAGACATCTATAATTCATTTGCAGAAGCTCAGTGAGCATCAGAATTTTTGTGCCAGTCTTGTTTATGCTGTTTAGTTTTTGAAACACTAAGAAAGAAGAAAACAAAAAAACCAAAACTAACCAACCAAAAAAATAACGAACAAACCAACCAAACAAAAGCATTATGAAGGCCATGGCTAATATTTGCAGCCAAAAGAAAAAATTTTTTTCTTTTTTTTTTTTTTTTTTATTATTAATCTTAACTCCCAGAAAACTGGAAAGGTATAACAGGTAGAAATTCTTGCTGCTCACCAGTGCCCATCATAGTGGAAACATATGTGTTAGAGCTGGAGTTGCAAGATAAGTGGCTGTGGATGCTTTCTGTGAGAAAAACAACTCTGCCACAGCATTAAACTTCTCTGAGCTAAAGTGCATCTTATGAGTATGTATTTATGCATCCAAGAGCATGGCTTTATTCCGTGCACAAGAATATAAATCATCAGGTGTAAAAGTCCGTGAAATAACCTCTGGGATCAGAGAGTTTTTTGCAAAGCTATCCTCAGTCTCTTGATGCTCACCATGATTCTTCCCACTAGGTGGCACCAAGCATCTGCTGCATCTCTCTGCCGTGGCGCGTACTCCTTCCTTCCCGGAGCTATTTAACAACACAGATCCATTTTTACATCTGTCAATAAATCCCACAAATTCACCATTCCTGAATCAATGTCAAACAAATTCATTGTTTCCTTCATGCCCAAGCTTGTAGCTAAAGGGCATGGACACAAAAAACAGTGGAAATGGTAATAAAGCATCCCCCAGGCTTCATCATCTGGAGCTGATCTGCAGAGCTCAGAGATCGATTGAGCTATCAGGTCCAGCAACAACACAACTGCATTATCATGCTATCCTGAATAATACTTATTTGCTAATTGTTTGCAACATTTTGTAGAGATGGTGGGATTACTGGTCCTGAGCTAACTCTCAGGGGTCTCATAGCTCCATAGCTCCCCAGTAGCTCTCAATGGCAAATCTTAGAGAACCATTTCACATGTTTTGCTTGCAGAGGATGCACTGAATCTGTATTCCTTTCCAAATCTCAACAGGAACCTCAATGCTGAGATTTTCAATTACACTTCATTTCTCTCATCTGCAAAGAAAGTTCGTTTGCATCTTTCATCTTTAGCAGTCACTTGCAAGCCTATCCCTGCTGTCTAAGCAGTGATGTGGAAATGGCTTAGGTTTGAAGTCATGCTCTCAAATTAAGGAATATCTGTTTTGCAGAGACTTTGTGAAACTGAGATTAGTCCATCAGGATTTTTCCCTTTTAAGGAGGGAGTGGGATTTTTACATTGATCACGAATAAGCAAAATTGTCACTGAAATTGTAGAATATGAAAAGAGGTTATAATAAGGTAGAACTGTGCAGGTTCTTTTAGCTTTAGATTTGCAAATTTGATGCTTAAAAGACTCAAAGTATGTGTAGTCTATGTACAAAACATGGAATCATATATAGAGTCATTTAGATTGGAAAAAACTTCGACATCATTGAGTCAAACCACAAACCTTACAAAGCCAAATTTACCATTAAACCATATCAGTGTCTGTTGCCTACCACGTAGGCATGGCAACCTGGTTCAGAAAACGTCACGGCAACCAGTTATTGGTCTTGCGGTCCATCACCACGCAGACACCAATGTGGTGGAGGGCAAATGGTGTTTATTCACAGATGACACATTTTTTTATATACCTTGAGTTTACATCACTTCCGTCTGTTTACATCATGCCTAGGTGCTGTTAGCTAATAGGGAGGGGCCCTACCTTTCCGTACAACGCGATGTGGGAGGTGTCCCTGCCTATGGTAGGGGGTTGGAACTAGATGATCCTTGAGGTCCCTTCCAACCTTACCATTCTATGATTCTATGGTATCTTCCAGTCACCAGACCCTGACTACCACATTTCCCCCCTCCCTATGCTTAGCTATATAGACTAAGGTGCAAAAGTACAAAAATATAAAAATATATTAAAATATAAAATGTGTGAAAATATTAAAATATTAAAAGTATATCTACCAGTGTGCACACCTAAATTGGCTAAAAAAAGTATATAATTTTTTTAAAAGTTGTGAAAGATTTCATGCTTATTCTTACTCATCTATTCTTGTTGTACACTTCTATCTTCTACCTATATCTTAAAAAGTGTGCACTATGCATTTGAGTGCGAGACTCAAGGCACATCCTTACAGTAGTCTTAAAGCACATTTGTAGAGTAGTCTTAAAGCAGCTGTTGGTGCTGTACTAACATAATGTTAATCTTCTCTAATTGGCTCTTGACAAACGATGCAAACCTGTTCAGTATACAGGGTCCAAAGATGAGTGTCATTATGATCATTATAATTGGCCCTGCTGAGGTGAATATCAGGGTGGGTAGCCATGGCGCATAGTTGAACCATGACTCGAACCAATTTTGTTGGACTTCCCTGTCTCTTTTTATTTGGGCTAATCTTTCGCTCAGTTTAGCCATCAAGTCTAACTACTCCGTTGTGGTCAGCATAAAAGCAACACTCCTCTTTTAGGGCATTACAAAGGCCTCCTTGTTGCATAAACAGGAGGTCTAACCCCCATCTATTCTGGAGAACAACCTCTGAGAGCGAGGAGATGGATCGTTCCAGAAAGGTCATAGATTTCTTGAGTTTTTGCAGGTCTCCATCGATAGCTGCCTGCAGTTGAGACAGGCCTCGTTGCTGGGTCACCAGGGAGGTCACTCCTGTGGCTGTGCCGGCTACTCCCAAACCAAGCAGTGTCGCTATTTTTATGACTGTCAGTACTTCTCTTTTTTTGGAGTCTGCTGTTTACCTCTCCCCAGTGATAGTACATCTCTTCTTCTGGATGGTATAGGACTCTGGGAACAATTAAAAACTGTACACAAAAGTCAGTAGAGTGATTAAAAACTTTAAGGGACATGCAGGGTGTAACTCCTGTTTGGCGTCAGATCCACATTCCATGTGAGGACGGAATCACCCATTTATGGGTTCTATCAACCACAACAGCTTTTGCACAGACATTACCTTCCCAGCTTGCTAAGGTGGTATTACCGAAACACACGCCCTTGCCTCTGACTTGGTTCAGGGTGATTCCTTTTCGTGATGTATCCCACCTACACTGGGTTGGACTGTCATCTGACGAATAGTTGAAAGAAATATTGAGGCGTAGGCGTGGCGACCTGGTTCATAAAAGGTACGGTAACTAGTTATTGGTCGCGCGGTGCATCAGCACACAGACACCAATGTGGTGGACGGTAAAAGGCTTTTATTCATAGGTGACATGGCTTTATATACCTTGAGTTTACATCACTTCTGTCTGCTTACATCATGCCTAGGTGCTGTTGGCTAACAGGGAGGGGCCCTATCTTTCCGTACAGTGTGATATCTTCCGGTCGCCAGACCCTGACTACCACAAGTGTCCATAATGAAGGGAGTCCTAGAGTGAAGCTAATATGGAGATTAAACATTATAAATGGAAAAGAAGATGAAACCACTCAAAGAAGGATGGATTTTTCCTGAGGTCAAAGTTTTGTACCACATGGCCACAAATAATATGATATTTTAACATTTTCTCCTGTGATTTACTAGAAAATGTGAATGGTCAGTGTTAAAGACAGTTGTCATGTGATGATCAGTGAATAAAACACCTGAATAACACTCCCTTTTCACAGAAGATAGACTCCATTTGGGGAATTTAACTTGTTGCACCAAGCTACATTTTTGGTTTTAAATAATTTTTTCTTCTCTCTCAACCTTCCAGCTACAAACACTGCAGACTGCTCATTATCACAGAAAATACTAATTGGAACCATCTTATATCAAGAAGAAAAGTAGGGTTAATTTTATATTGTATTAGTCCTTTAATTTCACTAAAACTAAAAGACTACTTGTTATATATCTGCTTGTTCGAGTGAATCAGTAATTAGTAATTTATTTCATACAAAATATTTAACGAGATTATTTTGATTCATACATACAAAATAAAAAAAAGTCTAAAACCAACAAAAAAACTCCCAAAAAACCCCAAACCCAAACAAAAACCTCAAATAAAAATAAAAGCCAAACCCAACCAACCAACCAGAAAAGCAAACTCAAGTTAAACCACCACTAATCAGCAACAGAAAACACAAACTTGTTTCACGCATGTGTTTCCCTTATTTTTTTAATTAAAATACCTTGTTCTGTTTCTCAGAGGCTTTAGATTAGTTTGCTAGCAATAACTGGGTCCCTCCTGGCAGTACACTAAACAACACAACTGTACTGTCACCTACTGTTTCTCTTTTATCCTGTTCCCTGAGGGAAAAGGAGCATATACAATGGAGAGACTAATTTTATTCCAGTATTCTGTACTAATTGGCTAAGCAGCTTTTCCTAAACAGTGAAGACATCATGACAAGGGATATCATATTACTATAGACCAGCTAAGAAGTCACACGAAATACCTAAGACCACATCATTGTTCTCCAGTAGGTGACAGGATCTTCAGACATTTTCAGGTTTTCACCTTTAGATCATTATGAAAATTTATATTATTACTGTCAAGAGTAACCAAAATATTTTGACTATGTTTAAATTGTTCTTTTTCTTTTATGGTATTTTCTGAATACTCAAAACCAGATCTGAAGTCTTTTCTGAAACATGAATTCCATGCAACTGAATTAGTTCCACATCACTTCCATTCTATTATACTTGGCAGATGATCTGCTTACTTTTAGCTGCAAATTTCTCAGGAGTGTTATAGACAGTGCTTGAAATGGTAATTGAGACATCCTGAAACATAGACAGTAGTAAATACAGAGTTAGAGTCTCGTATCACTGTATGCAGACCATTTTGACAACACCATGAAAATAAAAGCATAAAAAGGAAGTGTCAACAAAGTGCTTTTCGAAAAACAGTCTATGTCTGTCAGACAGACACAATTATTTTGATCCAGTACTGCATGTGTTGTATTTCTTACTGCAATCTGCTCTTTTTAAACTTCTGAGTTGGTTCCAGGGGTGTTATGCCCTCATCTATTACATAGATTTTACCTGTTAAATTGATGACATTTAATTCTCTTTTTATTTCCCCCATTCTTTGGTCTTCTCTGTCATGTCATGATGAAATTTCTGGTTTACTTGACTCCAGTCCTCATTTGAAAAACCAAGGTGATTTTTCTTTCTTTCCTTCTATTCAGGTCAAAAACCTAAGATTGCTTATTTACCTATTCTTTCTGGCCAGGAATTAAATAATATTTCATCTCTATAAAGTGATAGACTTTTCATCCATAATAGCTAGAAATGGAGGCATAAGCATTAAGTATCTAATGTCAATGGTGGACTCAGTGCCTCTTAGAAAAGTAAACTGATTTTTACTTGTTTTAGTTCAAGGTTCTGGATAAAATGCTTTCTGATGAAGGAAATAAATGCAAGGTGGGGGAAAAAAAGTGAAATAACAGAGATATAAAGGCAGATAAAAATATTAGAGCAAGAAGTCTCATTTTCCACAACTTCTTCATAGATACTATGGAAAACTGTTCTGTGTTGAATTTACTGCCTTATGGTCTGTTGTCCTAAGACTCACAGCAGTTATGCCTATTTAAGAGATTCCAAAAGCACTGATGTATGGTGTACGGGCTTTGGCTGAGGTGGAGTTAATTTTCCCCAGAACATCTTTCCAATACTGTGTTTTGCAGTGATGTAGTTGCATGTTGACAACACAACAGTATTTTGGCTACTGATCAACTGATAAGTCTTTCCAATAATCCCCTACCCCAAGAGTACACTGAGGAGTAGCAAGAACTTGAGAGGGGACACAGCCATGCCAACTGACCAAAACTGACCAACAGGGTATTCCATGCCATATGATGTCTGCACATATATAAAAGCTAAGTGAAATAAGGAAGTGTGGGGATATTAATTTATGGCATCTGTCCTCTGGAGCAACATGTGGTAGTTTGAGGCGGTCCCAAGTCCCCTTAAGAAAACGATAAGAATGGAAGCCCATCCCAGGGTGTGGACTTGGACATCCCAGGATATTGTAATATCATAATATTGTAATATTTTTATTCTATTCCGCTTTCTGATTTCATAGCTTATAAGACTGTGCTTGACTGATACCCCTCTCTTCCCCTCCCTGCCTTTTCTCCCTTCACTTCTTTGGGAAGAGCCTGCGTCCCTCCTTATTTCATGGTTTGTGTGGAGCAGATGGTTCCTAGCTAGCAGGGAATTTTGAGCTGCATCATGCAGCCTACTGAAGACTTGTAGGCCTAAACTGGGAAGGGCAATTTCAGCCTACTCTTAGATCTACTGAAGTTGGAAGGGGTGGAGGATTCTAGATGGATTTAGTCTGAGAGACTTAGTTTAGCTAGTGGATGTACTTATTCTACCTGATTGCCTTTTTAATCTATGATCCTGCAAATAGAATCTCTCTTTAAATTTCCAATCAGTGTGCAGTAAGTATCTTCATTTTTACTCTTCAGGAGTAAGAGCCATCAAGCGGTATGTTGGCCACAAGCGGTATTCTAACCACAAAGCTTTCTCTTCCAGTTCTTGAGTTCAATTAATATTATATATATTTAATAGTTATTTCTAGATCCTGTTATTGCCTGTATATAAAGTTCCCATGACTGATGCAAAGAACCAATTATTACTAAAATTAGTGATCGGGGTGATGTAAGTTCTAAATGTTAATAAACAATATTAATTTTTGAAAATATCATCTTGCATTAATTAATAATCCCTCCACTACACTCTTATATAGCACGTAGATACAATATGCTCAAGAAAACCTTGGGAAATGTGCCCAGAAGCAAATAGACTGATAGTTAAGTTTAGTTATGTCAGAGACTCATCTATAAGAAGAGCTGAAGGTCATTTGGACCTCTGTTTCTGGCTGCTTAAATTGCATGCTATTTATGCTGAGATTTTATGCAGTAGCATAGTTTATACTTAAAAACAAGACAACAAACAGGATTGAGGGTCACCAGACTAAGCAAAGATACCTACATCTGCTTTAGACACTCTACACTCTTGCTTTTAGTAAATGGAGGCTTACTCAATGTAATCAACACTAGGTGTGATTTATTTAGTCCTAAAGTAGAAGATAAAAATAGATTCAATTATTCACTTCCAGGACTTTCCATTTTTCCACATAAACTAGAAAAGAGTTGTAAGAGACTGGTTCCTTGTTTTGCCTTGACATTGCTGGAACATGAAAACATCAACTGACGTTGCTACCATGGCAATGAAGCATCAATACTGCAACACAATTTACACCTGAATGTGGAGCTGACATCTGCACATGTGCTCAAACCCAAAGCCAGGGAAACAGAGGAGTTCAGAAACCCCTGAAGACCACTGGTGCCCTGATCCCCAAGTGATGGCATTGGGTATGTTCACTACTGCCAGGTGGCAGGTGCTAACAAAACCAGCACTCAGAATATGCTAAGTGATTTTCAGACTATAAATTAATATATAATACGGTAAGCAAATAAAAAAGGAGACACTAACAACTTTAGATGGACACTTCCCTGAGCTGGAAGACATGAATTGGCTTTTGGGACTCCCCAGATCCATGGTGGAGGTAGTTATTGCAATTGATCCTTTCTTTCCTTCCTTCCTTCCTTTCTATCTCTATCCTTTGCAATTACAAATTTGTCAGGCAAATAAAGTTACTCGGCTCTTGATTCCATTTTGAGTCTTAGTATTGTTCCTTAGAATATGAGCAAAACATCACTCTGGTTTCTGACTGGTGTGCTACAAGAGTCTTCAATATGAGCTCCAACCTCACTCTGCATCGACGCACCCACATCGCAGATGAGAGCATCGCCTCGTAGTAGTCGCCTCGTGGTCACCTCATAACTAGGTGAGTTTGTACCTGTTTCTTATTAGGTGAGATTGTCCTTGCCCCGAATTGTTTTTCTTACCTTCAAGGTAAGTAAAGAACAAATTCAACCATCTTTTTATGCACTTAGACACACCATCCCACAGTAAATTCCACACTTACCTCCCTGCAGTCTAAGCAGAGATAACTGGAGTACTCACTCTAGGTGTGATGATTTGGGAGTTATCCATCCCCCCACGCTTTGTAAAAGCACCCAGACTAGACTCAGCCAACTGGGAGCTAAGGAATGAAACCATATTTGCAGCTTAGCACAATATACAAACATATATATACACAATATACAGGAATATTTACAGAAATATACAAGTTAAAGGTAATACATGTGGTGGAGGGCCTAAATTATACCTGAATGCCCATCTTGCCCCCTTGCCTCCATTCTCCCCTTCTTCCCGGGTGGAAGAAGCAGGAAAGCAGACAAAAACCTTGGCACCTTCCCGTCTGTCATAGGGACTCCATATTTGGAGTCATCATATGCCCTGCTTTGTTTACCAGTAAATAAAGATCATGGTACTGGGCTTGTGCATCTCCCTTTTTTGTGAGGTGACTTGGGATTGGTTCCAGGTATGTTTTTTGTCTGTTGCTATTGGTCAAAACACCTGGACAAAACTCTTAAAAACTCAAACCAATTCATTTTGTTTTGTGCGCTGCTTCTATGATTATTATTCTGCCTGCTGCCTGTTGGCATTGTTCGACTGTTTGTCTGTCATGCCCAACCAGAGGACTGCAGGGCTCCCCCCATGCTGGGGTACAGCTGCCTGCCTGAGCTCAACCCAGCCCCAGTCCATTTGATGCTGGCTGAGCCCAAGAAACAGCCCCAAGGCAAATAGTCGAGCCCTTTGCCGAGCCTCGCAAATGACCGGTCTGCTCCAGCCCAGGGGCTGCCCGCTTCGATAGCCTCCTGAGAGCCATGGAGGATTTGCCTCGCATTTGTGATCTCCTTGATAGATGTGTCCCATCGGATCCACACCAGCGGCGAAACCACACTGCATCACTGTCACATGGGAAGCCATCACGTGGCAAGGACTGTATCTTTCCTCATTTTTAGTTTCCTTCTATACTTCCAAGATATTGATTCTGAGGTTCCAATAAGTGAGCAAATTCTTTTTTTGAAATTTGGGAAAGTTTATATTCAGTCTTAAGGTGGTAGTTTGTGCTGCAGGACTTTCTAGTTGTTCATTTTCGAAATGTCTCTTAAAAAAATAGAATCATAGAATCATAGAATGGTAAGGTTGGAAGGGATCTCAAGGA
>VWZE01018570.1:8387-18490 GCA_013396675.1 Eubucco bourcierii
GGCTCCAGGAAGGCTGGGGAGGGACTATTGAGAAGGTCTTGCAATGGCAGGACAAGGGGCAATGGGTTTGAAGTGTCAGAGGAGAGATTGAAAGTGGATGTTAGGAGGAAGTTGTTTGCAGTGAGAGTGGTGAGACACTGGCACAGGTTGCCCAGGGAGGTTGTGGCTGCTCCCTCCCTGGAGGTGTTCAAGACCAGGTTGGAGGAGGCTCTGAGTGACCTGTAGTAGTGGGAGGTGTCCCTTTCTATGGCAGGAGGTTTTAATTAGATGATCTTTGAGGTCCCTCCCAACCTTACCATTGTATGATTCTAAAAATCAGGGAAGCAATTTACCACTTGGCTTTTACTATTTGCAAGAAAAACTGTAAGGAGGTGGAGGGGGAGGAAAGAAGGATGTGTCTGAAGAAATCAAGCTAACAGGGCTTTAGCAGGTCTGGTAATAGGTTTTGTCTTATTCTGATATTCCATGCTGATGGCCTAGTGGATTGTGGATTGATTAAGTGCTTTTCCAAAGCATGCACATTTTTCAGTGGCCTTCCACAGTTCAGATATTTTCGTGGTGCTGTCACTGTTAGTTACAAATGCTGACTGGCAAAGTGACACACATGTGGTTAATGCATGAGTATCTGTGGTTAATGCATGAGTATCTGTGAATTGGCTTCTTTAACAGGGCCCAGGGGATAATCCTTACAATTGCCTGCCTGCATGCTGTCTCATTTTCACTAGTGAAGGAGGAGTATTTGAAGAGGGACACTTGTAAATTCCATTTACCAATTTATGTGATCCAGACTGATTGTAGTCATAGAATCATAGCATCATAGAATCATAGAATGGGAAGGTTGGAAGGGACCACAAGGATCATCCAGTTCCAACCCCCTGCCATAGGCAGGGACACCTCCCACTAGCACAGGCCGCTCAAGGCCTCCTCCAATCTGGCCTTCAACACCTCCTGGGAGGGAGCAGCCACAACCTCCCTGGGCAACCTGTGCCAGTGTCTCACCACCCTCACTGCAAAAAACTTCCTCCTAACATCCACTTTCAATTTCCCCTCTGCCAGTTTAAACCCATTGCCCCTTGTCCTGGCATTACAAGACCTTGTCAATAGTCCCTCCACAGCCTTCCTGTAGGCCCCCTTCAGATATTGGAAGGCTACTCTAAGGTGTCCTGGAAGCCTTCTCTTCTCCATGCTGCAGAGCCCCAACTCTCTCAACCTGTCCTCATAGGAGAGCTGCTCCAGCCCTCTGATCATCTTCGTGGCCTCCTCTGGACCTGCTCCAACATTTCCATGTCCTTCCTGTGCTGAGGGTTCCAGAATCCTCAAGTCAAGCATGGTTGCTTCAGACCAAAGTTTAGAGACTCTCTGGTGGGAAGCTATAATGTGTACTAAATGATGGTACTATGGCTCTGAAAAGAGAGTGGCTCTCCAACTGTCAGCCTTGGAAGCAAATCGTTTGCAATCATGATTTTTATACCTCTTTCCTGTCTCTTCTGGAAGGTGTCCAGAGAAGGGCAACAAAGCTGGGGAGGGGCCTGGAGCACAGCCCTGTGAGGAGAGGCTGAGGGAGCTGGGGGTGTGCAGCCTGCAGAAGAGGAGGCTCAGGGCAGATCTCATTGCTCTCTGCAGCTACCTGAAGGGAGGTTGTAGCCAGCTGAGGTTGGTCTCTTCTCCCAGGCACCCATCAAGAGAAGGAGAGGACATAGTCTCAAGTTGTGCCAGGGGAGGTCTGGGCTGGATGTTAGGAGGAAGTTGTTGGCAGAGAGAGTGATTGGCATTGGAATGGGCTGCCCAGGGAGGTGGTGGAGTCACCGTGCCAGGAGGTGTTGAAGCAAAGCCTGTCTGGGGCACTTAGTACCATGGTCTGGTTGATTGGCTAGGGCTGGGTGCTAGGTTGGGCTGGGTGAGCTTGGAGGTCTCTTCCAACCTGCTTGATTCTATGACTCTATGAATGTGTGATTCTGTGATTCTATGATTTTATTATTCTATGATTTTATGATTCTACTGTTTTGTGATTCTATGATTCTACAACTCTGTGATATTTAAAGTGAAGGTAGATACAGCCCACCCCCTGCTGTCTCAGCATTCCACTTTGATGGGTGTGTTGGAAGACACCAGGGCTTTTTGCTCACCTCCACATGGATTCAAGCCAGAACAAGGCTAGAGTACAGTCAATTCTGACCCTAATGTGCAGCCCAGAGTTACTAGGCTGTGTGAAACAAGGCACACACCACCCAGCTTACAGAAGCTCTGGTGGAGACATGGCCTAGGAACTCTAGAAAGAGAGGATGCAACCCTAGAGAAAGGCTCCAGGCAAAGAAAGACTCTGAAAACGGAGAATGGAAATAGGGTTTGTATCACATTCTGCTGATGCCTGCATTAGAAACAACAGTCAGAGAGCTCCCTGCCTACAATTACCTTTTGTTAACCATTTTCCAGACCCCTGCAAGCCAGAACAAGGGCAGTTTCAGCCCATGTGACTGCTCATTTAGGCATTGTGAGAAGTGAAGTCTGAGAGTCAAAGCCAATCAGTTTCAAAGTTCAGGATGGATTTTTCTCTTTTCTTTCTTCACTGTGGTGGTGATTAACCATTGGCACGAACTACCCGAGGAAGTGCTGGGACCCTCATCTCTCAGAGCCCTAAAATCAAAACTGAATGCCCTCCTGGAACACACACACAGATCAGGCTGTGGGTTTAAACACAGAAGAAATTGTGTCATCATTAGGCGAGGTAAGACTGAGTTACCTAAGGCCAAATAGGAGCATTATGCAAGCCGATAAGTTTTTAGGGAAAGCATCCTTGAGTAGTGCCTTTATTTCTCTTTGTTGCAATCCATTAACCATCTAAAAGCAAAATCCTAGAGTGCCACAGAGGCAAAGACAGAGCAGCAAGTATCAATACCAGATTTTTCTCATTCAATTAAAACTATTGAATTTCTGTAAAGGTCAGGTTTTGATTTGCCTAATGCTGTGGTAAACATTGGGGACTTTTTTGGTGCTCCTTTGAACAGTGTCTGCACAATCCCACATATTTTAAGGAAAGGTATTATTTAGACCTGCACTCTCCTTCTCTCTCTGTGAGGGTGAGGATTTTATTCTAAGCAACTCCCAGAGACCCTTACTTGGGGAAGCAGCCCTTGTTATTTGTACCAGGTAAACAAAACTAGTTCAAGAACTCTGTCCAAGGAACAGCTAGAAAGAGGATAACTACTAAAAAACTCCCTACACCATTTCCCTGTACCAATAGCAGCAGATAAACAATTGCATGGACAACAAACTGGCGGTGCCCAAACATCACTGATTTGCTGAAGATGGAAAGGAGACTGCATCTTCCTAACGTGTCCTGGAACTTGACAGAGATCATTCCACATCCAAACTAACAGAGAAGAGACAGGGTAAGAGGCAACCTTCTTCCCCTTGCAGACAGCTGCAATAAAGAGACATGTCCACTGTTTGTTGAATGAGACCTAGATGATATTAATCCCGTTGTAACAACACAAAACCAAAGCTTCATTCATTCATTTTATTGAGCACCACAGATTGACTACCACGGATTCCATTGACCATAGATTGACTACAACAATAAAGTGGTAATACCTGTCCTCCAGTGATTTTTATCTTTATTATTCACAACTTAATTGTCCCTCTAGAACTAGGACATACAAATGTGGTATTAAGATGAGACCTCTGGCAGTGGCCCTAAATGCCTCTATGTCAGGAATTTACTGCGCGTTACGCGTAACAGTAAATCTGTTGTGCACATCTGCAGCAGCAGGGAAAATCACATCTGACAGCAGTGATACAAAACATCCACAGGAGCTTTCCAAAGGCACGAGACTGAATAAATCCAGGCTTTTGCAGCTCTTTACAGCCTTCACTGAACCTGATCGAGCCGAAGAAACTCATTTTATGGCACTTTCCTCAATTTCAGATCGCTCATCGTTTCTTGAAGCAGAACACCAAGAAATCTTTCAGATACACAATAACTTCTTTTTCATGGCATTTTTTTTTCTGAGCTGGAAATTGTGTAAATGTTTGTGTGCTTTGTGGGTTGGGCCCTGTTGTGGGTTTAAAGAGCTGACAGAGTGAAGCTCTCAAACGAATTGGAGAAAAAAACAGAATTATATTTGGAGAGAGAGTGTTGCAGATAGAAATTACAAAGCAGATACAGAATCCATAAACAAACCCCCTGAATTTTTCCCACAACCCAAAACTAAATCTACAATCCCCAGTGCTCCAATCCTCCCCCCCGCTGCCATGCCTCTGCCATCCAAGAGGCCCAAGCACAGCCTCTGGAGGCCCCAAACCAGACCTATCCTTACACGTTTGTCCCTGTAACGCAGCTTCTGCCTGACACAAGGCTGTAACGGGAGGAAAGGAGCCCAAGCTGGCCTTGTTGTGAGCTTATGAAGAGATAGCAGAATTATGGGATTGAATAACAATCTTCCAGTCCCTAGAAGACTCTTTTTAACATTATAGTTCCCAACCTGGGACAGACCCTAGCTGTTTTGTCTACCAGAAATAATCTTAGATGCTCAGAGCAAGCAATAACCCCCCCAAAAACTGAAATAATCTATCTGGTCAGTTTATTACCTCAAAACTTGCTTCTTTTAAAAAATATTTGTAAGACATTGATTTCATTTTTAAAATACTCCTTAATATTTTTATCATTAAGGACATCCTAACACTTCTACATCTTTCAACTTACTCCCTGGGATCTTCTCCCAGGCACCCAGCAGCAGAAGGAGGGGACACAGTCTCAAGTTGTGCCAAGGGAGGTCTAGGTTGGGTGTTAGGAGGAAGTTTTTGCCAGAGACAGTGATTGGCATTGGAATGGGCTGCCCAGGGAGGTGGTGGAGTCACCGTGCCAGGAGGTGTTGAAGCAAAACCTGACTGGGGCACTTAGTTTCATGGTCTGGTATTTGGCTAGGGTTGGTTGCTAGGTTGGGCTGGTTGAACTTGGAGGTCTCTTCCAACCTGCTTGATTCTTTGATTCTGTGATATTTAAAGTGAAGGTAGATGCAACCCACCCCCTGCTGTCTCAGCATTCCACTTTGATGGGTGTGTTGGAAGACACCAGGGCTTTTTCCTCACCTCCACACGGATTTAATGCAGAAAGAGGACAGAATACAGTTGATTCTGATCCTAATGTGCAGCCCAGAGTTACTAGGCTGTGTGAAACAAGGCACACACCACCCAGCTTACAGAAGCTCTGGTGGAGACATGGCCTAGGAACTCTAGAAAGAGAGGATGCAACCCTAGAGAAAGGCTCCAGGCAAAGAAAGACTCTGAAAATGGAGAATGGAAATAGGGTTTGTACCACATTCTGCTGATGCTGATTTTAGACAACTGTCTGCATTATGTTGGACTGCATGAACTTGGAGGTCCCTTCCAATCTGCTTGATTCTAGGATTCTATGGTGATTCTATGTATAAACATCTATGACCTAGCAGTGAAAACATTGAGTGATCTGGGACTGAAAGCAACTGGACCTGGCACCTGAACACCAGACCTGGCATTTTGAAAGAAATTAAGACTTCTCTGTCAATCATTGCCTCAAAACTGAGTCAATTCTATAAAACTGCTTTAATTCTTGGACCATATCTGATGATTCATAATATCTAATGATTCATAATAGGAAAAAAAAAAATCACATGTTGTCCTTATTGCTAGATAGGATGAATTAAAATGAAAAATACACAGGTTGGAGGTGGACCTTGAGGTGGAAATATGTGCCAGGACAATTCTAAATCTATTCTTCCCTTTCTGGATTTACATAAAGAAAACCTAAAATCACTCCAGGAATCCCAGGGTGTCTGTTTTATATGTGGTGCAAATGAAAATTCCCCAGCTTCTACCTAGCCCATTTGAGATTTCAAACAGGATGAAATTTGTCTCCATAGCCCAGCAGTAAGTATTGTAAAGGAAACCATCTCTGGAAGGCAGGATAATTTCTCACAGAGCCTCTATACCTTCTGCCCTTGCCTTGTGCAGCACACACACCTCCTGCAGTTGGAGGGAGGCATCCCCTGCTTTCTGTCTCCTCTGCTTATGAAATAATAGGCAGTAAAATTATTCATGGCTTCCGGTTTATTAATAGCGGTGGTTTATTAAAAGTGGTCTGGTTGATTGGCTAGGGCTGGGTGCTAGGTTGGACTGGATGAGCTTGGAGGTCTCTTCCAGCCTGATTGATTCTATGGTTCTGTGATTCCTTGATTCCGTGATTCTGTGATTCTGTGATTTGATGATTCTGTGATAACAGTGGGCTAAGTCCCACTGGAAGGATGAGAAGGCAAATGTGATGTTTATCCCNTCTGAGATTCTATGATTCTGAGATTCTGTGATTCTGAGCGTCTATGATTCTGAGATTCTGTGATTCTATGATTCTCTGATTCTGTGATTCTATGATTCTCTGATTCTCTGATTCTATGATTCTCTGATTCTGTGATTCTATGATTCTCTGATTCTGTGATTCTATGATTCTGTGATTCTATGATTCTATAATTCTACAATTCTATGATTCCTTGATTCTGTGATTCTATGATTCTGTGATTCTGTGATTCTGTGATTCCTTGATTCTATGATTCTGTGATTCTGTGATTCCTTGATTCTATGATTCTGTGATTCTATAATTCTGTGATTCTGTGATTCCATGATTCTATGATACTGTGATTCTATGATTCTGTGATTCTATGATTCTGTGATTCTGTGATTCTGTGATTCTCTGATTTCTAGGTTGCTGTACTTCTGCACAAAGGGTGAGTGAATCCTTTCAGCAATGGGGATTAACATCAGTCCTGCTATGCTTGCTCTCTGCTTGGCTCTGTTCCTTGGTCTTAACTCAGGATACAAGCACCATCCTGTGTTGCTTGGATCCAGAGAAGTCATTTCCCACACTCCAGCATGCAGCCTCGTGTCATGTGGAAAGAAGCCATCAGGAAGAGAGAGATTACCAACCAGCAGGAGGATGGGAAAGGAAAGCTTAAGCAGAATATACTCCTTCAAATTGAAACTTGGCTTGTGCCCAGGAGTTAATATTTCCACCTGTGCCAAAATTAGCTGCCATGGGATCTTGAACAGTAACTGGTCACCACATTACTCTTGTAAGAGCAGTCCTTTAAACAGTGCTGTGTACATGGATAGTGGAGCAGAAGCTCAATATTGACAGAGGGAAGTTTACCACCTACTGAATCACCACCTGAGTCACCCAGTAGCTGAACCACATATTAGACAGCTGAAAGTGTGCCTTGCTTTGATGGAAACCATCACTGACAATGCCACACTGAGGTCTGAGGCAGGGGAACTTCACAGGTTGCAGGTTTTCTGTCTTGTGGTTCCTTGGCATAGGAAACGCAAAGTGTACACAACAGGCTGTAAAATCCACTTTTAGTATAAACCGCGGAGCTTGACGTGCATGAGGCTTGAGGAAATAGTTTCCATTTTCTGTAACAGTGACAGTGTATACAACTTCTACCTGTAAACGTAAAAGGCAAGTTTGGATTATCTAAACATCCTCCCTGCAAGCCTCTCACAGCTGCAAAACCCCTGAAGGAGATGAAGGAAGAAGCACGGCTATGGTTAGCGCCACATTTGAAGCGCTGGAAAAACAGTGACTGATCCTTATTAAAAACTTTAAACTATCTCAGAGATTTTTGTTCCAGACCATTGAAAATGGTAAGGTGCTGGTGAGCCTCGAGCTCCTCGCTGCTGCTTTCGTTACGATTGCTACCTGAGGGTTTGCTGCACACGTTTGCAGAACAAGTTTTAGTTAATCTGCACCACTTTTACCCAAAGCCTGCTCACAGGTTATCATCACCTCAAGTTGCCCCTGCCTGGGGGTCTGGGTTGATGAAAAGCTCAAGATGAGACTGCAGTGTGAGTACAGCCTAGACAGCAACTGTGTGCTGGGCTGCAGCAAGAGCAGTGTGGGCAGCAGGGCAAGGGAGGGGATTCTGCCCCTTTGCTCTGCTCTCCTCAGACCCCACCTGCAGTCCTGTGTACTGTCCTGGAGCCCCCAGCACAGGAAGGACATGGAAGTGTTGGAGCAGGTCCAGAGGAGGCCACCAAGATGCTGAGAGGGCTACAGAAGCTCATCTGTGAAGACAGGCTGAGAGAGTTGGGGCTTCGCAACCTGGAGAAGAGAAGGCTTCCAGGAGATCTTTGAGTAGCCCTCCAGGATCTGAACGGGGCTCCACGAAGGCTGAGGAGGGACTATTGACAAGATCTTGTAATGCCTGGGCAAGAGGTAATGGGTTTGAAGTGTAAGAGGGGAGTTTGGAACTGGATGTTAGGAAGAAGTTGTTTGCAGTGAGGGTGGTGAGACAGTGGCACAGGTTGCCCAGGGAGGTTGTGGCTGCTCCCTCCCCGGAGGTGTTGAAGGCCAGGTTGGAGGAGGCCTTGAGTGACCTGTGCTAGTGGGAGGTGTCCCTGCCTATGGCAGGGGGTTGGAACTAGGTGATCCTTGAGCTCCCTTCCAACCTTACCATTCTATGGTTCTATGATGCTATATCAGTGAAAGCACAGAAGTAGGGTAAACATCCAGGCGTTACTTTTCCTTTACATATGTAATATACTGCCACAGTATAATTAAACAGGAATTCTATATTCAGGCCTCCACAGTCCACTGTTCCTTTACCCCTTCACCACTTTGTTGTCCCTTGTCAATGAGCTCCCTCCATCCCAATGTACATGGATAAAAATACTCACCAGGCCAACCACTGTACTGTTCCTGCCCCCTGAGCTTGAGAACTCTCTGTCTGATGTAGATGGAGAAAAATATACTCTGCCTGGGGCAGGAGAGATCAAGTAATCTTGGCAAAGTGAGGTTCCCGTTTTGGCTAACAGGCTTGGTCTTCACCACTCCAGCAACACATAGGAAAGAGAGCCTGTTTGGGGCTGAGGGCTGCAGCTGCAGTTATATAGAGTATAGTGATGCCAAGTCACAGGAGTTCAGTGCCCAGCATATCTGCACAGGGGGCAAGGGCAGCATATCCTTTCAGGAAGGATGGCAGTTTGTAGCCCCCCCAGACCAGATATGGCTCAGGGACTCCTGGATGGGCCCCAGGTCTGGCTTTTGTGAACTCATTATAGAGGCAGGTTTTTATTTGCATGAAAATAGAATTTAAAGATCCATTAAAATGTAACAAAAAAGTATTTAATGCCCCAGTGTGTACCAAGCTTATCTCAACCTCCTTATTAGACCTTTCTTTTCTTTTCTTTTCTTTTTTTTTTTTCTTCTTCCTCCCCTCCCTTGGCACGACTCCGCTGCACAAATAACCCATATGGAAAACAGCGCAGTCTGGCAACACCTAGCTCTCTCTGTCCTCTTTTGCTTTTGGCTTTTGCAGCTGCTGTTTTCTCAGTGTTGTCTTGGGGCAGTTTCCTGTTGCCATAGCTGATAGCCTGCCAGCGCCTGCCTGAGCCTTTCAAGTGTCAACACTGCAAAGTTTGCCGCGATGGCCAAACGCTTGTTAATGAGATATAGCAGCTGGGTAGGGGTGAACCACTGAGACGTATAAAGGCACGCCGCTGGTGCAGGAAGTGATGCCTTTTGAGTCTTTTCAGGGCTCTGAAAGCGTTCAAATCAAAGAGGGTATGTTGTATTCATTAATAAACCCAAGTTCCCATGCCGCTGTGTTAATGCCAGGAGTTTAACTTCCCAATGGACAGGTGATTTTTTTTTTTTTTTTAAACAGTGTTTTACAACGGAAGACAAAGGGCGAGGAAACAGGAGTTTATGTACTGCCAAAGGCATTGCTTCCCTATCTAGCAGCCAGACAGAATTGTTAAACTGAGCTAGGTATTTGCCACTGCCTGACAATAAAAGTTTCTTTTTTTTTTTCCCTTTAGTTTTCATGCTTCAAAGCTCACAGCAGCCTGCTCAATCTCTTGTCCCACGCTAACTTTTTTTATGCTCCATTCTTTATTTTTTGGTTTGGTAAAGCGTGATGGAAAACTGGAATGAGGGGGGAAAAAACCACAAAAAAGGCCAAACCAAAAAGACAGTTCATTTTAAAAAAGAAAGAAAGAAAGAAAGAAGGAAAGAAGGAAGGAAGGAAAGAAAGGAAGAAAGAAAAGAAAGGAAAGAAAGAAAGAAAGAAAGAAAGAAA
>VWZE01018572.1:0-12098 GCA_013396675.1 Eubucco bourcierii
AGCAAGTCAACTGTGCCACACAGCTTGGTGTCATATCATCCTGGAGAGAAGGAAGACTCTGGGGGACTGTGCAGCTGCCTTCCAATACCTGAAGGGATCCTACAGGAAGGCTGCAGAGGGACTTTTTGTATGGATCTCTAGAGATAGGACAAGGGGGATTGGTTTGAAGCTGAAGGAGAGCAGGGTTAGACTGGATCTTAGGAACTTCTTCAGAAAGAGGGTGATGAGACTCTGGAATAGGTTGCCCAAGGCCAGGCTGGATGAAGCCTTGAGCAACCAAGTCCAGTTGAGCGCTGTCCCTGCCCATGGCAGAGAGGTTGGTCCCTTCCAACCTAAGGCATTCTACGATCTTGTTTCTCTCCCACATTCTTGTAGCTGCCCAGCTGTGTTTTTAGCCTCTGCTTTCCTCTATACAACATGTTCTACCTCCTTGAGTCCTCCTGAACTCCTGACTAGTATGCCAGGGACTCTCCTGGCATTTAAGCTGTGTGCTGCCTGAAACCCACATTTTTTCTCCCCTAGCATTTACTGAACATCAACTCCTCTGAAAGCCTTCTTATTTTTCTAGGAGAAAGCAGTCAGGATGTACTGTTTCAAGCCTGTTCATATCTCATGCAGTTGCAGCATATCCTTCATACTCATTCCCTTTGCAAACCAGGCAACATCTGTCTTGTTGGTCTCTTTGCAATCTGTCTTCCCACGGAAGGTTTCCCATGCCTCTTACCACCTTCTTTTTCATCCTTCTCTTCCATTGCTCTCCATCACAGCAGGAGAAGGCTTCATCCTCATGGAGGTTGTAAGTGCTTTTCTGGTTTGCAGCTGATTTTTTTCAAGCACTGAGAAACACATACATTCAATTACACAGCCCACCACAGACACAGGATGGTGCTGGAGGCCCAAATGGGTGGTCATTAGAGACACCAAAACATCTAGCCCCTCGCTGAAGGAGCTGTCTCTGCTTTCCTAGATAAAAAGATATCCCTTCTCCTCCAAAAATATCGGGATCTCAATACAGACTCTAGGTTTTTAGAAAGGGCTGTGCCAAGTGCAACTCAATGAAGCAGCCTGTGAGGAGGATTTGGGGATCATTGGGCTGCAGGAACTTTGAATCTTAGAATTACAGAGTGTTTTGAGTTCAAAGAGACTTTTAAAGGTCATCTAGTCCAACTTCCCTGCAATAAGGAAGGACATCTGCAACTACAGCAGGTTGCCCAGAGCCCCAAACAACCTGACCTTCCAGGGAGCAACCTGAGACAGAGTCTTACCACCCTCACTGTGAAAAAATTCCTCCTTCCCTCTGGTCTAAATCTGCCTCTGAGTTTAAACCCATCAGCCTTTGTCCAGTCACAACAGGTCCGATAAAAGGTCTGTCTCCAGCATTCTGATTCACCCCCTTTAAGCACTGCAAGGCCACCAGAAAGTCTCCCTGGAGCCTTCTCTGCTCCAGACTGAACATCCCAACTCTCCCAGCCTGGTCTCACAGCAGAGGGTTTCCAGCCCTACCAGCATTGCTGTGCCCTCCTCTGGCCCCTGCCCCAACAGGTCTTTCACTGTGCTTTGCTGAAGACTCCAGAGCTGTCCCCAGCACTGCAGGTGGGGGCTCAAGCAGAGCAGAGGGGCAGAATCCCCTCCCTGCCCCTCTGCTGCCCATACTGCCTGGGATCAGCCCAGGACATGACTGGGGCTGGGACACGAGTTAAAAACTGCAGAGAGCAGCTCTGCTTTTGATTGTGTGGGAGATGTCCTTGCTGGTGCACACCTCAGCCCCACAACTTGGCAGGGAGCTGCAATGCGATGGCGCTCATCTATGCCCTGAAGTTGTTTATGCCAACACAGACCTGACGCCTCGTGTTGGCAAAGGTGGTGGGAGCAGGCCGGGTTGGAGGGCTGCAGCCCCATCACCCTCATGGGAGTGCAGGAGAGGGTATGCTGGCACCAGCACCACGCTGCCAGCCTGTCTTTCTGGGTTCCTCAGGGCTTTGTGTCCCTCTGCTAAGCAAAGCGGCGCACAAAGCGTTTCTCTGTGACTTTGCTGGAAGTGCAGAATGGGAAATCAGAGCTGCCTCCAGCAGCTGCTGGTGTGAAAACACAGCATTTACAAGCTGTCAGAGTGGGAGTGAGGGGATGCTGGGAATATCTGTGCTTCGGACTAATCTCCATGAAAATGAAGTCAGTCTGGTAAGTCAGAAAAGAAGACATCAGAGGCCTCTTTTTTTTTTTTCTTTTTTTTTTTTTTTCTTTGTTAGAAGAAAAAAATTCTCCTCACTGCAGTTTGAGGTTATTTATTTCCTGTGATGTGAGATTGCTGCTCAAGTTTTAACAAAGGACATTCCCTAACAGCTTATTCCTCTCTCGCTCACACCGCTGGTGGAGGAACTATTCATGGAGTTATCTTCTTTGTATGAGCAGCAGGAGGAAGAATGCTTGATTGCCTCGCTCCCTCCCTGCTTTCAGCTGTGGTCATGACAAACCTTGAGGTGTTAGAAAAGTCATCAAGATCAGCTCTGGGTGGGTTTTTGACAACCTTGTCTAAGCTGGGGTGTTTCTGGGGATAAAACCACTTTCCCTGTTGCAGCTGTCTGCCACAGGAAGCCTGATGTAGGGTGACCTATTTTGGGGTGTATGGATTTGCACTGTGCCTACCTACCTGGTTATGTGATGTTTGCCCATCAAAATATTTCACAGAACCTCAGAATCATTTTGGTGGGGAAAGCCCTTTGAGATCACTGAGTCTAACCATTCTCTAGCTCTGCTGAACCTGCTGCTGAGCCATGTCCCTCAGCGCCACATCTCTGCCTCTTTGCAACACCTCCAGGGATGGGGATTCAACCACCTCCCTGGGCAGCCTGTCCCAGTGTTTGAGAATCCTCCCCAGACAAAAAGATTCTTCTAATGTCCAATCTAAACCTCCCCTGGTGCAGGTTGAGGCCATTTCCTCCCACCCTATCATTTCTTACTAGGGAGAGGAGGTCTATCCCCACCTCACTCCAACCTCCTTTCAGGGATTTGCAGACAGCCAGAAGGTCTTCCTCCAGCCTTCTTTTCTCATAGTTAAATAACCTCAGTTCCCTGAGCCACTCCTCACCAGACCTGTTCTCCAGATCCTTCACCACCTTCATTGCCCTTCTCTGCATGCACTCCAGGATCTCAACACCCTTCTTCTAGTGAGGGCCCAAAAATTTCATCCCCTGTCTTCTATTTTATGCAGTTAGACCACAAGCCATTTGGGTCAAGACCTGGCATTCCCTGCCCTTGCACAGAATATCTGAAATGCCTGCAGGAAAAATGATAATCAATAAGAAACAAACCCAGAGGAGAACTCCTCCATGGCCACAGAGTGGCTGGGTGGTGAAACTGTAAGAAGAGGTCCTGGATACAGTGAGGTCTCTTCTAGGCAGCAGCTGGTTCACTTCAGGTTTTCTCCCTTTACATTCTTAGGGCTTAGAAATTGTTTTTCCCTTCTGTCAGAGTTACCTGTGAGCTGTCCACATCCACAGAAACAATTTCTTCTCCTTGAGGGTTGCCGAGTCCTGGCACAGGCTGCCCAGGGCAGTGGTGGAGTCCTCATCCTTGGAGGGTGTCAAATCTGTATGAATGTGGTGCTGAGAGGTATGGTTTACTGGTGACCTGGCAGTGCTGGGTTAAGGGTTGGACTCAACCATCTTACAGGTCTCTTCCAGCCAAAATGATTCTGTGATTGTGCAGCTCTGTGACCTGTGGACTTCTCCAGCTGTGCCTACCCATGAGAAGCTCTTCTCTCCCCTCTGCTCCAGATCATAAACCTTCCCACTCTTCTCCTCCAGCATCTGCTGCCTGTTTTGATCAAACCAAGCCTGCCTCTTCCATTTCCTTTCATTGTGCTGAAGAAATGAGATGCATTTGGCTGAAAAATATTTCCTCAGATATGTTCCATAAGCAATATAGTTTTAGGCTTCCTGCCCAAAGCAGGACAAGATCCTTCCCTCTTCTCCTGACTGTCCCTTCAGAACTGATCTGAGGTGAAGCTCTGCAAATGATTAATCAGAAAGGCAACAAGGATCTGAGAAAAGATCACAAAGATGATGAAAGGATGTTGTCGTGTCTTGTGTTAGTGTCTCCTGAGGCTTTGTCTTTTAACTAATTTGGATTTGAGATTATTTTGCTAGTGAACTTAGCTCACTAATTAGCCTAGACTAATTAGAAGGTGGAGTTTGTGCCCTCTAGGTTTCACTCCAGTCCAGACATCCAGAGGGATATGAAGGTGCTGGAGTAAGTGCAGAGAAAAGCAAGAAATCTGGGGAAGAGCCTGGAGAGTAAATCTGATGAGGAGTGACTGAGGGAGGTCTCATGGCTCTCTACAGCTACCTGAAAGGAGGTTGTAGAAAGGCTGGTACTGGTCTCTTCTCACAGGTAAATAGTGATAGAACAAGAGGGAATGGCCTCAAACTGTGTCTGGATAGGTTTAGACTGGATATTAGGATTTTTTTTTTTTTCCCCAGCAAGAGTGGTCAGGGATTGGAATGAGCTGCCCAGGGAGGTGGTGGAGTCACCAACTCTGGATGTGTTTAAAAGTCGTTTGGATGTGGTGCTTGGGGATATGGTTTAGGGATGCACTTTGTAGAGCAGGGGATATGGTTTAGGGATGCACTTTGTAGAGTAGGGTTCTCAGTTGGACTTTGTGATCCTGAGGGGCTTTTCCAGCCTGAGAGTTTCTGTAGCTCTGTGATTCTGTTGTCTTTCTTTGCTCGAGCGGATCTCACAGGATGTTTTTTGTTGGTGGAGATCTTGGAAGGATGTCTGAGCTGACACCCTTGTGAAGGTCCAGCTGTCTTCCAAGTTAGATCAGGCTGCTCAGGGTTGTGTCCAGCTGAGTTCTGAGTATCTCCAAGGGTGGAGATACTGCAGGGTCCCTAGGCACCTCTCACAGTGCATGACCACTCTTACAGGGCAGAATGCTTTTCCTCACACACAGCCACACACATATGAGCCTTTCCTCACACACCACACACAGCACTCTGGCAGTGTCCCTCACAGGAGCACAGGATCACAGGATGTTAGGGGTTGGAAAGGACCTCTGAAGAGCTTCCAGTCCACCTCCCCTGCCAGAGCAGGACCAGAGAACTAGTGCAGGTCACACAGGAACACATCCAGACAAGGCTGGAAAGTCTCCGGAGAAGGAGACTGCACAACCTCTCTGGGCAGCCTGTGCCAGTGCTCTGTGACCCTTACAGCAAAGAACTTCTTCCTCATGCTGAGCTGGAACTTGCTGTGCTGCAGTTTACATCCATTGTCTCTTGTACTATCACAGAGCACAACTGAAGAGAGTTTGTCCCCTCTCTCTTGACCCCCAGCCCTCAGATATTTATAAACATTGATTAGATCCCCTCTCAAGTCTTCTCTTCTCCAGATCAAACAGCCCCAGGTCCCTCAGCCTCTCTTCATCAGGCAGTGCTCCAGTCCCTTCATCAGCTTCATAGCCCTCCTCTGGACTCTTTTGAGTAGATCCCTGTCCCTCTTGAACTGGGGAGACCAAAACAACACCTCCAGTGAATCTGGGGAGCCACACACTGTTATTTGGGAAGAGCTCTTCACACACACACCCTGATTTGAAGGCTCAGCTGACAAAAAGTGGAAGGAGGATGCAGGGTGTGAAGCTGTCCCTCTGGCTCTGTTTGCCTGATCTGCAGTGGCAAGAGAGTCCCTGTGGCCCATGAAGATCTGTGCCACTGTGTGACAATTGTTGTCTGGAGCATCTGAGATGTGTTCAAAGACCTGTGCCTGCCTTCTGCCATTTACCTGAAATCCTCCCCCAGGAAGTGTGGTGTCAGGACAGGTTTCATAAAAGAGGATGGAATATATGCTCCTGGAAGTTCCCTCCAACCAGGTATTCTGTGATTCTTTGAGTCAAAATCTGCCCTCTTTCAGGGATGATCCTAGGCCATCCTGGTTTTGTCAGTGCTATAAGGTGGAGAATCACAGAATCACAGAGTGGCAGGGGTTGGAAGGGACCTCTGGACACCATCCAGTCCAATCCTCCTGCCAAAGCAGGATCACCTAGGGCAGGCTGCATCCAGATGGGTCTTGAAAGTCTCCAGAGAAGGAGACTCTACAACCTCTCTGGGCAGCCTGCTCCAGGGCTTCATCACCCTTACAGCAAAGAGATTTTGCTGCATAGAATATCTGAGCGTGGGTAAAATCTGCAGATCAAATGTGTGAGGAGAAACTTGCAATGTTTCCCCTTGATCTTTGTGCTTCTGGACATCTTTGCCTCAAGAGCTGCTCCTCGGTGCTTGGATTACAGTCCAGAAAATATCTCCCTTGGGTGCTGCAGGTATAGCCATGAGCATATCCAAGGAGAGGCAAATCCTCTGAGGGCTTTTCCAGACCACTTATCATACTTGATAGGTAAGGTGTGTCCTCCCCCCAAAAAAGAGAAGGCAGCAAAATGTGTCAGTGGTTCAGGGAAGCCATTGAGTTTCTGGGGGGAAAGCCAAATGCACGGTTGTGCCTGTGCTGCCCCATCTCCACGTCCTTGCCGGTTGTGCTTGTCTAGAGGATGTCACTCTCCTTTCCCTGCTGTGTGTGGCCTTTGGGTGATATTTTGCCTTGGATTCTGGGATAGAATGCAGGGATGGTCAGGCTGCTTCCCGTGGTCCATCAGAGGATTTCCTGCTGGCCAGGATTGCATTTCCCTGCTTTGTTTGTTCTATTTATACAGAAAGTGTGGCCATGTGGGGTAACCGCAGGCAGGACAAGACAGCTCCTCTGTAGGACAGCATTTGTAGCTGGCATTGGAGAAGGGCATTGTGAGAGGACCTGAAAAAAACTCCGCGGCACAGATGTGCTGATCACTTGATGCTGCTCCTGGATCTCCCCCACCTTTTGCCACACCAGTCCTCGCCTGCTGTTCACACAGGCTGCCTCCTGACACACCAGCAGGCTGTGTTGCCTTCCAGAGAGACCTGGGCAGATTCGCGAGCTGGGTGGAGTGGAAGCCCACCAAGTTCAACAAGGGTGTGTGTAGGGTCCTGCACCTGGGGAGGAATCATCCCCTGCAGCAGTACAGGTGAGAGGTGACCTGCTGGAAAGCAGCTCTGCAGAGAAGGATGTGGGAGTGCTGGTGGGCAATAAGTTCACCGTGAGCCAGCAATGTGCCATTGTGGCCAACACCATCAATGGTCTCTGGAATGCATGAAGGAAAATCTCCAGCAGGTCATGAGAGGTTCTCCTGCCCCTCTAGTCTGCCCTATTGAGGCTACATCTGGAGAAATGGGGACAGCTCTGAGATCCCCAGTTCAAGAGAGAGAGAGGGAGCTATCAAAGAGAGTCCACTGGAGGTTACAAAGATGCTGAGGGGCCTGGAGCAGCTCTGTGAGGACGAAAGGCTGAGAGCCCTGGGGCTGTTGAGCCTGGAGAAGAGAAGCCTGAGAGGGGATCTCAGCAATGCTTAACAAGGGATAAAGGCTGGGGAGCAAGAGGATGGGGCCAGACTCTTTTCAGTGATGCCCAGCCACAGGACAAGGGGTAACAGTCGCAAGCTGGAATCCAGGAGGTTGCATCTGAACATTAGGGAAACTTCTTTTGTGTGAGGGTGCTGGAGCCTTGGAGCAGGCTGTAGTGAGTGACCCTGCATAATCAAGGGGGTTGGACTACCTGACCTCCAGAGGTCCCTTCTAATCCCCACCATGCTGGGATTCTGGGAGTCTATAAGCTGTATTTCCATCTCTTTGCCTTTGTGAACATGGTTCAGGCCCCCTTTCCCATGCTGAGCAACAGCAGCTCTCTGCTGGCCCCATACCCACATTCCACCTCTCTGTTGACCATAAGCTTGCTAGACAAGAGGTGTTTGATCCATCATAACTCCCACAAATACCTTAACCTCTGGCAAGGAGACCAACTCCATTGCCAAGCACGTGCAGCACACCCAAAATGTTCCTCCACTGATCAAGTGCTCCTCACACTTGGCAATGTCGTGACAGCATCAGGTGAGAGTACCTCTGATATTTCCCAGATCAGGAAGCTGAGGGATGGCAAACTCAACCTCTCTTTCCTCTGCAGTTTGCAGGCAAGGGAGGCAGAGGTGCCTGGGGGAGGTGTTGCTCATTGTGAGCTGTGTTTATTCGCCCTTAATTGATGACTAATTAAGTTAGCCCTGTGTCTCCTTTTCTGCCCTGAGAGGTGCTGAGAAAGCTCATGAGTTCCAGCCATCCAGACAGCCCTGCCAGCAAGAGATTTATCTCCTGGCAAGACTCTTTGAGTCAAACAAAAATTGCCACGCAAAGAGGACAAGATCCAGGTCAGTAGCGAGCAGTGGATAGCAAACCATTCAAACCCATGCACTGTGCTTTGGGACAGTAGCACCAAACCCTGGCACTGCAGAGAGGGAAACTGCAGGGCTCCATCAGTTCTGCTCTAAGCTGTCTCCCTGTCAGTCAGGACCTAGCCTGGTAGCACAGCAGCCCTGCCCAGCAGATCCCATAGACTGGAGATTGGGAAGAAATTCTTTCCCATGAGGGTTGTGAGACACTGCAACAGGTTGCCCAGGGAGGCTGTGGATGCCCCCTCCCTGGAGATGTTCAAGGCCAGGTGGGGCCTTGTGCAGCCTGGTCTAGTGGAAGGTGCCCCTTGCCCATAGCAGGAGGATTGGAACTAGATGATCTTTAAGGCTCCTTCCAAACTGAACCACTCTCCAGCTCTCTGAATCCCAGTGGCTTCCAAACAGGCACTGGTGTTTATTGTCTCTGTGGCACCTACTGCAACACAGATGTGATTTCCTGAGAGTCACCTTCTCCTCCTGCTGTGGTAGGAGGGTGTCACAGCCTGTCTATGGGTCACCTGGGGAAATGGAGATGTATGGCACAGCAGGAGATTGCTTCCCATCAAGTGTATGAACGCATGAAGTCAAAACTGAGAGCCTCTCCCTCATGAAAAGCTCCCTCAGGAAGGGAAATGTTGACAAATCTCCTTTGTTCCCATCCTGGTGAGTTGGACATGTCCAGGCTCTGATCTTAGAATGCGATTTGGGAGTGAAGGAGTGAAGGGAGCTATGTGGGAGCAGGCTTTGTTGACAGGTTGTATGCCAGAACCTGCTATTGTCACCAGGTTGAGAGGGCATGACCTGTGGCTGCAGTTTCCACAGGCTCGGTTTCCCTGTCGAGGCTACGAATACGAATGACTCAATGCCCAAAGTCCTTCATGGCAAAAGATGAAGGTGACCTTGCTAGCAGAAAAGGCAGAAGAGTACTGAATGGTACTCTGGGGCCTGCACCTGTGGTACCCCCAGTTTAGTTTGAAGCACAGACTGCTGGAAAAGATGGGAAGAACATTCCCAGGTGGTATCTCCCAGAGTCAGCTTTAGTTGGCAAGTGAGACCGAGACCACAAGACCTACAGCCTGCACTGCCAAGGATCAGAGTCTAACCATGTCCCAACAAGCTTCTCTAGTTGTCATGGCTTTGCAGGATCAGAGAGGCTTCTCTAAAGCAAACCTCTGAGCTGTAGAGAGTGCAACCCTGCTGTCTGGTGGGGGACAGGAAGGGAAGCAGTAAGTGCATAACACATTTCATCCTGCTGGTAATTAACCTGGCATTTTATGGAGGGTGAAACTAATTTCCTTCGAAGATCTCAGATAAGGGAAACACAGCTGACAACTTAATGGAGTAGGAAAAATCAAATGGGTGCATTAGAAGCAAGCTAGAGAGGTTCTGATGAACTGATGTCCTCACCCAGCACAGCAATGGGGAGGAGATGTCTTGTGCCTGCTATGCTCTTGTGGGCAGAAGTGCCTTTCTAAGACAGAGTAGAGAAATATTTTATCTCTGTCTCGAGCCAATGTGTTGCAACCAGAGGTGGTACCTCTGTGCTGCCTAGGGCAAGACATGTGCGTGTGAGTGTGACCAGCAGGTTCTCCTCCCCTTCTACTCTGCCCTAGAGAGGCCACAGATAGAGGACTGGGGCCAATTTTGGCATCCCCAGCTCAAAACAGGCAGGGAACTATTGCAGATAATCCAGCAGAGGCTACAAAGATGCTGAGGGGCCTGGAGTAGCTCTGTGAGGAGGAAAGGCTGAGAGCCCTGGGGCTGTGGAGCCTGGAGAAGTATCCCCCGAGAGAGGATCTGGTTAGTGCTTAGCAACAGCTAAAGGACTGAGGAGGCAGGGGGTGGGGCGGGGGGTGGCCAGGCTCTTTTCAGTGGTGCCCAGCCCCAGGACAAGGGGCACAAATTGGAGCCTGGGAGGTTCCATTGAATGTGAAGATACACTTCTTTGTTGTGAGGGTGCTGCAGCCCTGGAGCAGGCTGCCCAGAGAGGCTGTGGAGTCTCCTTGTCTGGAGAGATTCCAAACTCATCTGGGCACTGTGCTCCTGGGCAAGCTGCTGTGGGTGCCCCTGCTTTAGCAGAGTGGTTGGACTGGATGATCTCCAGAGGTCACTTCCAACCTTTACCATTCTGTGATTTTTGCCCTTTCCCATCTATTTCACACAGTTTGTCAGACACCCATAAAATTACTTCACCTGAGCCCAGCCTACTCCAATCCATGCTGTACTGCAGTGGTGAACAGACTAAAATGGTGAATCTGAGTGTCCCATGTGCAGAATCACTGAGACATTCCAGTTGGAAAAGACCGCCAGGGTCACCAAGTCCAACCATTATCCCTAATCTACAAAGTTCACCCTTAAACCATAGACCCAAGCACCACATCCAAATGACTTTTAAACACATCCAGGCTTGGTGACTCCACCACCTCCCTGGGCAGCCCTTTCCAGTGCCTGACCACTCTTGCCAGGAAAAAAAAAATAAATCCTAATATCCAGGCACACGTTGAGGCCAACCCCTCTTGTTCTGTCACTGGTTACTTGTGAGGAGAGACCAGCAACAACCTCTCCACAACCTCCTTTCAGGTCTCCTCTCAGCCTCCTCTTCTCCAAACTAACTAGCCCCAGTTCCTTCAGTCACTCCTGATAAGATTTATTCTCCAGCCCCTTCCCCAGCTTCCTTGCTCTCCTCTGCACTCTCTCCAGCACCTCCACATCCCTCTTGTAATGAGGTGTCCAAAACTGAACACAACACTCGAGGTGTGGCCTCACCAGAGCAGAGTCCAAGGACACAGTCTCCTTCCTGTTCCTGCTGGACACAGCATTTCTAATCCCAGCCAGGATGCCAGTGGCCTTCTTTGCCACCTTGGCACACTTCTGGCTCATATTCAGCTCCTTGTCCACTACAATCCCCAGGTCCCTTTCTGGCAGCAGCTCTCCAGCCACACTGCCCCAAGCCTGTAACATCGCTTGGGGTTGTTGTGGGTCAAGTTCAGGAGCTGGCATTTGGCCTTCTTGAAGCTCATGCCATTGACATTGGCACATTCATCCCATCTATCCAAGTCCCTCTGTAGAGCCTCCCTACCCTCCTGAAGATCAACATCTATGGTGTCATCTGTGAACTTACTGCTGACACACTCTTATGTCTCCATCAAGGTCATCAATAAAGATGTTAAGCAGAAGTGGTTCCAACACTGAGCCCTGAGGACCACCACTTGTGACTGGATTTAGCTGCATTGATCACCGCCCTTTGGGCCCTTTCATCCAGCAATGCTTTATGCAGCAGAGCTGTGCTCACCCAAGCCATCGGCAGTCAGTTTGGCCCCAAGAATTCTGTGGGGAACAGTGTACAACTTCTTCCACCACACCAAGGGACAGTGCCAAGTTGTTTAAGATCCATCTGCCAAACTACATTTAGCTTTTCTTTTTTCTTGTTTTTTTTCTTTCTTTCATGGAGATTTATCATGGGAAAACAAATCGTGTCGCTCACAAGCATCATCTCTCCTGCAAGGAAGCGCTGGGAACATAGGAGATGCCAGCGAGGAGGGCTGTAATTTTCCAAACTGCAAACAATCAAATCACTTCACACCAGCAGCTAAAACAACCAGGGCTAAATGGCAAAGAGGTGGGTACAGATGCATATACCTCTACATTGGATAAGGAATTGGCTGGATAGTGGCACACAGACAGTGGTGATCAAGGGCACAATGTCCACCTGGAGACCAGGGACAAGTGGTGTCCCTCAGGGGTCAGTGCTGGGACCAGTGCTGTTTAACATCTTTGTCAGTGACATGGACAGAGGAATGGA
>VWZE01018572.1:19983-49579 GCA_013396675.1 Eubucco bourcierii
AGAGATAGAGATAGAGATAGAGATAGAGATAGAGATAGAGATAGAGATAGAGATAGATAAACAGGCATTGAAACAGGCTGTCCAGGGAGGTGGTGGAGTCATCATCCCTGGAGGTGTTCAAGAAACCCATGGTCATGGTTTTGGGACATGGTTTAACGGTAGTGTTATGTTGATGGTTGGACTGCATGATCTCGGAGTGCTTTCCAATCCAAACAACTCTGAGTCTATGATGTACTTGCATATACATATATGTATACAGGTATGTAAGGGTGCTGTAGCTCACCCTTGGCTGTTAACAGAGCTTAATGTGGCCTTTATAAGCTGGGCTTAACTGCAAAAGGGTTCAAAACCATGTCCTGTTCAGTTGCACTTGGAATAGCATGAACAATTTGTGGCACAGGCTGTGCATTCCAAGCCTGGCCCATGAAAACTTGGCTACAGAAAGTACACCATAAAATGGGAGCTGGAGAAGGACAGGTAGCATCATGCTGGACAGTGAGCTGGGGACAGGGAAGGTTCTTTTGGGGTGCTTCACCTCTGCTTTGAAGGAACATCAGATCAGCACTGCCGGCAAATGTGGGCAATGGAGTCAGCTGCCAAGCTTTTCACAGGAGCCCAGCATAGTGAGGCTGGAAGGGACCTCTGGAGAACAGACAGTCCAAACTCCCTGATAAAGCAGGGGGCACCCACGGCAGCTCACCCAGGAGCACAATGCCCAGCTGGATTTGGAATCTCTCTACACCAGGAGACTCCACAACCTCTCTGGACAGCCTGATCCAAGGCTTCAGTGCCCTCACAACAAAGTTTCTTCTCATGTTCAGGTGGAACCTCCTGGGTTCCAGCTTGTGTCTGTTGCCCCTTGACCTGTCACTGGGCATCACTGACAGAGCCTGGCCCCACCCTCTTGCCCCCCAGCCTTTATCTCTTGCTGAGCATTACTGAGATCCCATCTCAGGCTGCTTTTCTTCAGGCTCCACAGCCCCAGGGCTCTCACCCTTTTCTCCTCACAGACATGCTCCAGGCCCCTCAGCATTTTTGTAGCCTCCACTGGACTCTCCCCAGTAGTTCCCTGTCTCACTTGACCTGGGGACCCCAGAACCAGACCAAATCCTCCAGCTGTGGCACCCCTAGGGCAGAGTAGAAAGGCAGGAGAGCCTTTCTCCAGCTGCTGGCCACACTCTTCTTGGATCCTTTTCTCTGTGCCTTTCCAGCAAGATGTAATTTAGGTGTGAAATGTTTCACCTCACCTTCACTGCTCTCATCAGTATGAGAAGCAAAGTAGTGTGGAACTTGGCCTGAAGAATCCATTCAGCAATAGCAGCAGAAGAATTGCTGCTCCTTGGGAGCAGACACAGCATTGTGGCAGTGCAGTGAAAGAGTGAGAGGGGTGGGGGCAGCCTAGCAGATCAGGAAGGGCATCTTTCTTCAGAGTAACTTCTCACTCACCATCAAAAGCAGATGTTAGCAAGAAATCCTTTACAGTGAGGGTGGGGAGACATGGGAACAGGTTGCCCAGGGAGGCTGTGGATGCCCCCTCCTTGGAGATGTTCAAGGCCAGGTTTGAGCAACCTGGTCTAGTGGGAGAATTTCCCGCCCATGGCAGGAGGTTGGAACCAACTGATCTTTAAGGTCCCTTCCAGCCCAAAGCATTGTATGAATCTATGAACTGATACATGTGGATGTGCAGTGAACACAAATCCTGTCTCCCACCATGGTGATTTTCAGTGTGTTGTCAGCACTCCTGCTCCTCTCTCTGTCACCTCTGACGGGCCAAGGCGTGAGGGTCAAGGTCTGGTGGGCACAGGGTGGCAACTTCAAACACATTATCCATGCTCAGAGGTGAACAGAACAAAGACAGGCAAAAGCAGCATCCTTCACATGGAAAGGAAAGGCCTCTGGGGAGAGCTGACCCAGGACTTTATGCCAGGAACACGGTGCCATACCTTCTTCACATGTTTCAGGCGCTGCTGCCGACGGGGAGCTGCCAAGAAGCAGCCTGTGAAGAAGTAAAAGGGTGGGGATGTCTCCTGGAGAACTGCAGATCACAGCTTGGCATGGAGCTGCTTCTGTTGGCAGTGCATAATTGATGTGAAATAAATAAGAGGGCCAAGCCCAGCGAAAGCAGCCTGCTCTTTGGGGTTCTGCCTCTGAGGGGGGCTGAACGCTTCTCTGTTGCTGGCTGAATGATGCCGAGGTGCAAAGCGTGACAGATTGATTTGCTGCCCAGCATCTTACTAGGTTTGTTTACTAAAAAGCACAAAAAAAGATGGACAGACAAGATAATCACACCCCAGGTCTGCCTCCCCCTCTCCACTGTGTGGCAGCTTGCTATTAATGTTATTAGAGATCCATGAGAAAGGGGCAATGGGGAGGCAGAGGCTCCATAGCCCATGACCTGGCAGGCACAGCCTGGACACTGGTGCTGAGGGACTGGCTCTCACACGCTCCTAGGTGGCACTGGCTGAAGCACGAAAAGGGAGGCAGGGAATGTAGAGGCAGCTGGGACATGGCCAGCTTTTTCTCCTCTTTGGGAGAGAATTCAGACTCCATCTCTTCTAATTTACAGCAAGGGTGGTGAGACACTGCAACAGGTTGCCCAGGGACGTCATGGATGCCCCGTCCCTGGAGGTGTTCAAGGATGTTGGATGGGCCCTTGAACAATCTGGTCTAGTGCAAGGAAGGGTTGGATTTGAACTAGGTGATCTTTAAGGTCCCTTCCAATCCAAACCATCCTATGAATCCATGAATCTCTAATGGGAGGCTATTTCTCTGTGCCCCCAGCCCTCCCCACCCTCACAGTCCCCAAGCATCTCTGACACATCCTCACAGCCACACTTTGCATATGAAATTACATCTGCAGGCAAACTCAGAGCTCCCCAAATGAGTAAATATGCTTATTAAGAACATATTTATTACTGCAAAGGAGCCCTCAAGATGCGTTGTTATTAGCCTGGAATATTACTGCTTGCTCCCTGTTGCCTGCCACACTCCTTCAGAGGTATGAAAAGAACTTTTTTTTTTTTTTTTTTTTTTTCTCCTGCCAATTTTCTCTTCTGGCTTCACTAAACAGTAGAGGGTTGTTGATGGGTTTATCAATAACTCTGCTATTTGTGAAGAGCTCAGCTCTGTGACAGGAGCAGCACTCCTGCAGGCTCTCAACCGAAGCTCTCGCAGAATTTTATTTCACAAAGAGCTCTTCAGCCTACAAAGGAAGGACCATGTTTGTCTTGCTCCATCTGCAGCTGCCCCAAGTGTGAGTCCTGGCAAAGTGGGACACTGTAGACTACACTTTAATCCACAAGTGAATTCAGGTAGGTCCTGTTGCGTGTGTGTAACTGGCTGGTGACAGCCCCTGCCTCACTTCCCCAGCAGAAAACAGACTGTGCATCCTTGCAGCCTGCAGCAGAGACAGACAGAGCAGCAAAAGTCTGACCCAGAGGAAAAATCATACAGAGATTTGGGTAGGAAAGGATCTCTAAAGCTTGGCTAATCCAAGTCCCCTTGCAGTCAGCAAGGACGTCTGCAACTACAGCAGGTTGCTCACAGCTCCAAACAACCTGACCTGGAATGCTTCCAGGATTGGAGCTTCTACCACCTCTCTGGGAACCTGGTAGAGGTGTAAAATATTTCCTCTGGTCTGAATCTCCCATTTTTAGTTAAAATCATCACCCCTCATCCCATCACAACAGGCCCTGCTAAAAAAGTCTGTGCCCACCTTTCTGATTCACCCCTTCAAGCACTGAACGGCCACCAGAAGGTCTCCCCGGAGCCTTCTCTTCTCCAGGCTGAACAACCACAACTCTCTCAGCATGGCATTGCAAATGAGGAGTTCCAACCCTCTCATCACTGACGCAGTCTTAAAATGGAGGACCTTCCCTTGAAAATACAAAAATAAAAAATGATTTAAATGTTTCATCTCCACTGGAGACTTGTTCAGAAAGGACTTTCCACACGACATAGTTGATAAGGTTCTACTGGGAAGTGCACTGGCTGCTCTCAGGGAGCCTAAAGCTTTGCCAGCATGACAGAGCTTTCTTCAGCTCTTGGGTTAGGGGCTCAGAGCTGTGGTTCCATTCCAGCTGTGCCTCTTACAAGCTTTCAGAGGAGGGCTGCACAAAGCTGTTTTTTAACTCCAGCTGTCCTTCAGACCCTGATCCCACAGCAGACATCAGATCTCCGGTTGCACCCGGTCCATCCTCTGCCAAAACAAATACAACTGAAACCCTTGCCCGCACAATGAACCAGGAGGAGTGAAGGTCTTAACCCTACCTTGCCCATGCCTGAGAAGAACACAGTGAGCATGGGGCAGTTTGGATACTGCTGTGGGATTCGGGAACCCTGGGCTTGGGGGAGGGTGTGGTGCTGTGGGGTTTAGCTCTTTTGAATCTTTGAAAGGCTCTGCATTTGATCCTTTGTGGAAAGCCTTCTCTTCTGGTCAGCTCTAGCATGTACATTGTATTTCTTCACCATTGAGCTACAAGAAAAAGTCCAGAAGAATGGATCAAAGGGAAGGCTAAAGTGAGTGATGTTTCTAAATGGAAACAGACCCCATTTGCAGCAGATTTGGGACTTCTTGGAATCACTTTTATGTACCTGAAGGTTAGCAGTGTAGATTTGGGTCCCTGTGTTCAAACATTGCGCTCTCAGCGTTCACTGGAAATATTCACAGATGTTTCAAAAGACACATTATCATAAAATCGTAGCATTATGGAATAATTTTGGTTGGAGGAGACTTTAAAGATCATTAACCCATCACTGTCAAGTCCATCACGAACCATGGCCCTCAGCACCACACCTACATGGCTTTTCAATCCCTCTGAGGGATGGGAACTCCATCCTGGGCAACCTGTTTCAGGGTTTGACAACCACTTTGGGCTACTAACATCCAACCTAAACCTCCTCTGGTGCAACCTGAGACCATTTCTTCCTGTCCTGTCACTTGTTACTAGAGAGAAGAGGCCAATGACTACCTCTCTTCTACCTTCTTCCAGGTAGTTGTAGAGATCCAGGAGGCCTCCTCTGAGCTGCCTTTTCTCTGGGCTAAACAACCCCATGTAGATCACTCTTCTCCTTCCTCAGAGACTGGGAAGCAGCTAATAGGCATTACTGGAGAGGAAGCAGTAGGATTAAAGTAGGGTGTTTCTGAGGTCTCAGACTAAGCTTGCTTTGACGGCATCTACAGTCAGCCCAGCCCATCCCCCACAAAAGCAGGAAAGAATTGAGCTGCAGGAACACAGAATCACAGAACTGTCAGAGTTGGAAGGGACCTGAAGGATCATCCAGCCCCACTCTCCCTGCCATGGGCAGGGACACCTTACACTAGGTCAAGTTGCTCAGAACCATATCCGGGCTGGCCTTAAAAACCTCCAGGGATGAGGTTTCCAACTTGTTCCAGTGTCTCAGCACCCTCATGGTGAAGAACTTCTTCCTAACATCCAATCTGAATCTACCCACTTCTAGCTTTGCTCCATTCCCCCCAGTCCCATCACTGCCTGACATCCTAAAAAGTCCCTCCCCAGCTTTCTTGTAGCCCCCTTCAGATATTGGAAGGCCACAATAAGGTCTCCTCAGAGCCTTCTCCAAACTGAGAAGCCCCAACTCTCCCAGCCAGTCTCCATATGGATTTTGTGCCCACCACTGCAGCATGTCTAGCACAATCCGGCCATCTAGCACAAGGAAGAAATAAAAACAAACATTGCTTAAAATACTGAACTAATCCTGGGTGGTCCTCAGTTGTCCAGGCAGACAGCATCCAGCTGAGCAACCAAAGAAATGCCCAATAAATTGAGCGTGGTTTGCATTGTTGTCTATTTTTAGCTCAGCACGAGGCCTGAGGGAGGAAACTCCTCAGGGATCAGCACTCACTGCAAGCTCGGTAGCCTGCAGCCCTCATGCTGGTGCTGTTACAAGCAGTCAAGAGCTCAGCGTGAGCTACTGAACTGCACCCACAAGCACTGGGGCAGCCACCACAGCTGGGAGAGGAGGAGATGATGCTTTGTGTCTTTGTAGCATGGGACAACCTCTTCCTTCACTGCTAACTGAAGCTGCTGAAGGACTTTCAAAGCTGCAATTGGGCACAATGCCTTTATAGCAAAACCAGTAGCTCATCTCACCATCACAGCTGATCTGGGGACAGAACAGGACACTTGAGGGTTATCAGCTTCTCTGATCAGAGTTTCCACAGGTTTTTAAATGCAGGAAACTTGATGAACTGTCTCTGGAGTATCTCAGTGCACTCTGGTTATGGAGAGAGACATGAAATTGGTCCATATGTGTTAATGCCATAAAGCTTGTCTGTAAGAGCTGGAGAGGCAACTCTGCAATCATTTAAACAGATTTTTGCCTTAAACTTACATTTCTATTACATGTTAGTTTGCCCAGATGGTGGATGACAAGGCAGCGTTGATATCACACTTCAGATCTGCCATCACTCTTCACATTAATGTCTCTTAGCCTTTCTGGTAGTATTTTAAGAGTAGAATAGATCAGATGCATATAACTATGTGTCTAAAAGCTCACAGAAATAGGATGGCATTGCCCAGGTGAGTTTGGAATCTCTCCAGACAAGAAGACTCCACAACCTCTCTGGGCAGCCTGTCCTAGGGCTCCAGTATCCTCACAACAAAGAAGTTTCTCCTCATGTTTAGGTGAAGCCTCCTGGATTCCAGTTTGTGCTCATTGCCCCTTGTCCTGTCACTGGGCACCACTGACAGAGCCTGGCCCCATCCTCTCACCCCCCAGCCTTTATCCCTTGATGAGCATTGCTCAGATCCCGTCTCAGGCTGCTCTTCCCCAGGCTCCACAGCCCCAGGGCTCTCAGTCTTTCCTCCTCACAGACATGTTCCAGGCCCCTCAGCATTGTTGCAGCCTCTGCTGGACTCTCTCCATCAGTTTCCTGTCTCTCCTGGACTGGGGAGCCCAGAACAGGGCATAGTACTCCAGATGAGGCCCCCAAGGACAGAATAGAGAGGCAGAAGAACTTCCCTTGACCTGTTGCTCACACTCTTCTGAATGCACCCCAGGAGCCCTTTGGCCTTCTTGGCCAGGGGGGCACACTGCTGGCTCATGATGAACCTGCTGCCCACCATCACTGCCATGTTTTTCTCTACAGAGGTCCTTCCCAGAAGGTCAACTCCTCACCTGTGATGGTGCAATTGCTGATACCTCCCCAGGTGCAGGACCCTACACCTGCCTTTGTTGAACTTCATGAGGGTCCTCTCTGCCCAGCTCTGCAGCTTGCCCAGGTCTGTCTGAGTGGTAGCACAGCCTGAAGCTGTGCCAGCCACTCCTCTCACTTTGGTATCATCACTGTCTTCCACATGGCCAAATCGAGATCAGGGCTTAGACCTGACTCACTTTACACACAACTATAAAGGCAACCAACACTCAGGAGACTGCTGTCTGGGACCATTTCCCAGAGGTACAAGCCCTGCAATCAAGTGTTGAGGCATTTTTTCATGCCAGCCCATGTAGGTGTCAGATCACATTTCAAGTTTGATATCTGTCCAAGAGGTTGAGCAGAACCAGCACTGATATTTCTCCAGGGAGGACCCCCATGCTTCTTGTGAACCAGGAGAAACTCCCCTTTCCAGAAGAGCTGCCCCCCAGGATGTATTTCCCAAACATTCAACAAGATCATTGCAGCTTTTGTAGTCAGTGAATGCTGCGGCACAGCCAGACACCTCACAATTATCCTCACCTCAGGCCCACCATTGCGTGGGCTAATTTCCCACTAAAGGAAGGAGCCAATGAAAAGCCAGAGCTTGGTGGTGGCTGTGAGCAGTCAGCACAGAGTCACAAGCAGTGTTTGCCACTCCAGTGCCAGCCCACAGCTGGGGAAGGATTGCAGAACAACAGCATTAGCAACATCTCATTTCCCACCAAGGGGCGAAGGCTGCTGGTGGCAGTGGGGCAAACACAGCTGCAGCCTGTGAGCATCCTGCTCATTACTACCTACTTGTAGCCCAGGCTCTTCTCCTCAGCACCTACAGTGGGTACAGCCAGCAGCCCCTCACAGGCGAGCCATGCATGCCATTGGCTGAAGCTACAGGTTGTGTGGCTTGCTTGTGCCAAAGAGGAAAACTTGGATCCACTGAAGTCATGGAGTAGTTTTGCACCTGTATTCAGAGTGACTGACCAAGATTGCAACCCACCTTTCCAAATTCCTGATGGATCGGTGCATGGATGGGTGGATGAGTGGGTGGACAGATTGGGGGATGGGTGGGGGGATGGATGGATGAATGGATGGGTGGACGGACAGAGGGTGGACAAATGTGCTTGTTGCTACCATGGATCAACCTTTCAGAAACTTTGGTGATTTAATTCTTGCAGCCCTCCTGCCAGACCCAAATACTTTATTGGTTTTGGACATGGAGGTGGGAATGGAGAGTTTCTGTCAAGCTTTGTGGCAGAAAGTGGAAGACACCTCTGCCATTACCACTACCACCTCCATTGTCCAGCCACAAGTGGTGCCTGACCACAATCATGAGGACAGTATCATTACCAACATGTTGAAGCACTCAGAAACCCACCTCACATTACCAGTGCTTGCTAAGCAGTTTGCTGCTGCAGTTCTGACCATATCTATGTCAAGTCCTTGGCTGGGATGGCACCAGACACAGCAGAGTTAAATAATGTTTGGACTTGATGATCTTAAAGGTATCTTCCAATTGAATTGACTCTGTGCTTCTATGACAGTGGAAAGTAGAACTGGTAGGAATCTGCAGAGTCACCAGTCAGAAAGACTCTGAAGTACTGTTAAACCTCACCCTGTGCTGACAGCTTGAACATGCCCTAAAACCTGCACCTGAGTGTTGGAAAAGTCCTTGCAATGGACTCTGAGGAGAAAAAAGAGAGTGACTAGGAGCAGGTCTCAAACATATGTGGCTACTCTGAAACTCAAATTGTTGGTCAGACAGTCTGGTCAGCCTCCTTAAACAAGCTGAATTGCCCTGGGCCTTCTGGGTTTAAAAGCTTGGAGTTTATATTTATAGAGGAGAAAACAGTGCATGAATTATTCCAAAATCATGAGATAAAATTGATTATCCTGGCAGCAGAGCAATTCTTTGCATATCTTATATGCTACAGTCTAATCAGATTAGTTGGAAGAGACACTGGACAACAGCATGCCACAGGCAAGCAGGACCCAACATCTTGCAGAAAAGGATGTGTTCAGGTGGGGCTGGAGCCAAGTATGGTGATTATTGTTGCTGCCAGAACTTGTGCTGAGCCTAAAAAGAGCTCCAGCTCTGAAAAACAAACCACAGTCAGGGTCTGTCTGCCACTGAGGTAAGAGACTGCTTGACCTCCACTGCTCTGCTCACTGCAGCAAGTGTCAGACTACTCCATACAGGTTTCCTTTGCCTAGTTTTGGCTCATCCTTGTTCAATCATCTCCCTGCACTGAGAGACCTCACCCTGGGAGGCATTTCTTGCTTTGTCACCTGAGTCTGCTTCCGTTGCCATGGTTCTGCCACTGCCCGCCTGTTGTGCCGCTCGGTCAGGGCGCTCTCCCTCCCAGCTCTTCGTGCCCTGTCACTCTGCCGTGGCACATTTCTCCCTCTGCTGTCCTCCAGACTGATGTTGTATCACGTTAACTTCTTTCACCTGTTCTTCAGCTTCCCCATCTCACCGGTCTTTGCCACTGCTCCTCTCCAAGCAGTGCGTGGAACAAGCCGATGGCAGACAGTGCCGCTCTGAACTACTCTGGCATTTATTCTCATTTTAAAATCAGGAAACAGTTTTAATGCTACAAGTTCTTTTGATCTTGATCTAAGGCACTTTCCTTGTCCATGCCCAGAGCAACCCAAACATGGAGGAATGGGAAAAGCTAAATAAATGGTGCTGAATTTTGAGGCTGCCTCCCTTCAATTCTTTCCCAGCTACCCCAAAAGTGTCTCTGCCCACCCTTGGCAGCAGGCTCAGCACCATCACCTGGGGCCTCTGCTTGGCTGCTGCTTCCTCCTGGACATATAAGGAGCTTCATCACATCTGGTTTGCTCAGGTTTAAAAATCATAGAATCATCAAGTTTGGAAAAGACCTTTAAGATCATTGAATCCAACTGTAACTGAACTACCATGACCACTAAACTATATCCTGAAGTGCCACATCTACACAATTCTTGAGTGTTTCCAGGGATGGAGATTCCACCTCCTTGCTTGGTAGCCTCTTCCAACACCTCACCACTCTTTCAGTAAAGAAATCATTACTAATATCCAACCTAATCCTTCTTTGGCACAGCTTAAGCCAATTTCCTCTCATCCTATCACTGGTTACTTGGGAGAAGAAACTAACACCAGCATCACCACAGCCTCCTTCCAGGGAGCTGTAGAGAGTAATGAGGTCTCCCCTTCTCCAGACTAAACAGTCTCATTTCTCTCACTTGCTTCCAGTATTACATATCCTTCAAACCCCTCACCAGCCTCATTGCTCTCCTCTGGACATGCTCCAGGACCTCAATGTCTGTCTTATACTGTGGCACCCAGAACTGAACACAGTACTCCACCTGTGGCCTCGCCAGAGCTGACTGCAGAGGCTGTCCCCTCAGGGGCACATCCTCCCTGCTCTGTAGAATCAACCTTCCTGCTGGATATCCTTAGAATCTACAGGACAGCCTTGTTCTTCATCTGCTTTGAGACCTACACCACTTTGGAGAGAACAAGGAAAATTGCTTCTTGTTGGTGGAGCTGTTGTGCAAAAAGCCCCTGAAATGGTTGCTCCTTAAGACCTTTCAGCCAAGTTCTTAAGGTCTCCTGAAGTTTGGCAAAATGCTCATCCCATCTGCAACCCCCAGATGTGTTTGGTTAAATCCAGTGAGCTTCACAAAACTGTTCATCATGAGCCACTTCAATGTCTACTTGTGATTTAAAGAAGAACCTTGATTGTTGCAGCTGTTGGCTGTTGATGAAGTTCTTAAAAATGTCATCTTAGATGGCAAGTTGCTCAGGTCAAGCATGGGTTTGTTTGTCCAGCATTTAAAGGTATGAAGCCAAAAAGCCTGGAAATTAGAATTCATTTTGGCTGCTGTGCATAGGTGCACTCAAGAAGCAGCAGCACATGCATTCCTCCCATCCTCTGCCTCATGCTTCTGTGACTTCCACCTTCCACAAAAGCCCTCACAAGGAGGTAAGAGAAAGGTCTGCCTAAATCTCTGCCCTTTCCTTTGTGTGACCTTCTGAGATAGTTTTGACTCAAGGGATGTTATGAACTGGGGACTCCACCTGACCCACTTCACATGGGTGATGGAAGAAACCATCTGTGCCAAGCAGTCTTAGATTGACTGCACCGAACAACCCAAAAATGCTCTGTGAAACCATGAGCCTGTGGGTGACAACTATGGAGCTCTCATGGTTTATTTTCTGTTGTAGTTGGTTTTCCAAATCCCTGTGTCATTCACATTGCCAGCAGTAGCATCTCTGTGCTAGCAACTAAAGTGTGATCTCTATTTCTACAGTAATAGCTCAGAGTGGAGAACAAAGACCCACTGAACTGCAGCGTGGTTTTCTCCAAACTCAGGAGCAGACAGAAAGGTTTCACAGCCAGAGTTCCTCCAACACATTTTTCTGATTCATCCAAAGTCCCACCTGAATCCAGGTTTTGCATTCATGGGCAGGCAAAATGTTGCTTGTACTGAAGGATGTGCCTGTCTGAGCCACCTCTGTAGCTTGGGTGTGAGGAGCTGGCAGGTAAATGTTAGAGAAAACTCACGGTGATGTTTGTACAGCTATTCTTGGCAGAGACTTTATTGAGTCAACATCATGTCTGTTCTTGAGATGCCAGCTCTGGTTAGAAGTGCTGCACTGACAACTGTGGAGACTTGGGGAGGCTTGTTTATTCACTGCACTGAGAGGAAAGACAGCAGCAGGGAGTGCTTCCTCCCCAGCACCTCCTGCCACCTTCCTTCTTCTTACCTAACAGTCCTACTGAAGCCCTGTTCATAGAATCTGAGTTGGAAGTGACCTCCAAAGCCCATCTAGTCCAAATTTCCTGCAGGCAGCAGGGACATTCTCCACTAGATCAGGTTGCTCAGAGCCCTGTCAAGCCTAACCTTGAATATCTCCAGGGATGGGGCCCCAACCACCTCCATGGGCAACCTGTTGCAGTGTTCCACTACCTTCATGATGCAGAACTTGTTCCTAACATCCAATCTAAATCTGCTCTGCTCTAGTTTGCAGCTGTTTCCCCTCGTCCTACCACTGCAGGCCTTCACAAAAAGTCTCTCTCCATCCTTCTTGTAGCCCCCTTCAGCTACTGGCAGGCTGTTATTTGGTCTCCCTGGAACCTTCTCTTCTCCAGGTTGAACACCCCCGGCTCCCTTAGTCTGTCCTTGTAGCAGAGGTGTCCCAGTCTCTTGATCATTTTCTTGGCCCTCCTCTGGACACACTCCACCAGGTCCATGTCCTTCCTGTGTTGAGAACTCCAGAGCTGGATGCAATACTCCAGGTGAGGTCTCAGCAGAGCACAGCAAAGTGGCAGAATCACCTCTCTGGATCTGCTGCCAATGCATCTTTTGATGTAGCCCAGGCTACCATTGGCCTCCTGTGCTGCAAGCTCACGCTGCCTGTTCATGCCCAGCTTCTCATCCACCAGCACCCCCAAGTTCTTTTCCAGAGGGCTGCTTTCCATCACCTCATCCCCCAGACTGTATTACTATCAAGGAGCTCCAACCAGTTTCTGCTTCCTCTGCTGAAGCACTGTAAAAATAGGTAAGCTCTTCCATTCTAGGGAGCAGGAGAAGAGAGCACCTTCCACTCCCCTGAGACTCCCAGCATAACTGCAGACACATTCAGTGGGCTTTTTCTGTCCTGCAGACTCATTTCATGCAGGGAACAGTGTGAACATCTGGTATCAGCTAATCACTCACCACCTACTTAGGCTGTCATCAAAATCCTGTGTCAGCAGGACCCCAACCTAAAGCTGTGACACATGTTTATGAGCAGAACATGTGCTTCAGCCAAGATGGAAGGAATGGTAGGAGAAGGAAAGCTAAGATGGTTAGTAGAGGCAGCACATCACTGGGACACATCTGCTTGCCTCAGGAACAGCAGAACAAGATAAACCAGAAAAACTCCACATGAGCCAGCAATGGTCACTTGCAGCCCAAAAGGTCAACTGTGTCCTGGGCTGCATCAAAAGTGTGCCCAGCATATGACTCTGCCCCTCCACTCTGCTCTCAAGAGACCTTGGCTGGAGCATTGTGCCCAGTTCTGGGCTCCCAACACAAGAATGACATTGAACTGTTGGAGAGGGTCCAGAGGAGACCATGAAGATGGTCAGAGGGCTGTAGAACCTGCCCTGTGGGGATAGGCTGGGAGAGTTGGGGTTGTTCAGCCTGGAGAAGAGAAGGTTCCAGTGAGACCAAACAGCAGACTTCCAGTACCTGAAGTGGGCTACAGGAAAGTTGTGGAGGGGCTTTTTACGAGGGCTTGGAGTGAGAGGGAATGGATTGAAGCTGGAACAGGGGAGATTTAGACTGGAGACTAGGAAAAAATTCTTGACAGTGAGGGTGATGAGACACTGGAACAGGCTGCCCAGGGAGGTTGTGGATAGCCCTTTCCTGGAGGTGTTCAAGGCCAGGCTGTATGAGGACTTGAGCAGCCTGGGCTTGTGGAAAGTGTGTGCACCTGTGCTAGGGGGGTTGGAACTAGATGATCTCTAAGCTCCCTTCCAGCCCAAATCATTTTATGATTCTTCTATAAAAATGACCTTTGATGATCAGGGATGAAGTGAAAAAGCTGACAAGAGCTCGGATGTGAGGGAACTCCATTGAAAGGAGAGGGCATCCCCACTTGGAGTCCATCCATTTCAGCACTCAGTGACAAGTGCAGCCCTTCAGCACAGATCAGTCTAATTGCATCCTCTTTGCTGAGTATTTGCCCTGTAAACAGACACATACAGCATGAGGAGAGAACTGGGATGCATAATTATATGCAATTAGCAACATTCGCTGCTCCCTGTTCTACTTTTCCCTAATGAATGGCCTGTGTAAACAGCGGGCTTGGTGCTGGGACAGAGCCCTGTGTGACATGGGACAGGGGAGCAGCAGAGATCAGCACCCTTGGTCAGTGAGAGAGGAGACAAAGGAGCATGGAAGCCTAGCACGATCCATGAGAAGGTCCCCAAGGCTTGGAGAGGGGTCAGATGGACAGAGCATGGGCACAGGCTGCCAAGGGCTCAGACTCTGCTCTGGGAGCTGGTAGCACGGTTTCAGCAAGAGTTTTGGCACCTCTATGTAGCTGCTTCACCACCTACAAGACAGGGCTGGCACCTTCCTCTTCTTGGAACTGGAGGTGGGACATGGAGAAGAAAATGTTTATGGAGGAGGTAAGATATGCTCTTATTTCAGTAACCCACATGTGGCTCTCATATCTGAGACCAGAAACACTTTGAAATCTAAGTGAGTAGAGAAAAATTAAGACTTTGAGGTGTTAGCAGGGCACCTGATGGCAGCAGCGCCAGGTGAAAAGGCACAAACGCGTGGCTGAGGAACTTCCCCAAAGTCGGAAACATTAGGGCTGGGCAAAGCCAGATGTGTCTGAGATGTTACCAGCAGGGACACAGGGGAGTAGGGATAGTCTCACCACGTCAGCCTTACAAAACAAAGCAATTAGATTTTGGAAAACTATGCAATTGTGTGCAAAAGGAGTACTTCTGTGCCTGGCAGATGGAGAAAATGGAGTGTTCAGTCCCTGGGAAGCAGAGACGGCTCCTGAGTGAATCCAAACTGTCTGCAAGGCTCTCCAGCAGATCTGTCACTTGCTCAGCAGTGATGAGAGTGGTGAAAAAATAGCCATGTTCCAAAGAAATCTGCTGAAAAGGGAAACCGCCCAGCTGGGCTTCCACTCCCTGCGCCAATCCAGCCTGTGGGATGAGCCGGGAGGCTGCCTTCCTGCTGGCAAACCAAGACCTTCTGAGAGAGACAAAAGCAAAGCAGTTTCGTGGCCCAGCTCTCCTGGGGAGGTTCCTCCTCCCAGGAGGAATTCAGCAGCTGAGCTCAGAGTTGCTCTTTTTGTCTCTTCCATTTCCCCCTTGCATTCCCAGCAGTGCAAGTCATTTCCTTTGGTCTCCTCTGGCTCATCCTTGCAGCGTTTGGTCTCTTTCCTCCCAAAGAACTTCACCGCACAGGTCAGCATGGGTGGCCATGCTGCCTCGGAAGGTCAGCACTCATCCCCGATGCCGCCTGAGCCCACAGCAAGGGCAGAGAAGCCTCCTACGTGCAGTTCGTTTGGAGGAGGAAAGCCTGAAGGAAGCGGAGATGCATTTCTGCTCCCTTTCACTCGGCTCCAGCCAGCAGCTGTCAGCTCGGCAGGGCTGCTGTCCCTTCCCACACACAGAGCCCGTGGCAGGCAAGCTACTCCTCTGCATGCTGGGCTGCTTGTGCCCATGCTGGGAGGGCTTCTTGAATGAAATCTCCCATCTAATGGCCAAATTCCCCGACACAGGCTGTCTCCTGCTCAGCCCCAGGAGATTTAAGAACAGGCGGGGGAATTTCTCCACCCACGCAGAGCAGTGTAAGCCATGGGTGGGTGGGCAGCAGGCTCAGATCTGATAGCTTCAGAAGACAGCAAAGCATCTCCCTGGAGAAAGGCAGCTCCAGCCTACCCTGGAGACCCATTCCTCTTCCTTTCAAAACACACCAACAGAGGCTGCTTCTGGTTCATTCCCTTCCCCACATAGGCTTGGGGGGGTGTGGGGGTGTGGGAGTGTTGATCTTTGTTTCCATGAGATTGCCTGAGGTATTTTGTGCTGTAGCACAGAATCCCAGTGTGGAAGGGGTTGAAAGGGACCTCTAGAGATCAGCTAGTCCAACTCATCTGCTAAAGCAGGCTGCACAGGAACATATCCAAGTGGGTTTTGAAAGTCTCCAGACAAGAAACCTCCATAACCACCCTCAGAGTAAAGTTTCTCCTTAAGCTCAAGTGAAACCTCCCGCGTTCTAGTTTGTACCCACTGTCCTATCACTGCCACCACTGAGAAGAGCCCAGCCCCATGCTCATGACACCCACACTTTAGGTATTTACATGCTTTTATAAGTTCTTCTCTCAGTCTGCTCTTTTCCAGGCTGAACAGCCCCAGGGCTCTCAGGAGGAGAGATGCTCCAGGAGGAGATACTGGACTCTCTCCAGTAGTTCCTTGCTGCTCTTGAACTAGGGAGCCCAGAACTGGTTATAATATTCCGTCCTCCCTAGGGCAGAGTCGAGGTTCAGAAGAACCTCCTCTAACCTGCTGGCCACACTCTTCTTAGTGCACCTCAGGATCCCTCTGCCCTTCTTGGCCACAAGGGCACATTGCTGGCTCACGGGGAACTTGTTGCTTACCAGCACTCCCAGGTCTTTCTCCACAGAGCTGCTTCCTAATAGATCAATGCCTCACCTGTACTGGTGCAGGAGGTGATTCCTCCCCAGGTGCTGGACCCTGCGGTTGCCTTTGCTAAACTTCATGAGGTTCCCAACTCTCCAGCCTGCCCAGGTTTGGCTTAATGGCAGCACAGGCTGATGGGGTGCCAGCCTCTACTCCTAGTTGGCTGGAGGGCCGAGTCCAGAAGGTGGTGGTGAATGGTGCCGCATCCAGCTGGAGGTTGGGCACTAGTGGTGTCCCCCAGGGATCAGTACTGGGCCCCATCCTCTTTAACATCTTCATTGATGATCTGGACGAGGGCATAGAGTCAGTCACCAGCAAATTTGCAGATGACACCAAGCTGGGGGCTGATGCTGCTGGGTTGGAGGGCAGAAGGGCTCTGCAGTGGGACCTCGACCGCCTGCACAGATGGGCAGAGTCCAAGGGGATGGCATTCAACAAATCCAAGTGCCAGGTGCTCCACTTTGGCCACAACAACCCCATGCAGAGCTACAGGCTGGGGTGGGAGTGGCTGGAGAGCAGCCAAACAGAAAGGGATCTGGGGGTGCTGATTGACACCCGCCTGAACATGAGCCAGCAGTGTGCCCAGGTGGCCAAGAAGGCCAATGGCATCCTGGCCTGCATCAGCAATAGTGTGGCCAGCAGGAGCAGGGAGCTCATTCTCCCCCTGGACTCTGCACTGCTTAGGCCACACCTTGAGTCCTGTGTCCAGTTCTGGGCCCCTCCATTGAAGAAGGACATTGAGGTGCTTGAGTGTGTCCAGAGAAGGGCAACGAGGCTGGGGAGAGGCCTGGAGCACAGCCCTATGGAGAGAGGCTGAGGGAGCTGGGATTGGTTAGCCTGGAGAAGAGGAGGCTCAGGGGAGACCTTCTTGCTGTCTACAACTACCTGAAGGGTGGTTGTAGCCAGGGGGAAGTTACCTTCTTCTCTCAGGCAACCAGCACCAGAACAAGAGGACACATTCTCAAGCTGTGCCAGGGGAAGTTTAGGCTGGAGGTGAGCTGAAAGTTCTTCACTGAGAGAGTCATTGGCTACAGGAAGTCGAGACACCATCCTGTCCATCGTTGCATAGGTTTCGAGCCTGCCGGCCGGTTGGAAGTAAGGGGGACCTTTCTTACCGGCAGAAGCTCTCACCGGGGCATGTCGAGGGGTGTCTGAGGTTCTCCTGAGTTTAATTTTAAGTAAAAAATGGACTGGACTTAAAAAAAATATTTTGGGGACCTGATAGTAGCCTTCCAGTATCTGAAGGGGGCCTACAGGAAGGCTGGGGAAGGATTATTTACAAGGTCCTGCAATGACAGGACAAGGGGCAATGGGCTTAAACTGGCAGAGGGGAGATTTAGACTGGATGTTAGGAGGAAGTTCTTTACAGTGAGGGTGGTGAGGCACTGGAACAGGTTGCCCAGGGAGGTTGTGGATGCTCCTTCCCTGGATGTGTTCAAGGCCAGATTGGATGAGGCCTTGAGTAACCTGTACTAGTGGGAGGTGTCCCTGCCTATGACAGGGGGTTGGAACTAGATGATCCTTGAGGTCCCTTCCAACCTTACCATTCTATGATTCTATGATTCTATGATACTGGAATGGGCTGCCCAGGGAAGTGGTGGAGTCACCGTCCCTGGAGGTGTTCAGGGCGGGTTTGGACGTGGCATTTGGTGCCATGGTCTAGTCTTGAGGTCTGTCGTATTGAGGTCTCTTCCAACCTTGGTGATACTGTGATAGTTTAGTACCACAGGCAATCTGCCTTTCCCTTCATACAGCTCCTTGATGAAGATGTTGAACAAGTCTTGATCCAGCCCCAGCCACTGGCCACATGCCTCCAACCAGACTAGGCACCACTGATCACAACCCTCTGTGCTCTGTCCTTCAGCCAGTTCTCAACCCACCTCACTGCCCATTCATCTAACCCACACTTCCTAAGCTTCTCTAGGAGGCTGATATTGGAGACAGTCTCCCCTATAGAAGGTTTCATTCCAATACCAGCATCACCTTCTCATTGCACCAGGGATCCCATAAGTCAGAGGAGCCCTGCACCCTCCACCACTACCTCAGAACCCTGTGGAGCACAGCACCACAGCAGGACAGAGTCCTGTCTCAGTGGGATCCTGGCAACTCAGGAAGGACTGCCACCATCTCTCCTTGTGCCAAGGAGCCTGACACAAAATGCTACTGGCTGGGCATAAGCCTGTAGGCTGGAGGAGAACAACACTGGTCCTGCTTCAACTGGAGAGCTCAGAAGAGCCATGCTAACTTCTGCACAGCCCCCATGCTCAGTAACTGCCATATTTGATGTGAATGAAATCTTTCAGGCACTGCCCTCACTGCAATTTAGAAAGAAAAAAGCCTGCCTGTTCCTTTGGTGTAGGGCACCAGGAAGGAGCTCCTGCCAACAAATGTCCAGTAAAGAGGTTAGTCATGAAGGCTAAAGCAGCTAAGATCTCTCTTCAATGAGCTTTTCTTCCCTGATGATAGAGGCATCCTGGAGAAACCAACTTTCTTATCCTGCCTCTGAAAAGAGTTTTCCTCTGGAGAATTAATTCCCCACCCTGGCATTCCTAGTGTGCTTTTGGCCCACAAATACGTGAAAAAGCACATAAAGAAAAGCTGGGCTAGAGAAAAATGTCCTTTGTCTATCTGTGCTACCTCAAGAGCCTTGGAGTGGGGTAGGGGTGACAGTGAGTGGTATGGGCATCAAGCCTGCCTGGGAAGGAAAACAGCAGCACTCCCACAGGCTGGTAACTAATGGTCAGTAATCAGCACAGCTGGAGACAGCCTGTGGGCTGGAGCCCTTGACACAGGAAAGACATGGACCTGATGGAGAAAGCCCAGAGGAGGGCCACAAAAGTGATCAGAGGGCTGAAGCACCTCTGCTGCAAGGACAGGCTGAGCGAGCTGGGAGTGTGCAGCCTGCAGAAGAGAAGGTTGAGAGGGGACCCCGTCAACAACTACAAATGTCTGAAGGGTGGCTGTGAGGAGGGTGGAGCCAGCTGCATCTCAGTGATACCCAGTGAAAGGATGAGGGGCAATGGACACAAACTCTCAGGAAACTGCATCTCAACATGGGGAAAAACTTCTTTACTGTGAGGGTGCTGGATCACTGGAGCAGACTGCCCAGAGAGATTGTGGAGTCTCCTTTTCTGCAGATCTTCAAAGCCTGCCTGGGTGCATTCCTGTGTGGTCTGCTTGAAGTGGTCCTCCTTTGGCAGGGAGTTGGACTTGACCATCTCTGGAGGTCTCTTCCAAACCCATTGCATTCTATGATTCTATGATCCTGAATGTGAATTCCAGAGACGCTGTGTTTGCGTCTGGCCCTCCACAATGGACTAGGGCAGCACCACCTTGCTGACAGGGGAAGCCTCCAACCCAGCTCTCCAGGGAGCAAGGAAGGAAGCACCATGGCACTAAGGAACAGCAGTGCCAGAGGCTCACAACCAGAGTGCAAAACCCTGGGTGGTGAGTTAGGAACTTTCCCACACATAGACTGTGTGAAATTTCCCAAGCCAGCTCTGAAGGCTGGGAATTAAGATGAAACTCTATTTATAGCAAAGCAAGATTTACAAGCATATACACACAACATTTACAAGTATTTGCAAGTACATAGAAAACAGAAATAATACAGAAATCCAAACTCCCTCCTAGAAAAATGAAACTGCCCAGAAGGGACTGAAAGCCTTTCTTTCTCTTTCTCTCTCTCCCAGACAGACAAAACAATCAGCAAAGCTTACTTGCTATCTGTCACAGGAAGATACTAAAAGTAGAGTGAAGGGGAAGCTAATAGATCCAATGAGCAGGAGCAAAGGAGGTAAAAGAGGGACAGATTGTTTAGATTTTGATTTTTCTTCCCTTTCAGCAAACCAGTGAATTATATAGACTCTATCACTATTATTCTTTTACAATCAACGATCTAAGTTTTCTCGTTACAATACTCCAATCGGCCTCAAACCAGCACACTCTGCTTGGACATGGCTGGTGGGAAGTTCCCTTCACCCTGCTTTATCCTCTTGTGCATTTTCCTTTGCCCTGGCAGCAGTGCTGGTGGCTGAGCACGTCCCATGTCTCACGTGGGAGATTTTTTTAGACCTGCTAAAAGAGATAATTTTACCTCTTTTAGCAGGTCTAAAGGCAGTTGAGTGTAGAACCTGTATTGCAGAGGAAACTGTTTATCACCCCCAGGGATGGAAGATGCTGAGCGTGAGTAGTGGTTTGCCATCAATGAGTAACTACAACAGTCATCCTACCTTGTCTTTGAGCTAGCTAAGCTAAGAGGTGACGGTCTAATGCTGGGGGCAAGAGACAGAGATGATCAGGACTTTCAGTCAGAAAATGTCAAGAGGTCCAAGCACCACCAAATGCACTCTTCACCTTACTTAGACTAAGGCACTCAGCCAGCTCACCTGGACTCCAGTTACTGACTAAGCTTGGTCCAACACTGAGGCTGGCTTCCTCTGACATCTACTTGAGCATCTCATCTGATCCCTTCCTAAAGCTTAGTCCCTGAGCTTAACTGAGGTTAAGACTTTCTCCCTCAGCAAGGAAAGGTACTGGTGAATATCATCAGTTTCCTGTCTTGTTTTCAAGGGGCAGCCAGGTAGCCTCCACTCCTATCAGTCCCCAACAAAGCAGCACATGAGTTCACTGGCTGCCACCCACAGCCCACTGCTCCTTGGTGTGGTCGTGCTTTCACAGGACAGAATGGTTTAAATTACAAGGAACCTTAAAGATCATCTAGTTTCAACCCCTGTGTCGTGGGTAGGGACACCTTACACTAGACCAAGTTGTTCAAGGCCCTGTCCAACCTGGCCTTTAACACCTCCAGGGAAGGGGTATCCACAACCTCCCTGGCAACCTGTGCCAGTGTCTCCCCACCCTCACTTGAAATAATTTCTTCCTAATCTCCAGTCTCAGTCTGCCCTCCTCTAGCTCCAGTCCAGTCCCTCTCATCCTATAACTACAAGCCCTTGTCTAAAGTCCCTTCCCAGCTTTCTTGCAGGTCTCCTTCAGGTACTGGAAGGCTGCTCTAAGGTCTCCCTGGAGAAAACTCTCAGCTCATCTTATAGAATCATAGAACCACAGAACTGTCAGGGCTGGAAGAGATCTCCAGGATCATACAGATCCAAGCCCCCTGCCATTGGCAGAGACACCTCACACTAGATCAGGTTTCTCACAGCCACATCCAGCCTGGGCTTAAAGACCTCCAAGGATGAGGCTTCCACCACCTCCCTGGGTAGCCTGTCCCAGTGTCTCACCACCCTCATGGTGAAGAACTACTTCCTAACATCCAATCTGAATCTAAATCTTCTCCTAACCTGTTTCCATGAGGTGGTTGCTGTGAACTCCTGTGGCTTCGCAGCTCACACCTGAGGGTTAAATGGTCTCTCCCCTTGGATGCCAACTTTCTTGAGGCAGGAGACAGCCTGCAAGCTCCAGGCACCCAGGATGAGCAGGCAGCTGCATGTTTCTATTCATCCAGACACGGCTGTCTGTCAAGGGCAGATAATGGGATATTTATCCATACATTTGCATGAGGATATCAGAGAAACTGGTTGAGAAGCAGAGATCCTGCATCTCGGGGGCTAACCTGGATCCCTTTGCCCTTTAAAATGTCACCCTCTGGTAGCTTCCCAGAGGGTGGCTCTGTAACCAGAGTTGTGACGGCTGCAGATCCCAGGGAAAAGCTAATTATGAATAATAAAGAGAAGGGAAGGGAGGACCCTGTGCTCTGTCCTTTTGGCATCAGGCAATTACTGCCCAGCTCACTGCAGAGCTTTGTGCCTTTTGGTACTGTGCTAAGCTGATTTCTCCTGCTCTGCAACTGTAGACTATCAAATGCCACCGGTACTTACAGCTCAGCTCAGGAGCTCTCCTAAACCTGATGCTGTGCAACCTGCTTTAAAGATGATCTCCAGAGGTACCCTCCAACCCCCACCATGCTGGGATTGTGTGAGGCTGCCTCTGGTATCTCCATTTAATAAATATTTAAATTCTAGAAGGACTTTCTACTCTGTGCACTTGGAAATGTTGCTGCTGTCAGAAGGCCCCTCCCGTGGAGCGGTGGTGGCAAAGTGCCTTACCTCCTCTGAAAGCTTTTTTGACTCCCAGCTGTACCCTCTCTTGTGTTTCAGCCATGCTTTCAAAACCACACACATAAACAAGCAGCTGCTGGATGTTTCTGTGGAACATGAGCCTTGCAATTACCAGGCAGAGAAAAAGCTCTGCTTCGGGGTCCTTCATAGTCTGTTCAGCCCCATGACTGCCTTGCTTTGAGAAGGGAACTGCTTTTGGGGGCCCAGCTGCAAGCAGGTCCCATCCATCACCAGCTGGAATTAATGGATGGACTTGATGAGCACTCAATACAGGAAGGACATGAACCCAATGGAGCAGATCCAAAGGAGGGGCAGGAAAATGATCAGGGGGTTGGAGCACCTCTGCTACAAGGACAGGCTGAGGGAGCTGGGGATGTTCAGCCTGGAGAAGAGAAGGCTGCAGGGAGATCTAATAGCAACCTGCCAGTAGCTGAAGAGGGCTGCAGGAAGAATGGAGAGAGACTGTTTGCAAAGGCCTGCAGGGACAGGATGAGGGCAATGGCAATGGCTCTGAACTAGAACATAGCAGATTTAGATTGGATGTTAGGAACAGATTCTGCACCAGGAGGGTGCTGGAACACTGCTCAGGAAGGTAGTTGAGGCCCTATCCCTGGAGATATTCAAGGTGAGGCTCAGCAAGGCTCTGGGCAACCTGATCTAGTGGAGGATGTTCCTGCTGACTGTGGGGTGGGTTGAACTAGATAATCTTTGGAGGTACCTTCCAGCCCAGCCCATTACATGACTATGATTCTGTGATCTTAAAGGTCTTCTCAAGTCTGAACGTTTCTGTGATTCTGTGAATTATCCATGCTAAGCTGAACCAGTGAAGTTGTGCCAAAGGCTATGAGTTACAGCTCCGTCCTACCAACAACTTCCTTCTAGTCAAATGAGCATGCAGAAAAGAAGGTCCCAGGCTGGAGGTGGGACCTACAAACACAAAGGTTGAGATGTTGTTGAGTTCACCTAGCAGCACCCTTACTGCATTTTAGGCAGGAGTAGGCTGCAGTGTTGGTGCCTCCTGCTTGGGTTCCTATTCCCAGTCCTGGCATTTCAGCCCCTATCTCTTCTGGGCAGGATTTAGTCTGCCAAATTTCAGCCCACGCTGTTGGAAGCACTTTGTAAGCATTTATCACTCAATCATAACCAGGTTCTCGGGAGCCCAGCAAGCAGAGGAGGAAGAAATGAAGTTTGAGAAACCAATGACTAGCAATGAAGCACAGAAAATCCATTTGTGACTGAAGGATCAGGAGTGAACACATCTCTGAGCGGTGCAGTATATTATCATCTCAGAGGAAGCTACAGGGAGAGGAAGTGCCACTGCTTTGCTCAGCACAGTGTATCCAGCTGGTGGGCAACCAAAGCCAGGAAGGAATAGGAACATCAGTGCAGCAGAAGAGCCCAGCCTGCTGCAGTGCATGCAGAACAGATTCTCCAACAACCCACCCAAGGGGTGCTTGTAAGGCCCATTACAGGCATCCCTGTGCTTGGCAGGAGCTTGTGGCACCCAGCGAGAGTTAGAAATCATAGAATCAGAGAACTGTCAGGGCTGGAAGTGATCTCCAGGATCATCTAGGTCCAGCGTGACACAGCCAGGGACACCTCACGCTACATCAGGTTGCTCAAAGCCACATCCAGCCTGGTCTTAAAGACCTTGGGGGATGAGGCTTCCACCACTTCCCTGGGCAACCTGTGCCAGTGTCTCAGCACCCTCATGGTGAAGAACTTCTTCCTGACATCCAACCTGAATCTACCCACTTCTAGTTTTGGTCCACTCCCCCCAGCCCTATCACTCGCTGACACCCTAAGGAGTCCCTCAGCACTGAGCTGTCCATCTGTCAAACCCATATTCTACCAGCCTGGATACCAAGACATCATGCAGGACAATGTCAAAGGCTTTGCTCAGGTCCAGTTAGATGATCTCAGTTGCTTGTCCCTCATCTGTGAATGTTGTGACATTGTTGTAGAAGGCCACCAGGTTTCTCAGGCACTAGGTGAAGCCATGTTGGTTGTATCAAATCACCTCTTTGTTATTCTTTCGCCTCAGCAGTGCTCCCAGGAGGATCTGCTCCACAATCTTAGCAGGCACAGAGGTAAGACTGACTGGCCTAGAGTTCCCTGGCTCTTCCTCTTTTTCCATTTCTGAAAATGGGGGCTACATTTCCCCTCTTCCAGTCAGTGGGGACTTCACTGGACTGCCAGGACTTTTGGAATGTAACAGAGAGTAGTTTAATGACCTCATCCTCCTGTTCCCTCAGTACCTGTGGCTGTATCCCATTGGGTCCCATGGACTTGAACACTTTCAGGTTCATCAGATGGTCATAGACCTAATCCTCGCTCACAAGGGACAGTTCTTTCTTACAGTCCCTGCCATTATCTTCTGTGACTCTGGGGGTGTGGCTGAGCCCTTGCCAGAGAAGACTGAGGTAAAGAATCATGAAATTGTAGAATCAGCCAGGTTGGAAGAGACCTCCAAGCTCATCCAGCCCAACCTAGCACCCAGCCCTAGCCAATCAACTAGACCATGGCACTAAGTGCCCCATCCAGCCTTTGCTTCACCACCTCCAAGGACAGTGACTCCACCACCTCCCTGGGCAGCCCATTCCAATGCCAATCACTCTCTCTGGCAACAACTTCTTCCTAACATCCAGCCTAGACCTCCCCTGGCACAACTTCAGACTCTGTCCCCTCCTTCTGTTGCTGGTTGCCTGGCAGGAGAGCCCAACCCCAGCTGGCTGCAACCTCCCTTCAGGTAGCTGTAGAGAGCAATGAGGTCTGCCCTGAGCCTCCTCTTGTGCAGGCTGCACACCCCAAGCTCCCTCAGCCTCTCCTCACAGGGCTGTGCTCCAGGCCCCTCACCAGCCTTGCTGCCCTTCTCTGGACACCTTCCAGCACTTCAACATCTCTCTTGACTTGAAGGGCCCAGAACTGGACACAGTACTCCAGGTATGGCCTGACCAGTGCTGAGTCCAGGGGCAGAATAAGCTCCCTGCTCCTGCTGGCCACACTGTTCCTGATCCAGGCCAGGATGCCATTGGCTCTCCTGCCTACCTGGGCACACTGCTACCTCATGTTCAGCTACTCTTTACCAGTAGCCCCAGGTCCCTCTCTGCCTGGTTACTCCCCAGCCACTCAGTCCCCAGCCTGTAGTGCTGCTTGAGGTTGCTGTCAAGAAGAATCTCAGCCTCTGCACAACACACTTCTTTAGGACAAGAGACTGGAGAGTGGTTACTTCCCAGTGTGGTCAGCAGAGAGGGCAGCCAGCAGAGAGCTGAGCATGGGGAAGGAGGTTTTTTTTTCCTTCCAGCCTTCCAAAACATCATGCCGCTAAAAACTCAAAACGCTCCCCTGGCAATTTTATCATTTCTGTCTCACACACAAGGGGAATGAGTGACATCATGGCACACAGAGTGAAAAATTAGTTTCTCAGTGTCTATTTCTAGCTCCTGCACCCAGCTATTTTTCTGATCTCCAAGCCAGATACTTCTGCTCATCAGCAGCTCATTTGACCTCTCTGCAAAACAGGAGAGAAAGAGCTGTTTCGTGTGGGGACTGCAAATGTTCCTTTTGCTGCTTGTGAAGCAATTCTCGATTGGTCCTGAACAATGATGTCTGTATGGAAATGGTTTGGCTATTATTAATCTATACTTCATTAAAGAGAGAGCCCACATAGCAGGTCAAGGCAGCCAGGACCTCCCACACCTGAGTTCTCACACCCTCTGACGGGCTGCTCTCTGCCTCAGTGCAGAAGGAGACGACGTTTGGACTCCAAGAGTTTTGCCACCTGACAGGACTTAATTAAAATCTGCTTCTGCACACCAGGGCGGCTGTTGCCAGCCTGCCAGCACTAGCCCAGCCTGCAGTGATGCTGTCACAGCTCGCTGCAGAAGGCCATGCCGGGGCCAGCATTTTGGCTTTCATTTTTCCCCCTGGTCCAGTGCCAAAACATCCCCCAAACGTCTGAGGAACTGCTGAGGAAGTTACCTAGCCACAGCAAGGCTGGCAGCACCAGCCAGGCTTCCTGCTGAGCTGTGGATGGACAAGCACCAGCACAGCACCTGAGAACGCTGCCTCATGAAAACTGAGGCATGTCATGGGAATTCTTTGTGTCAGCTGAAGAAAGATGTTGATCAAAAGGGTTTCATAAGCAACTTTCTTCTGCTTTCACTTTGGTTTTACATTTTTGAACGACTTTTCTGCCTTTCCAAGCAGCTTTAGCTATTGATGGGATTTCATTGTGCGCAATAAATTTGGAAGACATCTTTTGCTTCCCCTCAGAAGTTCAGATCCACTGTTCAAGGCAGCTCTGCTTTCAGCCCTTGGTCTTCAACAGGTGAGGCTTTCAGAAGTGATCTGTGAGCATCTGAGGGTGCGTTAAGATCTGGGATCAGAATCTGATCTCTCATCGTGATCTGTGATCATGAGAGGGTGTATGAAGAAATCTGTGGCCAGCAGGTCAAGCGAGGTTCTCCTTCCCTTCGCAGGTTTTATTTCTAACTGCTGGAGCTCCCTTCTTGATTAAAAATACTTCAGTGACACCCTGTGATGCTTCTCCATCCCATGTCATTTGGCTGGGACATGGAGAACAGATGGTCCTCAGAGCAGACCTTGGTGAAGAGCCGAAGGAGTTCTTAGCAAGGGAGTCTGAGGGCAGAAACTGTTCTGTTTCTTCACTTTCTTTCAGAGTCATTATCTCCAATTGGTGTGTGGAAGGCAGAGCCTTTAATTACACACTGCAAGGAGTGCGTTCTTTATAAATAGCACCAATTGTTCTGCTGGGACATTCTCATCTGCTTCAGCTCCTATTCAGATTCACACTCACCATCTTCCATGGGCAAGGAGGTTTTTCACCAACAAAACCCAAGGGGACTGGGAAGGCTGAGGTGCCAGAGTGGGCTTTAGGACATCTGGATTCTGCCACCAGCCAACAATGGTTTCACCTACTGGGTCACCCCAAAGTCACTTCACTTCACTGCAGTTCTGCCCCTTTGTCGCTTCTGTTGCAAAACTCTCAGGGCTGGGCTTGTGGCTACCATGGCCAGTCCTGAAGCACATGGGAGCGCTCCTGAAATACAAAACATAACAATTCCAGAGCAATCTTTGGTGCTCTCCCCAAAGCTGGATGGTCCCACAGTGGAGGTTCACAACAGGGTTGGCAAATGTCCCCCTGGAAGATCTGAGTGATGAGCTGTTTTGCTTCTCGCTCTGCGGGAGACAACATCTTGTGAGGACCCCTTGCCAATTTTGGCTGCTGGGAGAGAGATGCTGCTGTGCTGGCAGGGAGATCTGCTGATGGGCAAGACAGGTGAAGGCTAACAAGTGGAGGGACAGAAGACAACGAGAAAGAGTCTAACCAGGACTAACTTGGGAGATAATTCAGGAAGCATTCCTATTTGTATCTTGGATAAGCACCTTCCCTGTCTGCAGCCTCCTGACTGCATCCTCTGCTGCCAGATTGCTGCAGGAAACCCTCCTGGCTACGTACAGGGAAGAGCAGCTCTAGACACAGGACTCAAGGTGTGGCCTGACCAGTGCTGAGTCCAGGGGCAGAATAAGCTCCCTGCTCCTGCTGGCCACACTGTTCCTGATACAGGCCAAGATGCCATTGGCTCTCCTGCCCACCTGGGCACACTGCTGGTTCATCTTCAGCTACTCTCTACCAGCACCCCCAGGTCCCTCTCTGCCTGGCTGCTCTGCGGTCTGTAGTGATGCTTGGGATTGTTGTCAGTGAGAACCTCAGCCTCACCACAACACACTTCTCTGGACACTGACCCAGTTGCACACAAGCTGTTAGCAGAGGGCTTTGTGTGCACCCTGATGGACTGCCCTCAGCCACTGTTGGTAGAATGAGATCCTGGCTGCATGGAGCTATGAAGAGAAAGCACTTTGGTCCTGCTTCAGCAGGAGAGTTGGACTCAATGATCTCTGGAGGTCCCTTCCAACCTCTACTATTCTGTGACTCTTAGCTCTGGGTGAAGGGGACATGGATGTCTGGTTTCACAGCAGGGACTGTTTTCATCCTCTCCTCCCCTCTGTTTTGGTTTTGGTTTTTTTTTCTCTGCGGACTGTGGAAAAGGCTCAAATGCCAGCAAGCCCTGGCCGTGCTGCACTAAATGTTATTGACTCTCTCCTGTTTGCCCTAGGAGCCTCACATCAGCCATGGGTCTCAGATCCTTCTGCCAAAATGGGAGCACATTTGCAGAGGCTTCCACTGAGAACCCATCACAGTCCTCCAGTCAGCCACCACGGCCAAGCCAGGCACTTGTATCCATCTCAGGGGTACTGGGACTGGTGGCACTTGCCCACCAACGGCCACGGCAAGAGCCTGTGTGCACAGGAGAAGGGACACGTGTCTGGTGGGCAATACTCTGTGTGCCTGTAGCCCAAGGCAGGGGCGGGGTGTGGCAATCTACTGACCTGGAGACATGTCCACTTCGCCCTGGCAGGCCCCCAGAACAGGTCTGGAGAACCCTAACTCTGCTCGAAAGACAAACCATTCCCGATGCAGGGTTGATGTGGCAGTGAATCTGTCAGGGAGATGCAGTGTGAAGCGTGCCTGGGGCCAGTGACTCAGAGGCTGCTCAGTTTGTGCCCGCAGCTGAGGCAGGAGCGTGTGTTTAATTGCTCACTGTACCGTAACACCCGCCGCTGCCCGCGTTAGCCATTTGCCCCAGCGCTGGAGCTGCCACATTCTCAGAGCTGTGTCATTTTACCAGCTGAATTGCTCCTCCATCATTATCTTCTTATGCAATCAATATTTCCTCGGCAGATCACTCTGCCCCCTCGATAGCTAAAGCAATTAATGAGTCCCATCTGGCAGCCACAGCTGAATGAGTCACTCTGCTGGAGACAAAGATATTGCATGTACCCTTCCTCATTCTGGCCTTTGCTGCTTCAGATGCTGGGCTCAGGATACCTGTCTCTCATTCCCATGATGGAGCTGCACCAGCAGCTTCCAGGTCAGGACTTTGCATGTCTGGAGGATGAGGGGTGATGGCTTCAGACTGGGAGACACCAGATTTAGGTGAGACACTAGGAAGAAATTCCTGCCCATGAGCGTGGTGAAGCACTGGAACAGGTTGCCCAGAGAAGCTATGGAGCCTCCAATCCTAGAAGTGTTCCAAGACATAGAATCATAGAATCACTCAGGTTGGAAGAGACCT
>VWZE01018574.1:19763-69012 GCA_013396675.1 Eubucco bourcierii
CTCCAAGGTCCTTTTCCTCAGGGCTGCTCAATGCCCTGATTCAGTCTCTAGCATGACTATATTTGGTCTGATGAAAGCTCCTGCAATTTAATCCCTGTAACTCAATATTGAGGACTGTTAATTGGTGTGAAGAAGAGGCAAAGCTTTAAATAGATGCTTCCTACCAATGTGAGCTATGGGAAAGTCATTAGTTTGCCACATTCATGACATTCTCCTTTAATTTGTCCATTGACTAATGAGAGCACACAGACCTCATCTGCAGTCATCTGTTAGTCACAGGACTAAACACATGATGAGAATGTAATTTCTCCTAGTGACTGAGGTTTAAACTGGTACAGCTAGGCAATCTTGATGAGCTAAAAGGCTCGTGGTCTCTCTCTGACTTGACTTTTGATTTCAAGTGGGGGTTGGAACTAGATGATTTTTAAGGTCCCTTCCAACCTGAAGTCATTCTGTGGTTCTGTGAAGATTACTAAAAAGCACAGAGAACTCTGATGCTTTCGTGGCAGTTTTGTACATCAGAATTTTGCTTGGTTGATTAATCTCTGTAGCAGAATGGTAAACCCACGAGGTTTAAATTCCTAGCACATGTAAGGAGAGGAAATGTCATTGAAAGAAGTCTCACAAATGTGCCTATGCCTGTCTCTGTGCCTTCAGCACTAGGTCACCTCTGTTAATCTGTAACCCCAAGGTGCTAGGGTTCACGTATTACCAACCTGATCTTTCATGGGCTGTTTGGATTGTGTTCATCAGTACGTTAGTGTAATGCACAGCTAGTGGGCCTGGAGATGTTCTGCAAGCCAGCAGTACTGTCCTTGTCTTGCAGGTGAAGATGATGAGAATGGAGAGGAGAAGGATGAAGAGTCCATCTTGGGGACTGATGAGGAAAAATCTGGATCTGAAGATGAAGTCTTTGATGAATCCATTCGCCCAAAGAGTATTTAAGCCACCATTTTCTTGGGCTGACAATTTGTTTAGCTTTAGGGGGAATATTGTGTGTTTGAAAAGAAAACTCAGAATGTTTCATTGTTCACTGCATGTTCTAAACATGAGCCAGCAGTGTGCCCAGGTGGTCAGGATGCCTTTGGCTGCCTTCTACAGGCTGGGGTGGGAGTGGCTGGAGAGCAGCCTAACAGAAAGGGATCTGGGGGTGCTGATTGACACCTGCCTGAACATGAGCCAGCAGTGTGCCCAGGTGGCCAAGAAGGCCAATGGCATCCTGGCCTGCATCAGCAATAGTGTGGCCAGCAGGAGCAGGGATGTCATTTTCCCCCTGTACTCTGTACTGCTTAGGCCACACCTTGAGTCCTGTGTCCAGTTCTGGGCCCCTCAATTTAAGAAGGACATTGAGGTGCTTGAGCATGTCCAGAGAAGGGCAACGAGGCTGGGGAGAGGCCTCGAGCACAGCCCTATGGAGAGAGGCTGAGGGAGCTGGGATTGTTTAGCCTGGAGAAGAGGAGGCTCAGGGGGGACCTTCTTGCTGTCTACAACTACCTGAAGGGTGGTTGTAGCCAGGAGGAGGTTGCTTGCTTCTCTCAGGCGACCAGCACCAGAACAAGAGGACACAGTCTCAAGCTGTGCCAGGGGAAGTTTAGGCTGGAGGTGAGGAGAAAGTTCTTGACTGAGAGAGTCATTGGCTGCTGGAATGGGCTGCCCAGGGAGGTGGTGGAGTCACCATCCCTGGAGGGGTTCAAGGCGGGTTTGGACGTGGCACTTGGTGCCATGGTCTAGTCTTGAGGTCTGTGGTAATGGGTTGGACTTGATGATCTTTGAGGTCTCTTCCAACCCTGGTGATACTGTGTGATGTTAATGCCACTAAGGGCCGGAATGTGTGTACCTCTCCCCAGCGCAGCATTTCTCCTCAGGAAATCTCAGTGAAGGTAATGAAACTGCTGGTGGTATGGAGTATTCTAACTTAACATTTTGGAAAATAGATGATTTATCTAAGCATTAACAATTAATTATTTTATGTAAAGAACCACTCACCGTTTCACAGCTGTTTTCTGAAGAGAACAGGCTCCGCTCAGGAGTGGAACTGGAGCGAGGCTTTAGCTGCTCTGTGGAAACCTGCTGTCAGGTCTTGCTGGATCCCAGTGAGGGACGTTGAGCAGGGACCGCACCATGCTGTTGAATCAAGCTCTTTGTTACCACCTCGTGGATTTATGCAGCAATTGCCTGTTGCTAGGCTGCTCTCTTAAGGTCTTCTGAACAGTTGGGAGCTAAGCTTTACAAAACCCTCTTCCTTCCGCCCGTCCTTCATTCGTTCAACAAAAGCAAGCAACTCCCTCCCCTCCCCTTTTCTTTTGTACCCATTTTAACGAGTTTAGGGTGTCGTTTTTAAAACCATCTGTGAGCGATATGTTAATGGCCATGTAACAGCACTGCTTTGTTTACAGTTAGAACTTACTAAACTAATTACTGCCCCCCCCCTTTTTTTTTTTAATGGATTTTAGCTTCTTTTCCACAAATTGATTTTTTTATTAACTCCTCATTTATCTGCATTTCCAATGAAACGTTGGGAAGAAATGAAGACTTTTACTAATTTAATAGGGAAATTATATGTGGTATTAGCCTCTTTGTCTATGTGCCATTTACTTTCCCCTTATTGGACTCTTATTTTTTTTTATGCCCATTGATCTGGGCATAATTATCCACTTGATTAGTATACATTAAATCAACGAATTAGGCAGAAATTCACAGATCTTCCTTACCATGAAATAAATGAAACAAGTCCTATGAACCACAGATTTGTTTACAAATAGAGGTAGAAATGATTTATGGTTGGACTTTATCTTAAACATCTTTTCCAACCTAAATTATGTGTCCAGTTCTGGGCCCCTCAATTTAAGAAGGACATTGAGGTGCTTGAGCATGTCCAGAGAAGGGCAACGAGGCTGGGGAGGGGCCTTGAGCACAGCCCTATGGAGAGAGGCTGAGGGAGCTGGGATTGGTTAGCCTGGAGAAGAGGAGGCTCAGGGGAGGCCTTCTTGCTGTCTACAACTACCTGAAGGGTGGTTGTAGCCAGGAGGAGGTTGCTTTCTTCTCTCAGGCAACCAGCAGCAGAACAAGAGGACACAGTCTCAAGCTGTGCCAGGGGAAGTTTAGGCTGGAGGTGAGGAGAAAGTTCTTGACTGAGAGAGTCATTGGCTGCTGGAATGGGCTGCCCAGGGAGGTGGTGGAGTCAGCGTCCCTGGAGGTGTTCAAGGCAGGTTTGGACGTGGCACTTGGTGCCATGGTCTGGTCTTGAGGTCTGTGGCAATGGGTTGGACTTGATGATTTTTGAGGTCTCTTCCAACCCTGGTGATACTGTGATGATTCTATGATCACTACAAGAAGTTCACCATTTATAGTGAAGGGTGGAATGGATAAACAACTACATGTTTAGATTGGACATTAGAAGAAAATTCTTCCCTGAAAGGGTTCTCAGACACTGAAATAGGATCCCCACAGAATTGGTTGAATCCTCCTCCCTGGAGGTTTTTAGAAGGAAGAGAGGTGGTGCCAAAGGGCATGGTTTAACACCAGGCTCGAGAGTTAAATAATGGTTAGACTCCATGATCTTAAAGGTCTTTTCCAACTGAAATGATTCTGTGATTTGCTCTGCTCATGTAATTGAAGATTGTACTGCAGTGGGTATTAATTAGTGGGACAGCATTACTTACAAAAGCTTATTTTTGAGCACTCAGCTTTAATACTGGCATCGATGCACTCAGTCTTCTGGAAGCAAACTGAATGTAAAGAAAAAAGACCCATCCAAGGCATTCATCTCCTCATGGAGGGCCATGGCCCATGTGGTTTATGTTTGAGAAAGCTCTAGGGAACCAAGAGCATGGTCTTATTATGAGGAACACTGGGCCATGTGTGCAGGAGGAGAAGTTACTAGCTCCAACCTGTAACTACAGTAGAGTTAGTAGTCAGTTTCATCACAAAACTAAAGCTACTCTTCATTTCTCTCTTTCCTTAGGCTGCAATGAAGCACTCTTCCGAAACACCATCCAGCTCCAGCAGAAGCTGGTGGATATTAAGAAAGCTTTAGCAGAGGAGAAAAAAGTTGCTGCTAACCTAAGAAAAAAATATAATGCCTTGGCCAAAAAGGTACTGTAGTGTTTTCTTCTCAGCAAGCATCAGCTGGCTGCATTGCAGTAAAAATGTTGTGCTAGTGATTTTGGCTAAGATTTAAAGACAAAATGCTAACCCTCTGAGAGGCCTCAGTTTGGGTAGGAAAATCTGCTGTAGCCCAGAGGGAAAAGGCAGCTCAGTGTGGGTCACCTGTCCTTCTGAAAAGGGTAAATCAAGGTGGTCTGACCTCAGCTGCAGTGAGGCTGGATCCTTCCAGCTATTAAACTATCATGCAGCTCTAGGGAGCTATCTGAACATCCAACAGGTCTAGGGAGGTTCTCCTCTCCCTCTGCTCTGCCCTGATGAGAACACATCTGGAATACTGGGTCCAGTTTTGGGGCTGCCCAATGCAAGAGTGACAGGCATTTACTGGAGAGAGTCCAACAAAAAGCTATGAGGATGATAGGAGGAAGTTCTTTACAGTGAGGGTGGTGAGGCACTGGAACAGGTTGCCCAGGGAGGTTGTGGCTGCTCCCTCCCTGGAGGTGTTCAAGGCCAGATTGGATGAGGCCTTGAGTAACCTGTACTAGTGGGAGGTGTCCCTGCCTATGGCAGGGGGTTGGAACTAGCTGATCCTTGAGGTCCCTTCCAACCTTACCATTCTATGATTCTATGATTCTATGGTTAAGGGACTTGAAATTTCTTCTATGAAGAAGGGCTAAGAGAACTGGGACTGTTCTGTCTTGAGAAGACTAAATAGGGATTTTATTAATGTCTATAAATATCAGAGGGATGGGTGTCAAGAAGAAGGTGCAAGTGTCTTTTTCATAGAATCATAGAATCATAGAATGGTGAGGTTGGAAGGGACCTCAAGGATCATCCTTGAGGTGATCTTGAGGTCATCATTTTTGGTGGTGCTCAGTAATAGGACAAGACAAGAAATGTTTGGTACAAGCTGGAACACAGAAGCTCCACCTCAACATGAGGAGAAACTTCTTTACCGTGAGAGTACTGGAATACTGGACAGGCTACCCAGAGGGGTTGTGGTGTCTCTTTCAAAAGCTGCCTGCATGTGTTCCTCCGTGTCCTGCCCTAGGTGATCCTGCTTTGGCAGGGAGATTAGACTAGATGATGTCTAGAGGTCACTTCCAACCCCTAGCAGTCTGTGATCCTACGCAGCAAGAGCAACTGGATTCTCTTGTTCAGATGAAACACGTGGTGTAGCTTTGGCCTATCCTCTGTGCATGTGTATGGGGATGGAGAACACTTATCCTAATACAAATGCAGGTTGAAATAAATGCATTAAATGCATTAGCACTGTTCTTCAATCTACTTCATTTAGTTATTTTCTTATACATTTTGTCATAAAACTCTCTTGGTGCAAGTTTTCCTTTTAGCTTTTTTGCTCTCTCTGCTTTTATCAGGACATTTGATTTTACATTAAATCAAAAATATCCTAATTTGCAGGGTCATCTGGGATAGTGAGCAAGTTCTGCCAAAATAACATTATGCAAGTCTTGCTTTTTATTGTGTCTCAGAAATGTTCCATCAAAGATGCTTAACTTACAACATTTTTCTGTTTGGTTTTTAAAGGCTTTCCCAAGTGCCAACTGCCACATACTCACCCTGGGATCTGACATTTAAGTCTGAATTGTTTCTTTCTCATGCAGAATCAATAAGCATTTCCAGGCCTAGCACAATAAAAAAAAATATCCTGCAGGCTCTGTAGATCCAGAAGTGTTTTAAACACTACACAAAGCAGCTGTCTCTTGACATACACAGGGCTTCCCTGCTAAGGAGACATAAGTGTGTATGTGATGTATTCAGGGTAGAACCTTGCTTGAATATGGAGATGAGCCTTGTGTTTGCCTATGAAACTAATCTATCATAGTATGAAGAGCACTTTAAAAATAGAATCATAGAATCATAGAATGGTAAGGTTGGAAGGGACCTCAAGGATCATCTAGTTCCAACCCCCTGACAGAGGCAGGGACACCTCCCACTAGTACAGCTCACTCAAGGCCTCCTCCAACCTGGACATGAACACCTCCAGGGAGGGAGCAGCCACAACCTCCCTCGGCAACCTGTGCCAGTGCCTCACCACCCTCACTGCAAACAACTTCCTCCTAACATCCAGTCTAAATCTCCCCTCTGCCAGTTTAAACCCATTGCCCCTTGTCCTGTCATTGCAAGACCTTGTCAATAGTCCCTTCCCAGCCTTCCTGTAGGCCCCCTTCAGATACTGGAAGGCTACTATCAGGTCCCCTCGAAGCCTTCTCTTCTCCAGGCTGCAGAGCCCCAACTCTCTTAGCCTGTCCTCATAGCAGAGCTGCTCCAGCCCTCTGAGCATCCTTGTGGCCTCCTCTGGACCCGCTCCANCAACCCAGACCCCAAGGTCCTTTTCCTCAGGGCTGCTCTCCACCCATTCACCACCCAGCCTGGATTTGTGCTTGGGATTGTGCCTACCCAGGTGCAGGACCTTACACTTGACCTTGTTGAATTTGATGAGGTTGGCCTGGACCCACCTCTCCAGCCTGTCCAGGTCCCTCTGGATGGATCCCTGCCCTCTAGCAAGTCGACTGTGCCACACAGCTTGGTGTCATCTGCAAACTTGCTGAGGGTGCACTGATTCCTCTGTCCATGTCACTGACAAAGATGTTAAACAGCACTGGTCCCAGCACTGACCCCTGAGGGACACCACTTGGCACTGGTCTCCAGGTGGACATTGTGCCCTTGATCACCACTCTCTGGGTTCGACCATCCAGCCAATTCCTTATCCAGCGATGTACTTTCCATTTGCATCAAGAATCTCTAATACAAAACCTTGCTGCTTTACACACTTGAATGTTTCAGGATCTGTGTAAGTTCACAATTTGTCCTTTACAGGCAAAAGTAGTGGAATCGAGTCTGGAAACTGCAGAGAAGGAACTGGAGACCTTTCAGTGGGAAAAGCAGCAGAGACTGAATGAGTTATATGTAGCTGTGCCACTGAAACTTCATCAGGTAACTCAAGATCCTGTGAATCTGCAGGTGCAGAATGACCTGTGCACATCTGAACAATGGTGTTGCTGTTCTTTGGGGCCCTTAGTTCCTGATGCCCTGGGGGTGCCACTACCTGAACTTTGTTCTGAGTTCTGCTCAGTTTGATCATGCTGGATTGGGTGCAGTGCATTCATCTACGCAACTCTTAGCACAGGGATAGGAAGGAGGAAATGAAAAGTCAAGACAATACTGGTGTTTCTTCTTGTCCTCAAAGAGAGAAGGTAGGCCTCTGCCTTTCTGGTTTCTGTACCTCTGAGTTAAGCTCAGCTCTCTGCATTTGTTCTCTCTCCCTTCTTTAAGAGGTTAGTAGTAAAGACAGAAGAGTCTAAGGCCTGGTCGTGCAATCCTGTAGCTCCCAGACATTACAGTTTAAGAGTAGTGTCTTAAATTGTAAAGTTTTCAAGAGGATTCAGAGTATGTCCCAATAGGGACTGAACAGAACCTAAGAGATGTATTTATCTCATTTCATTGGTCTGCCAATTTTCTGTATAGTTGGGAGTTCAGTGTTCTCTCTCTTGCTTGCCTGCTTTTCCCACTCTCCCTCCCTCTGGCCTTACCTGCTTCTCTGCACCATGTATTCTTAAGACTATGGTAAGGAACAGCAGTGAGATAGAAATAACTACACAGCCTTCTGGACCTTTGCCCAGGGGAGGTCTGGGTTTGTACAGGGAGGTTTAGCTGTCTATATATATTTGTGTATGTTTATTACCTTTTATGTTTAGCTTGCTTTTGCAAATAATAATTTCATTTTACTTCTGAATTCTGAGTAGAATTTACCATTGTGGGGTGTGTGGGTGTGGGTGTGAATCCCAAACTCTAAGTGGTATGAAAAGGAAAACACCACATAACACCAGATCATTCAAAACTACAGATGACAGGGAGTGCCTCACTCCTTTCTTTGTTCCAGGTGCCATGCAAGTGTTGACAGCTTGGTACGTAGGCAGTCATCATAGCTCTGAGTTGTTGAGCTTTGCTGAGTGGTAGTGATGCCATGGCCTAATTCATGAGAGTTGTGGCCGTGCTTTGCTCACTCTTTAGTCCTCTAACACTCAGCATCTGTTATCCACAGATGACCAGCACCCTTAATATGTGAAGCCATAGAATCATAGAATGGTAAGGTTGGAAGGGACCTCAGGGATCATCTAGTTCCAACCCTCTGCCAGAGGCAGGGACACCTCCCACTAGTACAGCTCACCCAAGGCCTCCTCCAACTTGGCCTTGAACACCTCCAGGGAGGGAGCAGCCACAACCTCCCTGGGCAACCTGTTCCAGTGTCTCACCACCCTCACTGCAAAGAACTTCCTCCTAACATCCAGTCTAAATCTCCCCTCTGACAGTTTAAGCCCATTGCCCCTTGTCCTGACATTGCAGGACCTTGTCAATAGTCCCTCCCCAACCTTCCTGTAGGACCCCTTCAGATACTGGAAGGCTACTATCAGGTCCCCTCGAAGCCTTCTCTTCTGCAGGCTGCAGAGCCCCAACTCTCTCAGTCTGGCCTCGCAGCAGAGCTGCTCCAGCCCTCTGAGCATCTCTGTGGCCTCCTCTGGACCCACTCCAACTCTTCCATGTACTTCCTGTGCTGAGGGCTCCAGAACTGCACACAGTACTCCAGGTCAAACTTTGTTTATGGCTGTTTGTCACAGGTGGAATACTTGGTTAATGGGGAGATGCCCAGTGACTTCTCCCAGGCTTTGGTGTTTAGCAACCAGTCCTTAGAGTATCTGCAGAAGAGAATTGTGGAACTACATAACGAAAAGATAATGCAAAGAGAGCTCTACAAGAAGGCCCAAAAGCATCATAAGCAGCTTGCCCAGGACAAAAAGGAGATGGAGATAAAGATTCAACGTGAGTAACAGAGACTCTGAACAACACAGTACGTGAATGCTCATTCTGCCTCCCTCACTGGGTGTGCTTTATCACCAGATGTCTGTCTGTAAGCTCACACAGACATCACAGCTGGTTACTGCAGACAATAAACCATAAAGAGCAGATCAAGTGGACTGTTTTGATGAAGTATTGGTAATTTTCCAGCATTGCAGAGTCATTAGACTATGTGAAATATTTTGGGAACTAAGTATAAGGAGAGTTGACTGAGATGAGACTAAGTCAGGACACAACTGCTGTTTCTGGCTGTAAATCAGAGCTGTTGGGAAAAAAAATATTTTCCCCAAAGCTACATAAGCTTTTTTTTATTTGGCAGCTTCCTTCTCTGTGTAACACAAGAAGAGTGAAACAAGACCTATTCAAAACACTTTCCCAAGGACCAAACCCAACAATGGGTCTAGTGCCACCAAACCTGAGGAGGACCTATATAGCCTTTGGAGTGGGGGGGGAGCTTACTAGGGCTGTGTTAGTGACCTCACAGACATGGTTATGTGCAAGGACAAACAGCAATATTCTGTTGTGTGCTCTGTGTGGTTGTGTCTGAATTACTTATTACAGAGCAAATACCGAAACACTCAGATGGGATGCTGGGGTAAGGCAGAAATTCTTGGTAAGCAGTGAAAGGCAGTGCTGCTGTTTGTGCCATGTCCCTTCTGTTAGAACTGGAAAAGAAGTGCAACGAGCTGATGGTGAAGAAGTTTGGCCAGTTGGTTGACTTTGAAGCAGTTCAAACGCACTCTGGGAGCGTCCGCATGGATGAGCTGCAAGTTCAAATAATGGAGAAAGAATATATGCACTCCCAGGAGCTCAAGAAGTGGGAGGTAAGGAAAAGGAAGATGATGTTTATGTTGTGATGGTTTGCAGGGTTTCATTGCCCTCAGGCTGAATACACTAAAACCTTTAATGCACGTTCGCATGCCTCTGGGAGGTGGTGGTGGAGTCACCATCCCTGGAGGTGTTGAAGAAGTGTATGGACATGGCACTTTGGGACACGGTTTAATGGCCTTGGTGGTGTTTTGGTCGTGGTTGATGGTTGGACTCGATGGTCTTAAAGGTCTTTTCATAGAATCATAGAATGGTAAGGTCGGAAGGGACCTCAAGGATCATCTAGTTCCAACCCCTTGCCATAGGCAGGGACACCTCCCACTAGTACAGCTCACTCAAGGCCTCATCCAATCTGGCCTTGAACACCTCCAGGGAGGGAGCAGCCACAACCTCCCTGGGCAACCTGTTCCAGTGCCTCACCACCCTTACTGTAAAGAACTTCCTCCTGACATCCAGTCTAAATCTTCCCTCTGCCAGTTTAAACCCATTGCCCCTTGTCCTGTCATTGCAAGACCTTGTAAATAGTCCCTCCCCAGCCTTCCTGTAGGCCCCCTTCAGATACTGGAAGGCTATTATCAGGTCCCCTCGAAGCCTTCTCTTCTCCAGGCTGCAGAGCCCAAACTCTCTCAGCCTGTCCTCATAGCAGAGCTGCTCCAGCCCTCTCATCATCCTCGTGGCCTCCTCTGGACCCANCAAAACGATTTTTCACTTGTCATTAATAGACCATAATCTCCAATTCTAATTTCCCATCATCATTCCTACTTCTGCTCAATCATCCTATTTTCTCACAGAGGTAGTTGATGATCTTTTTATTTTACTTTCCTCAAAATGCATACTTCTGCTTTTTTTTTTTTTTTTCAATGTGAAGTTATTCCAGACCACTTTCCTTTGGTTTTCAGCATTTACTCCCTTCTCCCACCACCTTTGGTGACAAACTATTTGACTCATGCCTGGGATGTTCATGTGTGTCTAGATGTTCATGTGTGTCAGACCTAGTCTTGAGGTCTGTGGTGATGGGTTGGACTTGATGATCTCTTCCAACCCTGGTGATACTGTGATACTGTCTCAGGCTGCTGGAGGCAAGGGTGGGGGTGTTGGAGGCTGAGGTTCAGCTACTGTGGTGCAAGCAGGCAACACTTAATGCTGTCCTTGCAGAAGGACACCTATGGAAGTATTGTGTACCTCATGGCTTTCTCTCTCCCACACCTTTACAAACTGCTATACCTCCCTAGGCATTCCTGCTTCAGTGGGAGGTGTCCCTAACCGTGGGAGGGGGCTTGGAACTAGGTGATCTCTGAGGTCTCTTCCAACTCCAGCCATTCTATGATATTTGTAATATTAAAAAGCAAAAAAAAAAAAAAAAAAAAAAGAAGGGGCTGCCACTAGATTGCAGTAAATGTTCTGTGGGATCAGGTGGTGTGCATGGAAGTCTGCTCTGTGACACACTGTGCCTAGTACTTCTTCCCCACTTCAAGCTTTTTGTCTTCTCTCACTCCAGCTCAACCTTTCACCTCTTTCTAGGAAAGAATCTTAGACCTGCATCAGCAGCTAATGAAGCTGACAAAGGAAAACACCAGCAAGCTACAGCAGCTGAACCAGTTTCGCCTTGAAAAGCAGCAACTTGAAACGAAGATGGCTTTGCTGAAAAGCGATCTGGTGAGCCTTTTAGCTACTGCACTCACTAGGGTTTGGGACAGTTCAGGAGTGGGTAAGGGATCTCTACCCATCATCAGCTCTCTAAGTCACATACCCTGCTTTGCAGGCAGCAATTTGGGCTAACATTGCCTTGTGCCACAGGCTGAACGGCTGCCCCAGGTCTTCCGGGAAGGGAGATAGAATCATAGAATGGTAAGGTTGGAAGGGACCTCAAGGATCATCTAGTTCCAACCCCCTGCCATAGGCAGGGACACCTCCCACTAGTACAGGTTACTCAAGGCCTCATCCAATCTGGCCTTGAACACATCCAGGGAGGGAGCATCCACAACCTCCCTGGGCAACCTGTTCCAGTGCCTCACCAGCCTTACTGTAAAGAACTTCCTCCTAACATCTAGTCTAAATCTCCCCTCTGCCAGTTTAAGCCCATTGCCCCTTGTCCTGTCATTGCAGGACCTTGTAAATAATCCTTCCCCAGCCTTCCTGTAGGCCCCCTTCAGATACTGGAAGGCTACTATCAGGTCCCCTCAAAGCCTTCTCTTCTCCAGGCTGAAGAGCCCCAACTCCCTCAGCCTGTCCTCATAGGAGAGCTGCTCCAGCCCTTTGATCATCTTTGTGGCCCTCCTCTGGACCCGCTCAGATGGGATCAGATGAATGAGCTGATTCTGAAGCAGGCCACACTTTAGCTTCTCCGTAGCTTTTTACTTGGCTGCTTTCTAATAGTAAACCAAACTGGGTTTATTTCTAATTAAAAACATCTTGCAGCAAGTCAGAATGATTTGTCTGTTACTGAAAACAGCCACATGAAGGAAAATTGTTTTCTTTTCTCTCATTAGGAAGTAAGGCAGACACCTCTGACTGCCTAACTTAAGGGTCCCTCCCTCTGACTTCAGCGTAGTTCTGACTGAGGGCCAAAGTCATGAAGCTGTCCCACCTCTTGGAAAGCTTAATTTTCCTGCTTGAAATAAATTTCCACTGTTCACTCTCCCATATTTTACAGGAGTGATTCTTTTTTTTCCTCCCTCTTCATACAGGGGATAGAATTTCAGGGCACCCAGACTACTGATGTCAAAAAGAAAGCCAAGCTGAAGTCACGGCTCAAGCGCTTGGCTTGTGACACAGCCCTCCTAAGAGAAGAAATCAATCTTCTACACAGAAAAGATGGGTGCCTCTTTCTACAGCCTTCATCACCACGGGACTGTGAGGTAGCACAGGAGTCATTCCCTGTTCTTACACCAGAAATTGTAAGTCACAGTCCAAGTTTCCTTTAAAAATGGATTTGGTCAGCTGTGGCAGTAGTCATACCTGGAAGCGTGCCATGAATTGCTTGGCTGCTCAAGGGGTTCGTTGTAAAGGGTTGTGTTTGTTTTCTCTATCTCACAACATGGCTGTAGCGAGAGATATGGAATTAAAAAGTCCAAATCCATCCATGAGATGCTGTTGTCACCAGTCCACTGCTTTGGCCCCTGTGTTTTCAAACGTGACAAAAGAGCTCTGCCTTAAGCAGGTGCTGTCCTAAACATCCCGGCAGCAATGGCCCTTCTAACTGAGACAAAGGGGAGTGCTAGTTGGAGAAAGCAGGGGGACCTTTCTCCTCATGGCCTACAGTGCTCAGGTGGGTATGGAGCCAAAGACTTTCCCACTTGCCTCCACTGTGCAGCAGTGGAATACCACAGTGCAGGAGGAGAGTATAGCACACTTTGGGACCATGGGTGGACTTGATGATCTCAGAGGTCTTTTGCAACCCAAACAATTCTATGACTCTGTAACAAAAGCACAGTCAGCTTGCACCCGTCTTGCTGTCAGCAAAAAGAGAGTCAGCTGCACTGGCTTGCACCTGTCTGATCAAAGTGAGAAAGCAGTGGTTTTATTCTTTTTGGCTTCTGACATTTGGTATGACATTGGTGCATGGTCATTTGTAGCATGCACTTACCCTGTCTTACTGTGAGAACTTCCTTCAACCCCAAAGCAGGAGGAGTGTGTGGCACTGTTCTTCCAGTGCAAAGCTTCTGAAGGAAGCTTGGGGTTTGCTGCTAGTTTTTAATTAAGTAGATTGAACAACCTGCAGCTGTTCTTCCTTCTCCTCCTATCCTTTTGCCACTGCTCTTTGCTCCTGTCTGGCTCCAGCCATATCCCAGCCAGGCATAAGCAGTGCACGTGCTGGACCAGCACAACCAATGCTGGAGCTGCTGGCTGCCTCACTGGCTCCTTACAAATGTGCTGAGCAACCGTTGTCTCCTTAAGAGAATAAACCCACTCTAATCCACAGGCCTGGATGCTGAAAACTGTTGAAGCTGGAAAACCACAGGGTGGGGGCGTGGGGAGGAAACAAAATTTGCTGAGATTTAAGTGTCTGTTTGTCTCCCTCCCACCAAACTTCATGCCCTAGGAGACACATGAAAACATCCTCTAGTCGTGCTTCTCATGAGAAGTTTTATGGCACTGAACTAGCACAGGTAGCAACTGTCCCTGTTCTCTTGAGCTCGGCGTTAAGATTCCTGTTGGTGGCTATTTGGAAATCTAACTGCAGGAACACACCACCCTTCCCCAGGTGTCCTGCTTGCCTTATGTCTGCAAAAAGAACAGAGGTCCCTTCTGTGTGAGGGTTTAGCGCAGAGGCAGCCACAGAAAAGACTAAAACCTTTATTGGAGATGTTGAAGCGTGGGTTTGTCTGTACAGATAGGCAGATGCATTGGCGTGTCTGTGAAGGGTTAGGGCGATTAGGCACAGTGCATAGCTCCTCCAGTCCATTCACAGGATCCTGCTCCCGGGACAAACCTTCCTGTGGAGGAGAGGAAAAGATTTTTCTGACAGCGTTGGGTTTTGTGAAGTCCTCGCTGCAAGAGGGTTCCAGATGTTGGTGGTGGCAGCTCTGGACCCGTGTCCCTCGATGTCTTTTTGCTTCTCTTTCCATCTCGTGCTGAACAGCATGGTGCCATGGATAGCTGCTGCATTGTCTACTGGACCCTCCTGCGACCTTGCTGAGGATGCTTTATGTCTCCATAGCATTATAGAAGGCACATATACATCTATATACAAGTGCATAAATATATAAATAGGGGAGTTATACAAAAATAAATACTCATTCTCTTTTTCTCTTTAGAATTAAAGTCTTTTGCAAAGGCTGCTTGGTCCCTAGCTGGTGGGAGAATGAGTCTCTAAGGGCCTCAGCGGTGGTGGGCTTCTGTTCAGATGTCTTGGTAGGTCCTGACCCAAAGATGTGAGCACGGGATTCTGGGGATGGAGATCTCCTCTGGACTGGCAGCATTCTATTCTTTCTACCTCTTCAACTGGCACTAGGCCTAGGCAGCAAGGGCTTCCTGAAAGGCAAAGGAGCAACAAACAATTACAATGCATATGGAAAAAGAGAGATGCTGTGGTAAGTTTCTACTCAACAGTCCACTTTATGAGGGTAGGTGTGCAGCGAGGAAGACCTGCTTTATCAAAGTCCTGCCTGCATGGGAGTTTGATCCTACACTTGCACACAAGTCTGGTCCATGCTACAGGGGTGGATCAATGGATCAGGTCCTAGGAAGAAGCATTCAGATGTTTTTTTCAGGGACCTTGTTATTTGACTGTTGGTCTGGAAAATCCAGAATGACTGAAGAACAGCCTGCAGCTAGAGGTGAGCATGTGCCCTTCTGGCAGTGTACAGCTCAAGCTTCTGGAGAAATGAGGCATTTATGTAAAAAGTCTCTAGAAATGACTGAGGCAATTTACAGTCTCCAACTGTGAGCATGGCCTTTCCATGCTGTTGTTCTGAGCAGTGATCCAGCTGTGTGCCCTGCAGAAGCAAGCATGACCAAAGCCATCAGAAAGGCTCTGCAGTGACACTCCCCTTCAAAATCAGCCTAGAATGATGAGATGAAGCAAGCCTGGAGTCTTCCAGACCACTGACCTTGGTGGAACAGGGGATCCTGTTGACCATTCAGGCTAGGGCCTACCACTTTGCTGCTCATTACTGGATGATGGAGGCCAACAAAGTGCTCTTGAAGGTAAGGACAGTCATCTTGTGGCTGGAGAAGCTGGTGAGTGGAATCATCTGGAAGACTGTAGAGGAAAGAGCTGTCTTCTGCTCTTGAGCTAGGCAATCTGGGAAGGCAGACAAAAAGGTTCAGCACCATTAACAGATTTTTCCTCCCTGAAGGACATGACCTATGTAACATCTCAGCCAGCTGCAACAATGCAATGGCAGAGAGCATTCCTAAATGAGAGGAGTAGAAACTGGGATGTACTTGTGGGATGGGAATGAGGTGATGAGACCTGGTATGCCACAGGAGCTGGGTGGAGAAGTACCTTATGGAGAGCTTGGGAATAATGACTTTACTTCTGCACAGTGAGACACAAAGCACCCACAACTGGACCCTGGCCAGGTTTTGTGGCAGCTGTTTATCAGCCTCCAGTCATAGATACCAGCTTCTCTCATCCTACTTTTCAGTTGTCCACTTGGGAGCAGGGGGAGAAAAGGGGGTCAGAAGGTAGTTCCTGGCCACCTCTACAATTACGGTATCCCTCCCTCAAACCACAAAAAGAATGAGCTGTATGCAAATAATTTAGACAATCATAGAAGTATTTAGGTTGGAAAAAAACCTAGGATCATTGAGTCCAACCATCTGCCTAACACCACCATGACTCTTAAACCATGTCCTGAAGTGCAATGTCCCCATGTTTCTTGAACACCTCCAGGGATGGTGACTCCACTACTTCCTTGAGGCAACCTATTCCAATGCCTGATCACTCTCTCCATAAAGAAATTTTTCCTAATATCCAATCTAAACCTCCCCTGGCACAATTTCAAGCCATTTCCTCTCGTTCTATCACCTGATACTAGAGAGAAGAGAACAACCCCCACCTCACTCCAACCTCCTTTCATGTAGTTGTAGAGTGCAATGAGGTCTCCCCTCAGCCTCCTCTTCTCCAAACTAAATAATCACAGTTCCTTCTGTACAAGAAGACCATTTAGACCAAGAAGGCCTAGTGCTGGAGCATGGATTTGTTTCTCAAGTGAACCAGGACAGATGAGAGCATGGTGAAGGCAAGTTTTTGTGTGCCACTGAATTGTTCCACCCTCCTGCTCCAGAAGCCAAGACTAACCTGGAGGGCTGGTAGTCTTGCTGGGCATTCCCATTTTGCAGCACTCTTGCCTGCAGCAAAGCACTGGTCTCCTCGTGTGACTGCAAGGACAGAGAAAGAGTGTCAGCAGAGCAATGCCACACAGCAGCATGAAGAGGCAGCAGCTGATCTGGGAGCTAGAACCAGAGCCATAGGGCAGACTGATGAAGCTCTTCTGACAGAAGACAGAGAAAGTTTGTGCTACAGGACAGTGGAACCGGGCACCAAAAACTCATCTCGTGCTCACTGCAGAATCAGTATAGACTTGATAAATTTAGTCTCCCTGTGGTAGTTGCTATTTACACACAGTCCTCAACACTATCAGTCCCTGTGGGCTTTCCTCAGGATAAACCATTCCTTTAAAAGCATCCTTTGTTCACTGCCTCGTCCTTACTTAGAGACACTGCCCCAGGAATACACCCTGTCACCAGTGCCCTGTTCCTCCCGTGTCACAGACTCCACTACAAAGGGGAAATCGCTTCTAAGATGCCAGTCTTGCCACTTCTACATGCTGCAAAGGCTGCCAGCTATGTCTGGAGAAGCCCTCTCACTGCAACTACAGCCTCCAGCTCATGTCAAACCAATTTTTAAACCAGAGGTAGGACATACCATAGGCATTTCATCTGGGCTGTAATCTCGGGGCTTGGTGCTGGCATACCCCACTCCTGCAGAGGGGCAGATGCCATTCAGATGTGCCCCGTTGGCGTAGGGCTGTCCGTTAACATAGGGATGTCCACTGGCACGAGGAGCAGAGATGCCCCGCAGAGGCACCATGGTGTACTGACAGGATGACACCAGCAGCCCAGCTCCTGGGAAGCCCATGTCAATGGTTTGCTCTGCAGAGGGAAGAAAAAGGAAGTCTGAGGCTACAACCAAAGGTAAACGGTGCGTCTCGAAGTTCAGCAGGGACAGTGTTAGGTTGTGCTGCCAGGCAGCTATTTTAGCACTCAAAGCACCCTTGGAGACAAATAATAGAAAGGGGCCCTACAAGGGGCCATCTTCTAGTCCCAGATTTTCTTCTCAATACGGTAATCAGAACATGGGACAAACAGTAGCCTTTGCCTTTATGGGGTTCCACAGGACTTAAGATTTCCTACTCATCTTCTCTCTGTTTCCCAGAACGTACAGCCCTTAAATTCTGGGTGTTTGATCCAACTACACCCAGGGTCAGATCACAGGGAAAAGAACATCTTGTAACACTGGCCCTGAAGAAAGAACCCTTACTCTGCTTGGACCACGCTCTCCACAGGCAAAAGGGGATGAAAGCCACGATGAGGAGTACAACGGAGCCCAGCACAACGCCTACAATCAAGTACGGCAGATCACTGGAACGGGCCACCATGGCTCCTGTCCCCAGGCCACTGTGCCCTCCACTGAGGGGAGGATGCTGCTGAGGGGCCACTGTAGAGGGTGGAAGACGACCTGGCAGACCAAGAGACTTCCGAGCTGCAAAGGGAAGAGAGAGTGTGTTAGACACAGACACGGCAGGTGGCATAGCAACCTGCTCCTGGGACTGTGACATGGATAGACTTGTACAGTGGCTCTAAGGAAGTACTCCTGGATAACAGAAGACTTCCTAGGCTGATTGATATTGCTGTACAGACAAGTCCTCTGTGCTTGGCTTGCAGAGCAGCTAGGCTCTTGGGCTGCTAAAGGAAAAACAGAAATAGTTTCTCTCAGGTTGGGGAGACACGCTGTCATGTGTGTCATGACAGTGCAGCTGCCTGCAAGACCATAAAGGACCTGCTCATAACCAAATACAGGAGTTTGGCACAGCAAGGAAAAGTTCCAGCCCCGCTAGGTCCAGCCACTATCTATGTGACACTCAGGAAAATAAAAGGTAACTACTTATCTGAGGGAAATGGTGATGGGACTCTGCACAGGGTTCTGTGGGTACTAGTATGGGTAGATACACATCCTGATCAACAGCACAACAAACTCATCCCTCTCTTCTCCCCAGTGCTGCCTCCATCACCTTGCCTGAGCAGGCAGGATGGTACCTGCCTTCACAGATTCACAGACTGCATAGGCTTGGGAGGCACCCTCAAAGGTCATCTTGTCCAACCTCCCTGCAGTCAGCAGGGATCTCTAACTAGATCAGGCTGCCCAGGGCCACACCAAGTCTGATCTTGAATGTCTCCAGGGATGAGGCCTCAACCACATCTCTTGGCAACCTGTTCCAGTATTTTACCACTCCCATTGCAAAGAACTTTCTCCTTATGTCCAATCTAAATCTACGCTGCTCCAGTTGAAAACTATTGCCCCTTGTCCTATTGCTACAAGCCCTTCTTAACAGCCTTTCTCCTGTAGGTCTCCTTCAGATATTGAAAAGGTCTTCTCAGAGCCTTCTCTTCTCCTGGCTGCACTCTGACCATCTTTGTGGCCCTCCTTTGGACCTGCTCCAGCAGGTCTGTATCTCTCTTGTGTTAGGGGTCCCATAGCTGGACACACTACTCCAGGTGAGGTCTCAGCCAGAGCAAAGGGGCATGATCACTTCTGCTGGATCTGCTGGCCACTGTGCTCTGACAGCTGAAGGCAAGCAGACTGTGCTCCCAGAGGTGCCCTGTGGAGCTGCTTACCTTTGGTTTCACAGATCATCACGTTGCTGAACTCGCTTTCGCCACCCTCATTGAAACACTGCATCTTAATATCATAGGAGGTCTCTGGCTGCAGGTGGCTGATGGAGTGCCAGTAACGATCTCCTGGGGAGGGAGCAAACACATGGTGCCTTGTTAGCTTCTTCAGGGAGCAGGCAGCTGGCCCAGCTTTGCAGCACCGCTGGGTAAAGCAAGCCTGGGCAGCAGGCAGATACTTTTTGTGCGTAGGGCTCCTTCTAGCTGTGCACTCTTCCAAAAGGAATCGGCAGCTGGGATTGGGCTCTCATTGTCTCCTACCTTCCACCACATCCTTCTTGTAGTCGCTGTCGTTGTCACTGTCAGTGGGGCGGTAGTAGATGTAAAAGCCATGGATGGGAGTGTTGTTGTTGCTGGCTGGGATGTACTGCAGAGAATGGGGGAGAGAGAGCAGAAATTATCAGAGATGTCTGTGCTCTACATTGTGCTAGGTGAGGAGCAGTGGGCATAAGTGGGATGGGACGCGAGGAAGATCTAAGCAGGGAATTCTTCGTGTGCTGCCAGCGGCTTGCACAGTAAGGTCTTCCTTCCAAGAGCTCAGCCTTATTTTACACTCTCACACCTTGCTTCTCTCAGGTAACAGACAAGCCATAGGTCTCATGCAGTCACCCCAAGCATCCAGCTCCCCCTCAGCAGCCACAGCCAATGCTTCAGAGAAAAATACTACTCAGCAGTGAGTCAGCTGGGCAAGGGCAAGCATACCTTCGCCTTGACCCCAGTGGGCTCGTGACTTCCAGACAAACTGTATCTTGCCACAAAGTGGTGGCAGCATGAGTCTCTTCTTTCTGAAGACAGCTCTGTTATTCTCCTACCTGAGCCAGTACTGTCTCAGCTCCACATGTTCTTGCCATCTTCCACACGGTATCTGACTAGCTACTGTTTGTGTTTAAATGAACAGCTGTGCCCATTCTGCCCTGGAGCAGTTTCTGGCTAAAAGCAGCTTAGAGAGGGCAAAGTGTCCCTCCAAAAAAGCTCTAAGCTGTTGGAAATACTTGGATGTGGGCTTGTGATCCAAAATGATCTGCTAACTCCTAAAAACTACCAGGACAGGCAGAGGTGCTAACGTATTCCAGGGATTTGGCCAGAAGAACAAGCTGCCACCTTGTATGATGTTGAACTGTGCTTGTTGAACAAAATCATAGAATCACAGAATGGTTTGGGTTGGAAGGGATCTTGAAGATCCTCTAATTTAAACTACCCCTGCCAGAGGCAGGGGCACCTTCCAGTAGATCATGTTGCTCAAGGCCCTGTCCAACCTAGCCTTGAGGGAGGCATCCACAATTTCCATGGGCAATCTGTTTGTGTCTCAGCACCCTTGCTGTAAAGTTCAGTCTAAATCTACCTTCTTCCAGCCTACAGCCATTCCCTGTCATCTTATCAGTACAAGCCCTTGTAAAAAATCCCTCCCCAGCTTTATCCTAGGTGCCCTTCAGGTACTGGAGGTCAAGATCTCTGAGATTATCGACTGAAATGCCTCCTGTGTACAGGATGAAAAGGGTTTCCTAGACTCTCTGACTTCCCCCACTCTATGTGGCCCAAGCCCACTCTTCCTTTGGTGGAGCTGTTGGATCCCAGACTCATTTGTGCTGGTGACTGGACCAGTGTGGTAACGTGGAAGTTGCGTATGTTGGGCAAGAACCCCCACACCTGCTTCCTGCACATTCAGAGATCTCCAGCCCTACAAACCTTACCATCCACTTCAGCATGATGGTGGTCTCATTGATGGCATCTGTGAAGGTGATGTATGGCCCTGCCACAGGGCGCTCATAGACTCGGTTGCTGTACCCAGACACCACGTATGGCCGGGATGCTGCGCTAGGCTCACTCTCTCCCAGGATGTTCAGTGCGCGGACACGGAATTTATAGGATGTGCCTAAGGGAAAAACAGGAGATAAAAGACTTGCAGAGACTGGAGTGTTCCAAGACTTCCACTCTCAGCACAGGCCTGACTCTGAACAGGGGCTACGTCTTCTCCAGAAGACTGAGAGCCTACAAAGAGATTTTGATTAAAGCACAGGCCAGATTTCAGCCATGCGCTAGATGGAGCTTGCTCTCTTTTGCCTTCCCCCAGTTCCTGTCTGGATGGTCTACAGGTCACGTAGCAGTTCTGGAAGGTGTCTGGGTGGGTTCAGAGATGCCTGAAAGCATGTCTGGATGTGGGTAGCAGGTATGGGAAGGTGTCCTTCCTCTACTACATGGAAATTAAGTACATAGAATCATAGAATGGCTTGAGTTGGAAGGAACTTTAAAGATCTCCTAGTTCCACTGCCCCCTGCCTTAGGCAGGGACACCTCCCACCAAAACAGGTTACTCAAAGCCCCACCCACCCTGGTCTGAAACTTCCAGGGATGAGGTGTCCACAATTTCTCTGGGCTACCTGTTCCAGTGGTTTACCACCCACATAGTATAGAACTTCTTTCTAATGTCCAATCTAAATCTATCCTGCTGTAGTTTAAAACCACTGCCCTTTATCCTATCATCACAGGTCCTTATAAAAAAATCCCTCTCCAGCTTTCCTGTACACCCTCTTCAGGTACTGGAAGGCTCCCATAAGGTCTCCCCTGGGCCTTCTCCTCTCCAGGCTGAACTCAGCCTCATCCTCTCCAGCCCCAACTCCCTCAGCCTGTCCTTGTAGGAGACATGCTCCAGCCCTCTGACTATCTTTGGATCTCTTCAACAGATCCATGTCCTTCTTGTGTGTTGGGTGCTCCACAGCTGGCTGCAGTACTCCAGTTGAGGTCTCACGCAGGCAGAGCAGAGGGGCAGAATCACCATCCTTGACCTGCTGGCTGTATATCTTTTGAAGTGGCCCAGGAGAGGTTGTTTTTTTGGCCTTATTAGCGCACACTGCCAGGTCATGTTACGTGCCTCATCAGTCAGCAACCCCCAGGTCCTTCACTGCAAGGCTGCTCTCAACCCCCTTGACACCCAGCCTGTAATTGTGCTGAAAGTCTAAACAAATTTATCACAGTATCACAGTATCACCAGGGTTGGAAGAGACCTCAAAGATCATCAAGTCCAACCCATTACCACAGACCTCAAGACCAGACCATGGCACCAAGTGCCACGTCCAAACCCGCCTTGAACACCTCCAGGGACGGTGACTCCACCACCTCCCTGGGCAGCCCATTCCAGCAGCCAATGACTCTCTCAGTCAAGAACTTTCTCCTCACCTCCAGCCTAAACTTCCCCTGGCACAGCTTGAGACTGTGTCCTCTTGTTCTGCTGCTGGTTGCCTGAGAGAAGAAGGCAACCTCCCCCTGGCTACAACCACCTTTCAGGTAGCTGTAGACAGCAAGAAGGTCTCCCCTGAGCCTCCTCTTCTCCAGGCTAAACAATCCCAGCTCCCTCAGCCTCTCTTCATAGGGCTGTGCTCGAGGCCTCTCCCCAGCCTCGTTGCCCTTCTCTGGACATGCTCAAGCACCTCAATGTCCTTCTTAAATTGAGGGGCCCAGAACTGGACACAGTACTCAAGGTGTGGCCTAAGCAGTGCAGAGTACAGGGGGAGAATGAGCTCCCTGCTCCTGTTGGCCACAGTATTCCTGATCCAGGCCAGGATGCCATTGGCCTTCTTGGCCACCTGGGCACACTGCTGGCTCATGTTCAGGTGGGTGTCAATCAGCACCCCCAGATCCCTTTCTGTTTGGCTGCTCTCCAGCCACTCCCACCCCAGCCTGTAGCTCTGCATGGGGTTGTTGTGGCCAAAGTGCAGCACCTGGCACTTAGATTTATTGAATGCCATCCCCTTGGACTCTGCCCATCTGTCCAGGCGGTCGAGGTCCCACTGCAGAGCCCTTCTGCCCTCCAACCCAGCAACATCAGCTCCCAGCTTGGTGTCATCTGCAAATTTGCTGCTGACTGACTCTGCCCTCATCCAGATCATCAATGAAGATGTTAAAGAGGATTTTCCTGAACACTATTTTGCTGGTCTTCAAGTGGAAGTAGATATGTTGCCCTTTTAAGCTGTCCCGTTCAGCAAAGATTTTCTCATATGAAGTGCAATGGGAACTGTGTGTCCATCTGTCTTGCCTGTGGCTAAGGAAAGTTCTGTCCTGTCTAGTAAACGGTGAAGCCAAATGCCTTTACTAACGATATCCTGTAATACAGCAAAGCATGCAGAAGCCTCCCTGAGGGAGGTCAAATCTATGCTGGTCTTTGCAGCTGGAGAAATTGGAGAAGCCACTGAAGCTTTTCCCCATACGTCTAAGGCTGGAGCCGTTGGAGGCTTTGTTTCGCTCTCACATGCCACAGCTAAGCACGATGTGACAGATGGTTAACCATCCTACAAGGACTGCACAGATTTCCTAAGACCTCCAAGAAGCAGTGAGGAGAACACCTGCCCACCTTTCTCCAGGCCTGGGATTTCTACAGAGAGACGAGAGGGAGGAATGTCGCTGGTGGCCAGGACCCAGTCTCCCAACTTCTTCAGTTTCTTGTATTCCACACGGAAGGACTGTATGGGGAACCCGCCGTTCCCACGGGGGATCCAGGTCACGTACACAGATGTCTCTGATGCCATGGAAATGGTAGGACGGTCTGGTGCCTCTGGAGCTGCAAGGGGCACAGGAGGACATCAGGAGATGAAACACATTGCTCTCCCCTGTCTGGAGAATCATGTAGCCTAGAAATAGATGTATGAAGGGCTCTACATGCACTGCACCCACCCACGTGCCTCTGTAAGTCCTGAACATGCTCATTTTCGTCTCTTCATCAGAGCTGGTACCTCCAAATCCTCGCTCCTTTAGGTTAGTGCCAAGCAGACATCTTTTACTCCTGTATTTGTCTTGCTCCTTTTCCACTCCCGACTCAAGTAAGATGAGACATCATGGGAGGGAGAGCAGTGAGGGGTCTGGATACGGGGCTGGAGATAGAGCCAAAGGCCTGGGTGATGTGGAAGCAGTAAGCAAGGGGACACTGACAGTGGGGATTGAGAATTACAGGAGATGAAAACAGAAGCGATTAAGAACAAGCTGAGCAGGAAAATGGGAGAAATCCTGAACTGTAGAAATGTAATTTGATAGGAAAAGAAGCGAAAGACGGAAGAGAAGGAGATGAACAGAGCTGTGGAGATGAAAGAAAAGGCAACACACAAATGAGTGTGGGGGACTGAAGGAGAGGACTTCACAGAAAGGATAAGGATCGAAGGAGAGAATTTCACAGAAAGGAGAATAGTGCTGGTGGGTAATAGTAATGGCAGACACAAGGTGGGAAACAATGAACTGGATTAACCAGTAAGGAACTGATGCTTCTCCAATGCAGGAAAACACTCAAATGGAGCATCCTGCAAGCAGAATTGGGCACTAACTGCCTCTTTTCAGGGTTTGGCCGAGAGAGAACACACCATGACCTGCAGGGACTTGGTTCCCCTTTCTCTCTTGCATTCCCTCAGCAGCCCTCCCTCTCCCTCCTTGCCCAGTTCAGGGGGCCCTTACGGGACAAACGGCTGTTGTCAGACTGGTTACTGCTCTGAGTGCTCGTGCCAGGGTCATCCCTCTGGATTTGCTGCTCTTTGCTGGCAACAATCTCTGGTTTTGGGCGCCGGCCTGTGCAGAAGGAAGAGGTGACATTAGTGACAGGAAGGCGCAGCTCAGAGTTCATTTCTGCTGTGATAAGCAAAGATTCCCAGTGTCAGCAGCAAGGTAAGCACTGTCTGGACACCAACTGTCCTAGAGGTTCAATGCACTCAGCCTGCAGGCAGGAACTAAAGCTACAAGGGCAGGTTTGTTGAACTGTTAATAGATCCCTCTCAGAATTTTATTTTCTAAAACTTTTAATTGGTTTTCTTGAAATGTTGCTAGATTTCTACCTGGGAAGGCAGTAATTAGCACAAGACAGAGGGCCCAGGGGAGACATGAGCAAGCCTACCACCACCGACAAGGTTGCTACAAAGGGAATACCATTCTCCACCTGCTGGAGACATGAAAAGCAGCCAGGAGACAGGAGGACTTAGCGTAGACATTTGGCATAGACAGCTTGGCATCAAAGCAGGCTGCACAGGAAGGGTCGGAGTTTCCTTTGGTGCAGGACAAGCTTTAAGGACAGATTAGACAAACACCTGTTGGAATGACCCCCACAGGCTGATCCTGTCTCCAGGCAGAGGATGGATTAAATGACCTCTTGACATCGACATCCCCACCGGATCTATTTTCTACAGTTCTGCAGTTGTCCCACTGAGATGCTGAGGAAGGAAGGGACTTAACCGCAGCCCATGCGGAAGGGAAGACCTGGTTTTCTCCATTCTGTTGCAATCCCACCCTCCACTTTCCCTTCTCAGCTTAGAGTCACTTTAAGCTAAGGCAGATGTATTTCCAGAACAAAACCAGCCCCTTTGTCCCAAGGCTGGTGCCTGCGCCTCAGGGTTGTGGCAGGACATCTGAGAGGGGCCATTCCCTGACTCAGAGCAAAACACCCAGGGACAGGTTTGACCTTTACCAGTCCGGAAGGTCACCATGGCTGTCTGTCCCTCGCCGGCGCAGTTGTGAGCAGCCATCTCCACCTCATAAAGGCTCCCAGGGTCCAGTCTGGTGAGGGTCAGGCGGTGCTGTGAAGCTGGGACATCCTTAACTGCCCAGCTGTCCGAGGCATTGGTGACCTGCTGGGAGACCAATATAGACATTGCAAAGATGGGGGCAAGGTGGACGTCTTGCCTGCGCTAAGATTGTAAACTTTCACGGCAGGTTTTGTGCCAACCAGGGCTACCTTCACTGCCCAGAGGCTTGTTTCATGCCTGGAAAGGAGGGAAATGTCACTGGCCTGGTCTTAAAGCTGAGGAATTCAGGTATAAGCAGCACAAGGCACCAAGCACCCAGGTGGTTTTTGACCTCAGATGTTTACACAGCCTCATTCTGCCCACTGGATGCCCCTGATACCAGTGGCCCTCAATATGCATGTAAAACTCTGGAGCAGGTATGCCCACACTAGCTAGAGTTGCTTCAGGAGTTAAACATCTCTTGCAGCTGCTGAACTGCTCATTTAGATGCTGGCCACTTCCAAGTGATGATTTACCCAAAGACCCCTGTGTTCATCTGGACCTAAGTCATTTGACTAACGGCTTTTAATCCAGTTTTATCCAGCTTCAGGGCTGGCACTTTCTGACTGACATGAGGAACTGTAACCTTTGAGCACAGGTTACTGTGGGGAAGAAAATGATTATGTCTGTGGCGCCCCCCAAAGGGCTTGGAAATATAGTTTGGGTTTTTGGTGATGCCCTAATGCCCCATATGGAGGAGAAGGGAAGGTAGAATCTTCCTCCTTCCCAGCTGCAAGGATAATATTTTATTAGGCAAACAGGCAGGACGCTGAAGTGACCCGGTGCCGAAGGGAGCATTAGAAATGCAGGCAATACAACGAAACGGAAGTGCCAGGACTCTGCCATATCATTCATCTTCTCCAAGCATTTGACACTGACTGATTAATGCCTGCCTTGTCTTATTTTCATTCTTGAGTCTGTGGAGTTGTGAGGCCAGGCAGAGGAGCCCTAAAGACTGCTTAATATCCAGGGGAAAAAGAGCAATTCTTTAAAAACAAAGATAAAGGCTTCACAGCATCTAACTGCTTGCAGGCTGCTGAGATTTCAGGGGTAGTGTAAGAGCAGGGGGGAAAAAAAAAAGAGACATCTGCAAGCATTTTGCAGAGGAGAAGCAGATCCTTGCAGGGCACAAATGTAAGCCTCCTGTTAGTAGGTCTTACTTTCCTCGTAGCCATCTTTCTCACAAAGAGCCTTTTCTTTTGTTGCTGAATTGATTCTTTCCCTCTCTCACACATGCTTTTCCAGTCAGAGATGTCAAAACCAGATCACCGCATAACTTAAGGATCTCTGATAGAAACAGACTCCTTCTAAACAAGTTTAAGGGTTATTGGGACTAATTCCTCTCCACACAATCCTTAAGCATCCCAAGAAAGAGTCTCCAGCTGAGAATTTGGACTACACTGAAAACGTATTACTGCAAACTGCAGTGACCCGTGGTGACCTCCACTGCCCTACAGCCCCCTCCAGGTGAAGTGCTGAAAAACAAATAAAATGTGGACAAACTCCAGCCTGTAATTTAAGACTGCATGCAGAATTGGTAGTTACATGATACACCAACTGGGGGACAAATCTCTTATTGGCAGACAACCATAGCCAATAGTCTGGTAAGCCTGCACTATTGTGTTCTGGTGCTGGCATCTTCTGTCTTTGTCTTAAAGGGTTCTTTAAAGAGTTGGCTAGCTAAAAGCCTTCTTGTTTTATATGGAAAGAAATCAAGGATGTGTAGGGATTATAACAGCCTCCTATTACAGCATATTTTCACAAATGATTCCAGGAAAACAGATACCATATATTCAGATAAAATTGGAAACAGTGCCTCACAGGGGCTGGGAATCCAAAACATGCAAGATCTGGAATGTACTCAAATGCTAAAGCATAAACCTGCCTCTCTCCTGCAACTCCCTTCCCTGCCTACTCAAATACAAGCAGCAAACAGATAGATTTCAAGCTCATTTTCCCTACCTAACCCCAGCAAAACGGGAAGACGTTTTGTGCCTCAAAAGCACAATTTTAACCTCAACAACTGCTGGGCTACCACTCTGCAGAACTTGGCACTGTACCACGTGCCCACCTTGTGCCACCAGCCCAGAGATACATGCTCAGCACTGCACTGCCTTTCAGCTTCCAGAATTAGACTGGCAGTTAAGGACCTTCCCAGAGGATTTAGAATGGTTATGATGGCTCTCTGCTGGTGCAGTGGGTGCTTTAGTGCTGCTGAGCAGGGCAGGTACACGCAGCAGAGAGAGGCTGCTGCTCTGTATGCTGCAGCCCAAGGCTTTCGAGGCAGAGATGTCCCCTTGGTTTGTGGCAAAAGCATACAGAGTGAGTTACTATGAAATCTGCCCTCAGACTGTAAGCATACAACTGGGAATCTGAAGTGGAAGCTCTTCAGGCTGGGAATACACGTGTGTGAGTACACCCTCAGGCACCACTATGGTCTCTTCTTCAACAGCTTGGCAAATCTCCTCTTGCAGCCTATATTCATCACAGAATCACAGAATTGTTTTGGTTGGAAGAGACCTTTAAGATCTTCGAGTCCAACCTTTAACCTAACAGCACACCTTAACTGAGGTGTGCTGAGGCTGCAGCTGAGGAGGTCCCACCAACCAACACCACCAGGAAGTGATGCATGCCACTGCCCCAGTGCACCTGCTAAAGAGGTGTGAAAACGTGCAGCAAGGCCACCAGCCTGCCTGCAGAGTGGCAAGAGAAAAGACGGGAGCAAGGCAAAAGAGCGATACCTTGCGATGCTTCACCACGTAATAGAGGATGGGGGCTCTGCTGTCAGGCCGAGGTCTCCACACCAGATCATAGCTGTCTGTCTTAGATGTCCGGGGAGAACTCAGGATGATGGGGGCCTCGGCTGGAGACACGAGGTCTGAGTTGGCTGCACACTGAGGAGATGCTGACAGTGGGGTTGTCTCAGGCTTCGGCAGTACAGCTTTATCGAGCGGCAGCTTTAAGGCACTGTCTCTGGAAGGTGGTGTTGAAGGCTGAGCTGAGCCCAGCTGGGCATCTCGCCCAGGTTTGAGCGTAGCTCCTGAAAGACAAGGTGGTGAGGCAGGGTAAATGCCTCAGAAGGTGGTGATTAAGACCTATGATAAACACCCACTGCAGCAACAGGTACTTTAGAGGTATCAGCCCATAGGGCCCTCTCAGAGGTTAGGCCCTGGCCATATGAGGCTTCCTCCCTCTCCAAAGCCCCTTTTACCCTGGATAGGTTCAGCAGGGTCCAAGGAATCATGTGGTATCCTCTCTTACCCCTAGTGAATCCACCCACATAAGTGTCTTTATGTTCTTGCTCAGTGCAAACTCAAGCAGAGCTGAGTAAATCATAGAATGGTTTAGGCTTGGAAGGGACCATAAAGATGATCTAGTTCCAAAGCCCCTGCCTTTTGAAGGGACACCTTCAACTAGACCAGGTTGCTCAAGGTTTCATCCAACCTGGGGCCATGGGGCAAGCCACTATGCTCTCATGTCCTACATTTATCTCATAGAGACGGCTCAAGTAAGCACATGTGGCACTGCACTCAGAAGCAAAACTGCTACCATCTGTTCCCCCAGAGAAATAGAGATCTCAGCCAAAAAAAGCACTTGAGGGGTAGGGTTAAAAGGGAGAGAAGAGTCAGGCAGCTTAAACATAAGCGGAAGGCTTATAACTAACTTTCTTCTCCTGCATTCCCTGCTCTTTCCCTGTGTGTTAGGCTCTGGGATTACACGGTCACAAGTTGGGAGAAAGCGACTTACCAGGCCGGGCCGTCCTCAGCTGCACCATGGCTTGTGCGCTGCCGACCTCGTTCTCTGCCATGCACTGGTAAATGCCCTCATCTTCGGGCCCCACGCTGATGAGCCGCAGTGCCCGGCGAGACAGCCGGAGCCGGTGGCTGGCAGAGAGGGGGACAGCATTGCGCAGCCACATGACAGAGGGCTGTGGGTTCCCTCGAACCTCGCAGGTGAACTTGGCGCTCTGGCCCCAGGGAATGATTTGCTGGGACAACTCCATGGTGACCTCCGGGGGCTCTGTGAGGAGGAAGAAACCAACATGGATGCTGAGTGCCTGTTGGCAAGGAACGTGACACAGTCGTGGCTTCGCACTTTCCTCTCCGGCAGGGATGAGGGCAGAGTTCCTTACACCACCCTCAAGTCCCACTCCCTTTGTAGGGGCCCATGGGAATTCACTTTGTTACGCTTCTCTTTCAGCATCCGTGTGTCCTGCAAGAAGAGGTGGCCCTATGCCATTTGCCCCCCTCAGACAACAGCAGTGATCTACAAGTCCCATTTTCTAGTCTGAAATGCTGGCCTACCAAGACTACACTTGTGTCAAACCCAGATGAAACACACTCCAATAAAAGATAAGCTTTATCTCCCTAATGCTCGTGAGAAGGGGAAGAACGCATGGTAGGCAGCTAAATGTAATATCCCTTCCATTTCCCATCCAATAGAGAGCTTCCCTACAGAACAGAATGAAAAGCAAGACACACTGACAATGGTAAATATGTCTAAGAAATAGCCAGTCCTCCACTAGAAAATGTTTAGAGCAATGCCAGTGCAACAAATGACAAGAGAAGATCTTCTGCAGAGGAAGGGAGGATCCATCATTTCTAGCTAGTGGTGAGAGCCTGGAAGGAGGAACTCTTACCCTCAAGGAAGAATTTGTTCCATCTCCTAGAAACTGGAACCACAAGCAGAGGTTTGCATTACATTGTGGTTTGTCCAGGGAGAGGAAGAGTACAGCAACATTAGTGTTGCCCCCTAAAAGCCGTGAGAAAGTCTGAGTCCTGCCTGAAACAAGGGCTGCAGTAGCACTCACCAAACACCTGCACATTGTAGAAGATGAATGCAGCTCCAGCCTCTCCAACCCCATTGTCAGCCGTGCAGCTGTAGGTGCCCGAGTCCTCCTCACTCGTGGGGTCAATGAGGAGGTTGCTGAGCAGGAAGCGAGTCTTGTTGTATGCAGAGACACTGGAGCCATCTTTGGCCCAGGTGACACGCGGCGGAGGGATTCCGCTTGCCACACACTCCAGGATGAGGCTTTGGCCCTTGGTGACAATGATGGTCTGAGCTTCAGGTGGGTAGATGATCCGGGCTGCCTCTGCTGTGGAGCCTGATGGGGAGAGGAGGAGGCAAGAGGTGGGTTGGAAGAAAAGTGGACTGTGGGAAAGCAGCCTGTGCAGAGTGTAGGCAGGGCTAGTGTGCTGCTACCCTGTGCTGGGGCAGACAAACAGCAACACAGACCAAGAGGGACCTTCCTCAAGGGATGTGTGCATACAGTGACCTAGAGGCCTTTTCTTGTCCATCACCAAGAATAAAGCCGAAAGAGATATAGAAATCCCAGAGTTGCACACACATACCACAGGAGCAGACTTTGGGGACTTTTGATGCCGGAAGGGAATTTTCCCAGCAATGGATAATCACAGAATCACACGACTGTTTTGGTTTGAAAAGACTGCTAAGATCACCAAGTTCAAATGTCAAGCTAAGACCACCATGGCCATTAAACCATGTCTCAAAGTGCCATAGTCACACATCTCTTGAACACCTCCAGGGATGGTGACTCCACCTGGGCAGCCTGTTCCAATGCCTGACCACTCTGTCAGTAGAGACATTTTTTCCCTAATATCACAGAAATAACCAGGTTTGAAAACACCCCTAGGATCATTGAGTCCAACTTATTACCTAACCCTTCTAATTAACTAAACCATGGCACTAAGTGCCTCATCCAGTCTCCTCTTAAACACCTCCAGGGATGGTTACTCCACCACCTCCCAATCCAGTGAGCAATCACTCTCTGTGAAGAACTTCTTCCTAACTTCCAGCCTAAACCTGCCCTGGCGCAGCTTGTTCTGTCACTGGTTCCCTGGGAGAAGAGACCAATCCCCACCTGGCTGCAACCTCCCTTCAGGTAGTTGTAGACAGCAAGAAGGTCTCCCCTGAGCATCCTCCTCTCTAGGCTGAACAATCCCAGCTCCCTCGACTGCTCCTCATAGGGTTGTGCTCCAGGTCCCTCACCAGCCTTGCTACCCTTCTCTGGAAATATTCAAGCACCTCAACATCTTTCTTAAATTGAGGGGCCCAGAACTGGACACAGTACTCGAGGTGTGGCCTAACCAGTGCTGAGTACAGGGGCAGAATGACCTCCCTGCTCCTGCTGGCCACACTATTCCTGATCCAGGCCAGGATGCCATTGGCCTTCTTGGTCACCTGGGCACACTGTTGCCTCTTGTTCAGTTGACTGTCGACCAGGCCCCCCAGGTCCCTCTGCCTGGCTGCTCTCCAGCCACTCTGTCCCCAGCCTGTAGCGCTGCATGGGATTGTTGTGGCCAAAGTACAGAACCTGGCACTTGGACTTGTTAAAATTCACAGCATTGGACTGTGCTCATCTGTCCAGCCTGTCCAGGTCCCTCTGCAGAGCCCTCCTACCTTCCAACAGATCGACACTTCCTCCCAACTTGGTGTCACCTGCAAACTCACTGATGATGGACTCACTCTCCTCATCCAGATCATCAATGAAAACATTAAACTGGACTGGGCCCAGCACTGATCCCTGGGGCACACCACTAGTGACTGGCTGCCAACTGGATGTGGCACCATGCACCACCACTCTTGGGGGCCTGGTCATCCAGTTAGTTCTCAACCCAGTGCAGAGTGCCCCTGTCCAAACCATGGGCTGCCAGTTTGGCCAGGAGTTTGCTATGGCAGACAGTGTCAAAGGCTTTGCTGAAGTCCAGGTAGGTTACATCCACATTCTTCCCCACATCCACCAGGCAGGTCACCTGGTCATAAAAAGAGATCAAGTTGGTCAAGAAGGACCTGCCCCTCCTAAATCTGTGCTGGCGGGGTCTGACCCCAGCCATCCTGTAGGTGCCCTGTGATTGCACTCAGGATGATCTGTTCCATTATCTTGCATGGCACTGAGGTCAGGTTGACAGGTATGTAATTTCCTGGGTCCTCCTTCTGACCTTTCTTGTGGATGTGCACCACACTGGCCAGCTTCCAGTCTTCAGGGACCTCTCCAGTGAGCCAGGACTGTTGATAAATGATGGAGAGCAGCTTGGCCAGCTCATCTGCCAGCTCTCTCAGCACCCTAGGATGATCCAGTCTAAACCTCCCCTGGCACAATTTCAAACCAAACTGTCAGTTCACACTGAAAACCAGCTTCACTAGCACCAATAAGTGCTCCCAGGGCTGGAAGGACTACGGAGAAGACATGCAGTGGAAGGAAAGTGACTTACGCCTCACACGGAGCCTCTCGCTGGAGACGGAGGTTTTCACCTCCTGTGTCACAGGGTTGTAGGCAGCACATTTATAAGTGCCCTCATCCTCTCGGCTGGCATTGACGATCTGGAGGTTTCCAGATGGCATGATAAGATAATTATCTGTAGAGAGAGAAGAGGAAGTGGCCCATGGTCACAAGATATTCTTCCACCCAGCCTCCTGAAAGGCATGCAGTCCAAGTAACGGTGGACAAATAGGAAAGGAAGAAACAACATAGTAATGCTGACAGCACTGAAATGACCCTTCTTGGTTCAAATATCAGGGGGAACTATGGTAGGAGGAAAAGGGCCTCAGGTGAAGATAGCTTATCACAGAATGAATCAGGTTGGAAGGGACCCTCAAAGGTCATCTTGTTCAACCTTCAATTGTCCCTTCCACTGGTCCACACAGCAGATGGAGAGAAACTACAGAATTCATATCCCCAGATTCAAAGTTGTCTTTATGCAGGCTGGGCCAGAAGAATGTTTCAGGGATGCATGGAGATGCCCAGTGAAGAGTGATGTGCATGGCCTAGTTCTGCTTGCTTTTCACATAATCACAGAATGGTAAGGGGTTGGAAGGGACCTCTGAAGATCACTGAGTCTAACCCACCTGCCAGAGTAGGATCACCTAAAGCAGATCACACAGGAACATGTCCAGGTGGGCCTTGAAATTCTCCAGAGACGGAGACTCCACCACATCTCTGAGCAGCCTGTTCCACTGCTCTGCCACTCTCAAAGTAAAGAATTTCCTTCTCATGGTCAAGTGTATGTGATTACCTCTTGTCCTGCTGCTGGGGCCCCATCTGGTGTTACACATGGCTTCCCAGTCCCAGGCAGCAGGGATACCAGGGAGACCTGGCAAAGTGCCTAAACTAATCTGTGCTCAGACTGATGGTGAAGGGACAACAAGGAGGCAACAGAGAGAGAAATCTACTGTTGGTAGGGAAGGGTAAAACTGAGGGCTCTGGAGGGGACCCAGCAAGACAGACCCTTGCAGCACTCACCCCGGGAGGCCTCTAGCCACTCTTGTTTCACACTGTAGCGGACCTGAGCCTTGGGATGGCTTTCGGGCAGGTCACAGGCGATCACAGCTGTGTTCCCCTCATCCACCTCAATCACATGCTGGCCATCGAACTTGAAATCTTTGAGATCTGCAGAGAGAGGGAAGGATAGGACATCTCAGTGGCTGCCTCAGCACCTTGCTGCCAGCTCATCCACTTCCTCTGGACTGGGGCTGTTTTGTTGTGGTGCTGGCAGAGCTTTGCTCTTCCGAGCAGCTAGGGAAACTGCCCTGATTTCAGAGCTTTAGTTTTTGTATGAAGGAGAAGGAAAACATGGATAAGTTAAAACACAGCTTCTGGAAAACTCAGCTCCATGGCTGAGAAACTGGGTGTGAAAAATCCTAGCCCAAGAGTGAAAAAGGAGCCAACTTGCTGCAGCACTGAAAGGCAGCCAAAAATGGTGGTTCTGCCACCTGCTCTTTCGAACGCGGCTGCTGTCCCACTACTGAGAAGCTAACTTTTCAGTCGTAACTTAGAGACTCCAGTCTGCTTCAAGGGTGTCTGAGACACTGGGCAGCACAGAGGGAGAAGATGCATGAATGTTGAATGCTCCCAGAGCTGCCCTGTGCTCCTCCAGTGCCTCTGTTCCAGGCACTTTTGCTCCCATCTAATATCTTATGGTTGAAGGCTGTTTAACCTTGGTGCTTCACGTGTTCCCAAGCAGTGTCCATGCCCAAGTTCAAACAACAAGGACTCCCAAGGAAAAAGTAGCTTCCCCTCTACATGGCACAGCTGCCCCCTTCTTCAAGAGGCCCTGAAACACCCCATCCCAGCACGTTCTCCAACGAGGCTGTGATGGAGATTGCTCACACAGCAGGGTTGCTGCAGGCAGCAGGGCAGGGGGAAGCAGTGCTTGACTTGTTTTCTTTTCCCTCTTTCAAAGCAGGAACAGAAGAATGCAGTGAAATCCAGCAGATCTTGCAGGGCAGGGAGCATGCCAGCCTGGCCTTGCTGAGTTTCCCAGAGATGAAACCAGTCCTTGCTCTATCTGAGCACAATTACAAAACACTTCTGGGCACTGCAAGTTCTAACTCTGCCTGGGTCAGCCTATGGTGGGAAGAAAAAGGTTTTGCACCAAGGAAAGAAGTCACACACACACACATTTGTATAGTCCTGTGCACCAGCTCAGGGGATCACTAGTGCCAGCTGCATATCCTGCAGTCAGTCACAAGTCACATTGTTGGATCAAGGCTCAAGTTGAACCATCAGCTCCAGGGAGACTTTATATGCGCCTTCCAGTACCTGAAGGGGGGCCTACAGGAAAGCTGGAGAGAGACTTTTTACAAGGGCCTGCAGGGACAGGACAAGGGCTTTAAAAGGATAGATTTAGATTGGATGTTAGAAAGAAATCCTTTACAGTGAGGGTGGTGAGACACAGGAACTGGTTACGCAGGGAGGCTGTGGATGCCCCCCAAGAAGTGTTCAAGGTCAGACTGGATGGGCCCTTGAGCAACCTGATCTAGTGCAAGACAGGGATATTTAAACTAGAGGACCTTTAAGGTGCCTTCCAACCCAGACCATGGTGTGACTCTCTGATCCTCCCTGGGACTCAGGACTCACACATCTCCCGAGCGGCACACTGCTAAATGCGGACAAGACCGCACTTGCTTTTCAAAACCCCACAGCAAGGCAGAGCATCGCATCCATCACCATGGCACGGCCACGCGCTGTCAACAGCTCCTCTGCCCCTCGAAACCCATCCCAGAACGTGGTGCCTGTGACCTCGGGCAGTTTGGAGAGCCTGGGGCTGGTGGGGGAGCAGGAGGGTTGGCGGCAGGCAGACGGCAGGCAGCCTCCCTCGGCAGCTTCAGCCAGCAAAAAAAATGTGGTTTTGTTCTCTGGGAAATGCAGCAGCGCTCCAAGAGCAAAAGACAACTCTGGCTCCAAGCTTCTCCCACCCACAGTCATGGAAAAGTGACACGAAATTTCTCAAGTAGACTTTTTGATTAAAACAAGATCCTTTATGGAGTTTAAATAAAAAACAGCTCTCTTGGCAAGGCAGAGAGAAAGCCTCCCTGTGCGCGGTGCAGAGGGGCTGCTGGGCAGCTGCTGGGGGAGCCAGCGTTCCCGGGCCCAGATCTGAGGGAAGGGGAGGAGGTTGAAAAGAAAAGGGGAGGTTTTGCAATGTCATAAAAATGATTTGCAGCAAACATGCTTCATACTTCTGGAATTTCTTGGCATCGTTTGATTTAAAAAAAAAAAAAAAAAAAAGGCATGGGGGTGAACTTCAGAAATGTGATTAATCCTTTAAGACAGGCTGAGCAGGGGAGCTGTGCTTCCACTGGGTATTAGAGCCAGAGGAAAGTTAACTCTTAACTTGTGAGAAGCTGGCAGCACTCCTCTGACAACAAGAAGTTACTGCTGGGGAGGGCAAGGGTGCTGGTGCTGGGTATTTTCTCCTCTTAGCTTTCTCTGTTTGAGCCACAGAAATGGAAGAAGGTGAAGAAGAGGCAAGAGCCCAGTGTCTGCCTGCCTGCATCACACATACTTCTCTGATCAACAAAATATAAATGAGCATCAGGAAAATTAATGTGCGCCTTGGTGGTCTGGATTCATCGCAGCCAAATGAAGATATTCTGGAGCCAAGGAGAAGGTTCCAGCAATGCTGGCAGCGATCAGCACACACACACTTGCATGCACAGGCCCCGAAGAGAAGGGGCTCAGGAGCCCAGAGCATGAGCAGACCCAGCACAAGAGAGTCCACTGGGGAGCACCACACTCTGAGAACTGGAAAATGATGCTCCCGTGCCAGGAGATCCCCAGGATGACCTTGGGCTGGGCAGATGTGTGTGTCCCTCATGTGCAACCCCTCAGATGGTAGCTCAGCCCACCGCTCTCACAGATGTGACTGCTGTAGCCCAACAGCACCTCTAGCTTTTCCTGCCTTGCCCTCCTAGCCTGGCTGTGGGAGCTGAGGGGCAAAGCTGTGGATGCTGGGGGAAAGGACAGAGGATAAGGAACTGGTTGAGGGAGCAAGAAATGAGTGCCACCAGAAAACTGGGGCGAAACTGGTAAAGTAGAGAGGAAAAATGTCAGATCAGCACCGTGATGAACTATTTTCCAATACACAAGTGTAAGGGTTTCCTGCCAGCTTCCCCAAATCCCTGCTCCCCCCACAGCAAACAAGAGTGTTTTCTTTGCCAGTTGGTTTTGGCCATGGGCATTCTCCACCACCCTGCTCCCCGCTGTTACTAGCACATACTGATGCCCATTAACACTAATGGGTCAGCCAAAGCTGGTGAGCAATGGTCAGGAGCAGCCCTGGCCACCCTCCACGCATGCAACAAACCCCCTCCTCACACATCTCATTACACTTGACCCTAGCACAGCAAAACAGAGGGTGATGCACTGGGCTGGGACATCCGGCTCTGTCCTGGGGGCTTCAAATAAGCCACCCCTCAGCTGGGGTAGGGGGCTCCACCAACCAGGCAGTGCAGAGCAGGGAGGGGTGGAGGAGAGGGTCAGTGCCAGAAGAGAACACAGGACTCATCTCTTTGGCTGCCTGGTTGGCAACAGCCATCTAACATGAAATTTGCACCCTGAGCCTAACCCCCACTGCAGCTGGAAGAAACCACATCCCCTCTCCACTAGCTGTGTTTTCCTTTTCACATGGTAGCACCTGGCATGACAGCCCCTGTCCTTGTCCTTAAAATACAGACTTGATTATGGGGAAGCAGCAAGACCTCAGCCACCAGCCCAGCTGGGAGGTTCTATGAACACACAAAACACTGCCCCAGCCACGCCAGGGTAACAGGACTTATTTTTGTGTTTTATTTTTTTGTTTAGAAGGGAGTGCAACCAAATGTGTTCATTTGTGTCCTGCTCTGAGGCACGATGGGGTGAGCTGGGGTGTAGAGAGGGTCAGCCCTGCAACTAACTGTGCTGCTGTCATTGGGGAGGGAAACCAGCTGAATCCCAGGGCTAAGGGCCAACAACAAGGCAGGCCAGACAGACCAGATTAAATGAATGTGAGACCATAAATAACTTTGGAGAAGCTGTAGTAAATAAAATGCCGGCCCTCAAGGTGAAAGTCATCTATTCTGTAAGGAGGGAAAGCAGAGACCGGGACAAGAGGAATGCACAGGAACAGAAGTCCCACAGCCTGGGGGCAGGCACCTTCTATTAACCCCTTCGGCTCTCAAAGCAGCCTGGGGTTACAGCTTTTGCTCCCTGTCTGGGCAGCACCACAGGAGCCTGGACACCAGTGCTGTCACCACCAACCCCGTTCTCGCCTGCTGGGACAGGCACAGCCCCCAGCCTGCCCACTCGCCCCCAAACACATCTCCTTATGCCACAACCCAGCCCCATCTCACAGCCCTCGTGCCACAGCTCCACCAGCTCACCAAACACCACCTGTGTTTTCCTTCTCTCCCTCCTCAGACCACCTCTGGCCCCGGGGGCAGAGCCCCTGTGCATGCTCAGCAAAAGCTTTTCCAGCAAGCAGCCTCCCCCTTCCTTCCCCCGCCTGCCATGGCCTCCGGAGAGCCGTCAGAGGAGAGGCCCAGGCAGTGAGGAAAATGAATGAGGCTGTCTTCAGAAAGCAGCTGCAAATTCCTGGGGGATGCCCAGCCCGACCCCGCAGAGGGTCACTGCCCAAGAGCGCCACACACTGAGGCCCAGCTTCCCCCCCATGCTTGCTGCAGAGCCGAGGGCTGCCCTCGCCACTGCAGTGATGGAGGCTACGGGGCAATAAGCCTCCCCTGCTCCCTGGCGTACCCAGGATGCAGTCACCCTGCACTCCTCATGTCCCTGCCTCAGGGGATCTGCTAAAGCAGGCAGAGTTCCTTTGCTGCACCCTTCATGTATTTGGTTTTATTTTTAAATACCACACCTCTGCAGGCCAGGTTTGTTGCTGTGCTCACTGCGCTGACTGTCCACAGAGGCAGCAGAAGGCAGGGAGTTACATAGTCTTCCCCACCTCTGCCCACCAACTTTGCTCCAGCTCCAGACTGCAGCTTGCCTGTTAGTTCCACCGAGGGCTCTCAACTTTTTGATGCTACAGGGCCAGACCACAGCATTGTGTTTGCATCCCTAGTGGATTCATCCTACCCCACCAGAATCCACTGCTGCTGTACCTGTCTCACACAGCACCTCCACCCAGGAGAGAGGCTGGAGCAGGTCTTCAGATGTGATAGTAGCTTTGCTACCTGAAATGGTCAGAGAAAATATCTTTCCCTTTCTTGAATGCTTAGGGCTTGGCATAGAATCCCAGGAATATCCTGCTGCATCCAGTCAAGCTGTCCCAGACTCCAGTCCATCAGCACCAGGCCAAAGAGCTACCTCAGGGCCACACAGGGCTGGTCTGTGCAGCAGGGCTAGGCCAGCAGTGATCAGCAGGTATCTGCCTGCACCAGTATGCCACAGGCTGCCACGGTTGAGTGCGTGATCACGAGGCACGAGATTTGCTCTAGCAAGTGTCCAAGTAGTGCCTGAAGTATTGCTTAAAACAACCTTCCCCTTTCTGCAAATGCCTCCTTCCTCCACCTCCCAGCTATATATGATTAGCTATTTTATCTCTGCTGGAGGAATTACATGCTAGTTTCAAACAGCTCTCCAAGTCAGGGAGAGCAGAGACAGACTCAGGATTGCTGTGTCACAGACGGGAGAAAGAGGTATCAGTTTCAAGGCCACACAGTGGTTGCCATCACTGCAGCAATGGTTATCTGCTTGCAGTGACCATCAGCACCCAGAGTCAACCAAGCACAGCTTTGAGGGCGTTTCCTCCAAGAGAGGCAGAAATGGGTGGAAATAGCCTAAAAGCTGTCCAGATGATGTTAATGTACACCCCTTGAAACCTAGTAAGGCACTGTTTCCAATGACTCCAGGTCCTCTTCCAAAATAAACCTAAATCTTGGAAAGATTTACACATACATATGCACACAACCCCTCTGCTTTCAGTCACGTTCCAGTGTGACTCTTCCTCTGGCCCTGCAAGTTTTAGTTGGGGCTATAACTTGCAATGAGTTTTCCTTCAGCCCAGAAGGTCATCTGAAAGGGACGTACCAACTGCAATGCTGAGTTGCCAGGGGCTTCCTTCTTCAGGCTCAGGACAATGGTCCCCACAGAACCAGTTCAGAATAAGACCCTGTAGAGAAGGTCTGGAGCAGGAGTGAGAGCCTGTGGCACACGTGCTGCCATAGTTTTCAATCTCAGTCCCACCACACGATGGTGCCTGCTGTTATTCCAGACCACTGCAAAGCCACTGCTGCAAGCAGCCTCCAGTTCACTAGTTGTTTGAACCCTTCCAGAAGGTTTCTTTCCTACATCTTGAGCCCCACATATTTCCTGGGCTGCCCTCTCTCCCTCTCCAATAGCTGAAGAGGGCAGAGGGAGAGAGGGTAGCCTGGACAGGGTTGCCAGACTACTCAGTTGTGGCTTTAATTGGTCCTGAGGGACATGGTGGGACTTTCTGGTGCTCTAGGGCTTGTTTCCACCACTGAAGCTCGACCAAAGCAGCCCAACAGGTCAAACAGTCATGCTTTGTCCAAGGAGACAGAGCTGGTGGTTGTGGGTTGGGATGAGGGGGGGGGTAAAAAAAAAAAGAAAAAAAAAAAAAAGGTGGTCAGTTTAAGAGAAACTGATCAGCTGTGCAGACCCTGCTCTCCTAAATGCAAGCCATGCCCTTGGTAATCCCATCCATCTCTCCTCTCCTCTCCTTTCCTCTATCAGGCCACCAGCACACATAGCCCCCTTTCTGCTCTGGAATGCGTTCTCCGAAACTTAATCTCAGCATGGGGCTCAGGCCAAATCCCCTGACAGATTCGGCCCCGTGACAACCCCCTCCCACCTCGCTTCAAAGCTCAGCAACTCTCCCCTGGCTTTCCTTCATCTCCTCCTCCCACCAGTCTGGCCTAAACATTTCACTCCTGATTAATGTATCAGTGGCAAGCCATTAGCTCTTGGCTTTAAAGCAGAGCCAGCCTCCACTCTGCACAAACATCTTCACTTCTTCCTTTTCTGAAGACTTAGCTCCGAACTCCCCTTTGCCTGGAAGATGAAGCCCTTTCCACATGGCTGTCATTGCCAGGGGATGGCGATCTCTGCTGCACGCACTTGCTCCACCAAAACTGTGCAGACCTCTGAGAAGATTAAACTCCACATTGCCTAAACAAGGGTGGTCCCCCCCATCTCAAAGCCGGTTTGGGTTGTCCTTTCTCAGATGCATACAGATACAGTACTTTCTCACATTGAGAAATTTCTCATATTGGCCCAACCAGGTGCCAATAAGAGAAGTTCCCCATTCTGAGACACCTTCTCCCATGCTCGCTGCTCCCTTGGTCTACTGTCAATGCCAAAGGAGAGCAGTGAGGGGCACTAAAGCTCAAGGATAGTAGCAAAGTCCCTCTCTCGGAGCTGTGGTTCAGAAACAAGGTGATTCTTTGCTGCCATGTCACTGCAACCTCACAGGACAAAACCCTGGAAAGGGGGAACATACCCTGCTGGGAACACAGCAGTGGTAATAAACACAGTCTCCCATCCACTAAAGAAAAAAAAAAAAAAACTCTGTAGGAGTGCTTTCAGGCACTCTGCTTTCCTGAAACCTCTGTCAACTTCTGCACATGCATTACCTAATCAAGACAGCACAGTCCCTGCCTTCATCTTCAATGTAATCCTCCCTACCTCACCTTCCCTTTTGGCAATGGATCTTCTCCATGGTGCACAGAGCACCACCAGCCACTTAATGCAGGTGCCTAGGAGCCCTTCCTCGCCACTACCAGATTAAACTTTCCTTGGTGTGGATGCAGGGGCTGGTACTTTAGCTATGATGAACCCAGGGGCAACACAAAAAAAGTGCAAGCCCCATCCCAGCACAAGCAGGGCAAAGGACTTCACTTCCTATGCCTCAGGAAGAAAAGCAGAAGTTAGCATACACTAACACAGCGGTGGAAACAACTCCGCATGAGCACAGGCAATGGTTTGGCCACCAGCACCAGTGGGTACTTTTTGTAACCTCAGTCAAGAAGTCAGTAATCAGAGGTGGCAGCATGGTAGCCAGGAAACCGACCACATACATAAAGCCCATCACTCAGGTATTTCCTGTTCTTTGTGGTCCTGCAGAAATTGCCACTGAAGGACAGGAGAACTGCTTGAGTCATGGCTGGGCCATGCCATGATAGCCAGGCCATGATCAAAAATGCAACCAAATGAAGCAAGTCGAAGAAGCTCTCCCTTGTAGCCAATGTGAACAAGCAAACACGGGTGAGGCTCTCAAGATGTGACAGCCCACACAATGAAGGGGATGGTAGAGGACTAAAGCTACTCACTAGCTAATGTGACCACTGCAGGGACACTGGCAACAACTCCTTCAGGCACACAAGCAATGCACTGGTATCGCCCCACAGTGTAGTTGTTGAGAGCCATGATGACAAGTTTCCCTTGCTCGATGTGGATACCCAGCACCTCGTCTGATCCAGCCAGCTCCTTCCCATTCAGTCTCCATGTGAGGTTTACTCCAGGGGGGTCCACCACACACCCCAGGCTGACTGGGCCTCCAAGCTTTTGGACAGTGGAGGCAGGTTGCACTGTGACATGCAGAGATTCACCTGCAGAGAAGGAAAAAAATGGGAATAAGAGGGCTCTATGAGAATCAGCAAAAGAACAAACAAAGGGGAAAAAACTGCAATGTTGGTACATTTTGCATTCTCCATTGCGTCCATTTAGCTCCCCAAGTGCTCGGAGATGCACACCAGTCTCGCTTCTTCTTGACACTGACCACACTGAATCACAGAATGCATCAGGTTGGAAGGGACCCTCTAAAGTTGTCTTGCTCAACCCCACTGCAGTGAGCAGGGCCTTCTCCAAATAGCCCAGGTTGCTCTGGGCTCCATCAAGGTTGATATTGAATGTCTCCAGGGATAGGGCCTCCATCACCAACCTGGGGCACCTGTTCCGGTATTTCACTACTCTCATTCACTACACTCATTGTACCTTCATTCCTCTTAATGCCCAGCCTAAATCTACCCTGCTCTATTTCTTTGCCCCTCATTCTATCACTGTATGGCCCTTTTAAACTCTGAGTATATCCCCTTCTACTCTGGAGGAGTGTTTGAACCTAGATGTTTGGTCAAGTCTATTAAGTAAGCAGTGGAGAAAGGAAAGTGCTGTGTGTTTGAAGCATGGCTACACTAAACAGAATCAAGGCAAAACACAATGGAAATGGAACAAATGGGTAAGAGTAGAAACTCACTCAGTTCAGCAAAACAGCTGGCAGCTGCAAGGATCAGGCAAGGGATGGGGGACATGAGCCTCTTCCTTCCACGTGTCATTGCCATCCCATGCAGTGTGTCTTGGGGTGCCCAGGGAAGGGTCCCATAAGCTGCCTCCAGGGATGCAGTGGATGCGTGATAGCTGATTCCTGCAGATGACAAGAGACATGACAGATGAAACCCTCAGATTTCCCTCTGCTTTCCAGTCCTGCCTGGTTTCTCTACCAACAAAGTCCCAGAATTCACCAATGTTGGTGGTTTGAGGATGTTACAAGACATCAGACTGAATTTAGCTCCAACCACAGGCAAAGGGCTGAAGCGAAGGACAGAATTCCCTCCACGGACATCGCAGCTACAGGATTCTGAGCTCTATGCAGTTGCAACACTACTAAGATGACCCACAAGTCTCAAAGGTGTTTCAAAATTGCTCCTGTGGTATGTCTACACTGAGAAGGAAGAAGCCCAAAACCAAACTAGCCCCAACAGCAGTTATATTTCCTGCTCCTCCTGCAGATACTCTACAACAAACTCTTCAGCCACAACCACCATTCTCAAGATCAGCTGGACCCCACAGAGAAGAATGCCCTATTTCCATTATGGTCACTGCTCAAGCTAGTACCTGTTCGAGTGTACATCTTTCATGACCATCTCAGTCAAAAAGAGGCCAAAAGTCCCTTCAAATGTAACTCCCAAGATTAAACCTCCTACCTCCTGAGGTAAGGACAGCCACAGATGCCCCCCCAGCAGATGCTCAGCAAGATGTTCAAGGCAAGGCTGATTACTGTTAGCAAGAAAAAACAGCATTTGGAGAAATGTCACCAAGCTACTCTCTGGTGACTGCTTAGCCTCTGATAGCAGCCAAGGGGCAAGAGCACAGTAGAGTGCAATGTCCATAGTCAAGACATGCTGAGGTCCACTGGGTGACAGCAAGTATCTGCCTAGGTAGCTTGCATGCATCTTCGCCCCCTTTCCCTGCACCACACCTCAGAGCACTGCTTGGAAAGAGAAGGGAAAGAAAACCTCCTTTGAGCTGGAGGCACTTTCTTCACAAGGAAGCAATGCCAAGTAAAGTGACCTGCAGCTGGAGCTTTGAAGGTGCCACAAAGAACATCTTTACATGGCACTTTTTAGGCCAGCATGAGTTCACCCTACCCAGCAGGCTCAAGGCAAGGCAGGCCTTTCCCAGGAGTCACACAATCATAATTATTGTAGCTGTAAGACCACAAGCCCTACTGAGAGGCAGGGTAAATTAGGTCAAGCTTGGCATGGCCTGATGTGGCTTCCAGGCACACAGGAGCATGCATAGAGCTTGGCCACTGTGCATCAAGCTGGCAGTACTCCAAAGGCAGTCATAAATATCAGCCAGACTCAGACTCTAGTTCTGCAAACCCATTACATCTGATACTGTAGGTACTCTCCAGTGTCAAACCAAGAAGATGGCAACTTCCCTTACACACCTCATCCTTCCCTCTTTAGAGGAAAGAAGTGAGTCTTTGAAGAGTTTTCGCCCATCAACCAGAACATGCTGTTAGGTGAGATCCTTTAGCTACTGACTTGGAGACCATCTGAGCCACTCCAGTGAATTTCTATGTAAGAGCCACCAAAGCACATTTTATTATACCATAGCCATCTAGAGCAAATCGCCATTGACCACGACCATAAAAGCGCATGAGGTCTGTCCATACCAAAACATGCACTATCAACATCACTGCTGAGGTGTAAGTTGATGTGCTGCTAACCACACTCATCCCAAAAAGACTTCAAAGTGGTTTAGGCTTATGTCATAGTTCAAGGGGTCCCAGGTTCCCCTAAGAAAACTTGCAGCTTAAAAATACTTCACACTGAAAGGTTTGCTGGAGACAGAAAGCCTTCCACCCGTGCAGAGGAAACATTTTGGAGCAGGACTTAACATCTTGTTCCTCAGTGCTGGAAGCCTAGAGAGTGAAATTGACTCATTCTCTCTATCTGGACGGGTTTGGCAGCAGGATGGAAAAATGTTGGACAGAAAAGAGTTGCTCCTTGGAGCCCATGCTTGGAGAGAGGGTAGGCAAAGATGTTTCCAACCAGACCTCCCTGCAGCTCTGCATCACGCAGAGCCTCAGGCCAGACAGGCAAAGCCAAAGGCACAGAACTATGTAACGGACCCTTCCTGAGCTAGGACCACCCAAGCACATCGATGGAACTACTAAACTGGTTGCCTTCAGGTCTGTACAAAGATGAAGGGCAATAGGTGGGGAGAAAAAAAGAGGAGATCAAAAAATCTGTCCACAGCCCTGGGCAGATTGAACAGTATTGAGCAGAGACTGAGGAGAGAAGGTGTGTTGCAACAAGTGCATGGTACCTCCCCAAAGCTCCAGGCAGAGCAGGAGCTCTAAAAAGGGACATGTGGCCATTTCTTTCACAGCTGAGTGAAGTACAAAAAGTAAATGGCCAGCATAAAAATAATGAGGAAAATGAATGAAAACATCAATTCCAAAAGAACTATTAGGATCCAGGGCCAGATTTCGAAATTCTCAGCTTCCACAATTGAAGCCAGATTTTCAAAAGCATTCAGTTCTTGACATGCTGAGCTCTCCTGAATAGGCAACCAACTTAATTTCGATGGCTAAATGGGAGCTGACCTCTTTTGAAAATGCTGCCCTTAAGCAGCCTGCAGTAGTGCAAAGCAAGGAACTTTATTAATCAGGCAGCTTTCGATCTGCCCTGGTATCCTTGCAAGCACCACCAGAGCAGATCGCAGTGGGAGAGGCAGTAGAGACGGGGAGTGAAAGAGGCCCCGGGCTCTCTAGTTGCCTTCCCAGAGGTGAATGGTTCTGGGCAGGAGGCTGTGTCAGGAGCTGCAAGGCTGCTGCATGATGGTGTTCCACTCTGCTGCCTCCTCTCCCCAAGGCAGGTACACTACAAGATGGCACTTCAGGGCATGGTTTAATGGCCATGGTGGTCTTGGGTTGACAGTTGGGCTTGATGACCTTAGAGATCTTTTCTCACTGAAACGATTCTACGATTCTATGATCTCTGGTTGCCAACACTTCTGCAGCTACTGACAGCACCAGCCTCCACAGCTCCTGCTTATTTCCTATCTGGGAAAGGAGTTAAAAGACACTTAAAGAGCCTTAATTGGGGAGGTAAAACAAAAATTGTTTATTTATTTGTAATTCTTTCCTTCCAGGCTAAAATAACAATTTCCTGTCCGTGGAACTCTAAATCCCTTTCAGACAGCCCAGTAAATCAAAGGAGGGGCCACTAGGAGAACAAAATTAACAAGAGCTTCATCAGATATGGAGGGGTGGTGGGAGTGTAAAATCTGTCGGCTTGGCTTCCCACCACACACCTAAGCTCACCGAGGCCCCAGCACACAGCTCCAGTTGTGCCCCAGTGATGAAGGGCACTGGAAAGGGAGCAGAGCAAGAAAAAGAAATCAGAGGTGAAGATATAAAAGGCAAGAAAGGTGTGGGGTGCAGGGGGTGGGTGATAAAGCCTGAAAGGAAAAAGGGATCTGAATTAAGGGCTGGCAGCAGGAGAGGTGTTTGGTGATTAGAAACTGAAGGTTTTACTGAGGAAATGCTGCTTACAGCTCCAAGCCCCCTCCTGCTTAACAAGGGCTGGCCAAGCAGCCCTTGTTACTGCCATGCTGTCATTTACAAGGCTCCCAAATAGAAACCAGCCCCTGGCTCCGGGGCAGCATCCCTGCACCACACAGCCCAGCTTTGTGGGTAGGCTGGAGGTGGGGAAATGAAGGCAGACTGGGACATGGGGAAAACTGGACAATGCACACAAAGGTGGTTTGGGGTTGTGTCACTCAGCCAGACTGCAAGCATCTCTTCATGCAGGATTGGAACACCAGGAATAGGAAGGGGCTGCTCTGCACCAAGGCAAAGGCTGCTACAACTTAGGTCCAGCTACCAGCTGGGGACACCCTGGGTGACTCTGGAGAATTCACTGCAGCTGGTCTCCATTTCCAACAGGTCAAGTAGGGACAATAATACTCCCAGTTCTGTTTTATACACTGACACTTAAGCTCTTCAGAAAAAGCAATGTCTTACACAGTACAATGTGACAGTTTTACTTGTAATCATTACTTTTTAATATAAGACAGTGGCTTTTTTGTTGTTCCATACAACTTTTAGCTCTGAAAATGCAAAAGAGAAGAGAGCCACATTATGCCTCTTGAAGACTCAAAAATGAAGCTAACCTGGCCCCAGGTTATACAGCAAAGCAGTGACGGGACTAGAAATCAAAAGCCCTCTGACCTGGATCTCTAACCCATCAGGCAAGTTGTTCTTGGATCCCAGATCTTTTGCAGCCTGTCTCCAAAAAAGCCACCATACGACAGTGTAATCCTTTAGCTGAAAACATCCTGTCCAGGTGACACACCTGAGCAGGTCAGCTGCAAAGTCCCCAAACCACTCCTGGGCATGCAGCTCAATCTGGGCACCCCTTATCTTATGTCCCCAAACTATCAAAGAGTAACATCTGCGAGGGCAAAATTAATCTCTACCAACCTCTCAGCCCCACTCCACAGTATTAATTTCACACCATTAAGCTAACACTCACTCTCTCTGAAATGCTTTGGAAAAGGAGAGGTTTGCAGCAGGAGAGACACTCCCCCTCCCATGTAACAGCATAACCATGCAACAGGGATGAGGCAAAAGCAGAATCCCAAACGGGAAGCAGGTAGTGTCAGGAGGGGACAGAAGGAGGCAGCACCCAATGTTACACCACCATGCTTAAAGTCAAGGAGGTAGTACAGTGTATGTGCAAACAGGGATAAAAGCTTGCTTGCTTGCTTGCCTCTGTAGCTCTGAAAGCTCCTGACTTTAGAGTGCATTAGCTCTGTTAACACAGCCCTTGATTAACTGTGCGAGGAGCTCCCCCCCCTTTTTAAAGTGATTAGGCAAGAAAGACTCTCTTATTGGCTACTTGTGAGCTCAGTGAGTCCATCAAGAAGCCACAACAGAGAAAGCCTGAGATAAATTCGAGCTCATAATTGGAGAAGGAAAGCATCCAGGACAAAACCTAGCATGAAACCACTCCTACACAGATGAGCAAGTTTGCCTGCAAACTACAAATTGCACTTGGGCAGATGCTAAAAAGAACCAGAGATTTTCTTCAAGCAAGTCCTGAGTGACTCGGTGGCAACAGACACTTCTCTAAAAAATAAACTTGCAGGTAAAACAGTTCTTTCTGCTCAAACAGAACTGCTCATGCAAACCAAACCAGCAATGAACCAAACAAAATACACAGTGACCTTTGTGACATTTTTTGGGGTCTTTCTCAAGATGAAGCTACTGCCCTGGGCAGCTCCTTTCCACAACAGCCTGCACTATAACACCAGGGAAGGGTACTGGGCATGCTGGCTTCAAATTAGCAACAAGATGCAGAACTTTCTCATTGCCTGCCTGACTTTTGCCTACACCCCTAAAGACTCAGCGCCTGCAGTTTCTGGCACCTCTCCATCCAACAGTTCCTTTGAAATGAGTGCCACTTTCCAGCTGGCACCAATCAGAATGACTTTGCTGAGCCCCAGTGAACCCCTTCACTTTAGCTTTTCATCAGCCAGTGAACGTGAGACTGCTTCAAGAAAGAAATGTCACTCTCATACCAGCCACCAGCTCCCCAGCATCACCACGGTGATGGCATCACAGTGAGCACAGCTTGCTTTGGGCAATGCCTGTGGCATGATGGTCCCAGAGTGGCTGGACCTAGCGGCCTGAGACAGCCCTGCTGCAGGTAGGCTGGGGATGCAAGGATGGCCTTGCCCTGTGGGATATGCCACCATTTTCCTGCAGCAAGCAGAAGAGGAGCCCCGTGCTAGAAAGCAGTATGCATGTCAGCATTTGCTGCCTCTTGGTGCACCCTGAAAGCAGCTCCAGCCCTTGAAAAGACAACGTTAAAGTAAAAGAAAGAAAGAAAACCTGCATCCTTTCTTCAATATTGTGCTCCCCCCATGCTCTAGACACTTTATTTCCCTCCTTCTCTCTTCCCCCC
>VWZE01018574.1:73106-83523 GCA_013396675.1 Eubucco bourcierii
AAAAAAAAAAAAAAACAAAACCAAAACCCCAACCAAACAAAAAAACCATCTTTGTCTAGGAACAATAGAAAATTTTTGCCCATGTAAAACCGTGAACAATAGCCTGAAACGAACACACAAACAAAAATTCCCCAAACCAAAAAATACCACAGAAACAGGCAGTGACATTGTTAAGCCTTCCTTAGGGAAATGTGCAATGGGGAAATGTTACTGTTGGAGCAGAGCACAAATTTTGGTTGCTTTCCTAGCTTTTGAGCCTTCTTCCAGTGTATATTTGAAAAGCAGGGATGCCTACAACTGATGGAGTAGAAAAACTGACCAAGCTTATTATATTAAGCACAAGCTGGCAGCACAGCAAAAACACCTCCTAACACAATGCCTCCAGAAGATCGTAACAGAGGACTTGATTCTGCTGCACCCAAAATCAGCCTGATCTTTGCCATGACTTCAATGGGAGCAGGCCCAGAAACTGCATTAACAAGCACAAGGCTAGTTTAACACAGCTGACATCAAAATCCAGAAAAGCATACAAAAGAGACAGGACAAAGTACTCACCAGTAACATCAATACAAAGTTTAATCCCCAGATGGCTGGCTTTAGAGACGTCCCCATCACCACCATAAAGAGAAACTGCCTCCTAGTTTGCTATCCTTTCACCAATGACTTGTTGCTGGGATGCAAAAGAGCACAAGCTCATTTTTCTTGGCCTTTGAAGATGGTTATTTAAAAGTTGTTTGAGGTTGGGGTTTTTTTCCCTTTATAAATGTGGAAATAAATAGGAGCATTTACTCTCCATAGCTGTCACTTAAATGCTTTTCATTAACAATAATCATTTTAGTTATGGGAGCAGGTCAAAAGCCTCTAGGATTCTCTGCTGGGACAAGCTTCCCCTAGAAGATATGTCACTTCTCCAAAAAACACAAGAGGAAGCTCTAGGCCAGCAAAACAAAGGAACAGAAATGACAGCCCACAGAAAATGGTCTGGCCAGTGACAAATGCCTAGGTGGGGTGCAGGGGCCAGCAGCACCCAGTCACTGCCTTCATTCATGCTGTGACCAGCAGCCACTGTGCTGCACCCCAAATGCCACAGGGTCCACCTGGAGGTGAAATATGATGGGGGACACACTTGGAGCAGAGTCTTTGGATGGGTGACAGACCTCCCCCGCCCCAGAGACAAAAAGCAAACAGTCACATTCTCTAGGGGCTTTTTAGAAGATTGTCCCTATACTTCATTTGCCGTTTATCATCCCAGCCATAAATACATCTCTCAAAACATTATGGTCTAGTTGAGGACAGTGTACCAAACATAGGGAGGGGATGGAGCAAGACCTTGAATCTGTCTGCACAGATGGGAAAGGCAGGGTGGTGAGAAACTGGAACAGGTTGCTCAGGGCAGTTATGAATGCCCCCTGTTCAAGGCCAAGTTGGATGAGGCCTTGAGCAAGCTGGTCTAGTGGAATGTGTCCCTGTCCATGGCAGAGGGGTTAAAACTAGCTGATCTTTAAGGTCCCTTCCAACCCAAACCATTCTATGAATCTGTGAACACCTGGTTTCTCCCTCCTTGCAAGTGGATGCTACAAAACAAAAGAAAGCAAAACATTGCTGGCCCAGAACCTGGGAAGGGGAAGTTCACCCAGCTGTGTCCCAGCCATGCAACAGTGCCCACACCAACGGAGCACAGCACAGAATGGGTGCCAGCTCCCTGCTCTTCACCCTTGCCCATTTACACTCAACAGTCCTGTTGAGAGCACCAGCCAGAGGCACCTCCCCAGGCCCTTCACACAACAAGGACCAGCAGCAATTCCAGCTGCAAAGTTTGCTTTCCTTGACGCACAGTTTACTTTCTCCATTCCCCTGCATCCCGCCCCTGCCACTTACCCCTCACTCCAAAAAGGCTCTCTCAAACAGGCTTAAGCTTTAAACAAATAAGGGCTTGGAAAGCAGCAGCCCGCTCCTGTTTCCCCCCCCATCACCCCTGTTCACAACCTCCCCCCCTACAACCTCCACCTCTGAGTCGTGGTGCAAGCAGAGCTGGCGAGTGCCGCACAGGCATAGAAAACAAACACATGGAGCAGAGCCAGCTGTGAAGTTGGATTTGGCATACGGTGTTTGCAAAACGAATAAAGGCACAGAGGAGAGGGAGGGAAGGGGAGAAGGGGGGTAGAGCAGGGAGCTGGGGGTGCTCTGGCCTCAACTGGAGAGTGTGGCTCCATTACAAAGCCCTTAAGAGGGTCTGTACTTAGAGAGACTGATCTTCTGCTGTTTGTGGGTGTGGAGAGGAGAGGCAGGCCTACAGCAACATTTCCTGAGCTATCTGGCATCACACTTCCACACTCCTTTCCTACCAGCGAGCTGGACTGTTCTTGCTTGCCCTCCCTCCCAGGCAAAATGAGTGTGTTCTGATGCAACACGTGAAAAAGAAGTACACTGGAACCTCGTGGGACTTGCAATTCTCCCCCTTTCTTTATAGGGGCTTCTTATTCCTCATGCACGCCAGGTGTCACAGCATGGGAAACAAGAGGCAACTTCCCCATCACCTTGGCTGAGAATGCCTAAGTTGATGACACACAGTCACACTAACCCTCCTTCTCCTCACCCTTTTAAAAGTTGATTAGTTTCTTCCCCTCTTCCTCTCATCTCTCTCTTTCTGAAGGGTTTTCAGACAAAATACCCCTCCTCTTACACCCACGCTCAGGCACCACTCTGCCCTTAACAGTTTGGTCCAGCCAATGGGAATGGCACATGCAGGCTTTAGGAACCCATCCATCAGTGCAGGATACATGCAGGTTTTCCTCCATCTCCCTCCTCTCAGTCATCTCCAAACAGAATGAAACAAGCCCATGCCATTTGCCTGGTTTGGGGTGGAATCCAGCTATTTGCCAAGGTTTGTTTGCTGTTTCCACCCAAAACCATAAACCGGCCCAGGTTTACTTGGAAGGCCCTCAGCCATGTTTGGAGGTGGTAAGAAAAGCAGCAGTGTCTTACCTGGTCTTGAACCTCATCCAAAACAGGCCAGGAGTTGGACAGATTAACAGTCCCAGCTGACCACCCCACCACCTGCAGGCATGTTTTCACCAGTCTCATTCCCACCCCTGAAACACAGCAAGATCTTTCCACTCTCTCTGGTGCACTGTGAACACTTATCCTTCAGCATTGCTCCAAACTACCTAACAGATAACAAGACACAACGTTTGGATCTCACTTTTCCTGTCAGTTACATTAAGGGCCCCTGATCATGTAGTCAAGGAAAGGAACTTACCCTACGGAAATTTTGCCACTGTATTGTTGTTCTTGGGTAGAATTTAATGGGGTAACCAAAAAACAAACAACCAAACAACAAACCCCAACAAAAAAACCCCAAACAAACAAACAAAAAACCCAGATAAACAAACAAACAAAAAAAAAAAACAACCAAATAAAGTGTTGCTCAAAATCATCTTTCTTTTTGGGGGGCAAATTAAGTATTACAAAACCCAGCCATGGTAGTTATGACACCACACTTCTGGAATTGCTTCTTCATCTATTGGACAAAACATACCCTTATCTCGTGTCTCAGCTTCCCAGGTTGCACAAACAGGAATAGCAAACCCCAAGCAATAACCAGAACAACACGAGTCAGACAGTTCCAGATTCTCAGATGAAAGGTGCTAGACAGGTATGCAGGGTTATTATCTGCACTGCTTCCTGGTAGCCCCAGGATTTCTGGATCAGTAAAATACAGACGTCAGCATCCTGAGGATACAGCCTCAGTAACTGAACCAAGCAGGGAGGGGCAGGCTGATTACAACGAGGGGAAAAAACCCAAATTTACACCACATATACAATATTGTGGTTAAGTGAGACAGCAACCAAGAGATTGTTGACAACAGAAAACAGGATAATTCAGTGGGGTTTGTCAGATTAAACCTGTAATCACAGACTCCCAGGAAAGTGTTTGTCGAGAAAACATTCAAACGTGCAGCTGCCAAGAACTAAGTAAACAGAGAAGGAGAAGCAGCAGAGTCAGTGTGGCACCACTTGCAAATGCCCCATGATCAGCTGTCACAGGCCAAGGGAGTCAATCAGAATGCATTAGTGAAGCCAGTGGGTTGAGCTAGTACAGGCAGACCCACCACCAGGTTACATGAACAAGGAGCAATTCATGCCTTCAAAATATTTTCAGTCAGCACAGCACTTGCAGAGCTGGGTAGGTGTGAGTATGGTGGTCTGCGTGGGTTAAGCAGACACTTTCCTGCACCACACATGTACAAATCCAACCACCTGGATGAGTGAAATGAAGCCAAACTTCAGGTGGAGTCCTCTAAGATAATGAGAAATACCCAACAAATACTTGTATCACCTGTTTATTTCTAGTCCCATAAAGATGATCAGAGGGCTGGAGTACCTCCCCTTATGGGAACAGCTCACGATGGTTGGAGTTGCACAGCCTGGAGAAGAGAAGGCTCCAGGTAGACCTTATGGTAGCCTTCCAGTATCTGAAGGGAGGTGAGGAGGTACAAGAAAGCTAGGGAAGGACTTTTACAAGAACATGTAGCGATAGGAAGAGAGGGAATGGCCTGAAGATTGAGGAGGGTAGATTTAGACTGGATATTAGGAAGAAACTCCTGCCCAGGGAAGTGATGTTCCCTCCTTGGAAGTGTTCAAGGCCAGGTTGGACAGAACCTTCAGCAACATGGTGGTCCATGGTGTCCCTGCCCACAGCAGAGGAGTTAGAACTTAAAGGTCTCTTCCAGTCCAAACCATTCTATGATACAAAACCAGTTACTGTGCTTATGAGGAGCCAGAGACCTAGGGCAAACACACCAGAGATCTAAGGGCAAGTTAGCTGATCCTGGCTCTGAAACCAAGAGTGCTCTGTAGCACTGATCTCCTGCTTCCCACCCTAGTGCCTATCACTGGTCTGTGCCTCCCACCCACATTTAGCAAGGCCATTGAAAAGGTTAAGTGGATGACTTAAGGGGGCCAAAAAAGCAGGAGACATGTTCAAATACAGACATGCTGTGCAGCAAAACGTGCACGTGAAATTTCCAATCAGATCTACTGACCTCCATGGGAAAGTATCCCAAGATTGCACATGTCAAAAAATAAAGCTGAAACCCATCAGAAGCAATTCTGCACATGCATCTTCTGTCCACATGCTCCTGTTCTTCCCCACCTCAAACTGATGGGTCACATTGCAGTGGTGTTATGTTCACTTCCTACAGATCAGACCTCTCTTGGCTGTCTAGAAAGAAGTGTGCAAGGCACAAGGATTGTTTCAAGGCCAGCACTAGATGCATCACTTCTGTCAGTCACTGGCCACCAATGTCCCAAACAGTGCTCCTGCTACAGTCACCCCTTTGGTGTGTCTGGGGTCAGCTGCACACTGTGCAAGCAACCAAAAATTCACATGCTGCAGTCAAATCTGCTAAGAAGAGGAAGTTTGTGGTCTTCATCCCAAAGTCACCTTCTTCAGAGGTGAAAATTATGTTCATGTTCAGGAGGCTTAGGGGGAAATTAGGAAAGCTGTTATCTCCTCAGTTGGACAAAAGAAGGGGGTTGCAGGTTTAGTTAGTAGGAATAGTGACTCTGCCTGGTATTACACAAAAGGACTTCATGCATTTCATGCATACAGCATTGGTTGCCTTGAGCTCTGAGGGAAAAGGGTGGTCTTCCCAGGAGAATCCCATCCAGACTGAAGAGGCTGGATCTCCACAACAACAAACAGCCCAGCACTATAAATCAAAACCCCTGGGATTTTTTTAATCAGGAGGTATGTGACCTCTTACAGAGTCCTGACACAAGTGCTCCAAGCATTTACAACCTGGAAGAGATCTTAATGAAGAGACAGACTTGCTTTAACTTTCCCTTCTCTGCTTCCCTCTGTCCTCACCAACAGTCTGCCACTGTGCAACAGCACTGGGGCAATTAAATCAGCAGCCTACACACTGCAATATTTATGGCCCAAGGCAGTCCAAAATATAGAACTACCTGCCTAAGGAGGTTTTCCACACCCACACTTTCCAATAACACGATTTTCTTGCACAAGAGACTGGCTGAAAACAGAGAGAAGGAAACACCCAGCATACCCCAGCACAACTACAAGTTACCCTGAGGGCATAGTCTTGCTGCTGCTGCCCTGGTTCCAGCAGTGAAGGGCTCCTCTGGTCAAAGGACAAGGTGTTCCCAAGCACATCATGAGTCAAAAGTACTCCCTGCCCCCTGAAGAGAACAGCTGAAGCAGAGTTCACCCGTGTCTCAAATCCCACCAGGTGCTTCTGTCAGAGCAGGAAACAGCACGGTGGTCCTGACTGTCAGGAACATGCTGATTTTGTTTTTCAAAGAGCAGCCACACTAGTTCTGGACCCTTACTGGTAAACGACCACAGATATCTCATCCACTCACTATGGTTTCCAAAAAGGAACCTTGAACTATTGCTAGCATTTCGTGACAATAGCAGACTTAGGTTTGAGACCATTCAGGTCACCTGGGCCACATAACACAGTCCTCTTTTTGGTTTAGGACTTCAGTGTTTCTCTGCATGGCAGAAGTAGGATGACAAAGGGTTAAATCTGGTATAGTCTCAAATACTGTTCTTTGCTTTCCAAAGCAAGAACATCTTTGGCAGGGTCCCCATCTGGGAAATGACATCCCGTCCCCCTTCGCTTCCTCCTCTTCTCCCCCTTAACTCAGAACAAAGAACTGCACTGCCCAATATGCTCCTCCACTGGTTTCATCTTGGTCCAAACACTTCTTTTGTTTCAACTCCTGCCAAGAAGAAATGCATTTTAAAAAAAAAAAAAAAAATTTAAAAAAAAAATTATATATATATAAAGGCATATGTGGGGCAGGGGGAGAGGAAGCAGAAAGAGTAAAGGGAAGTCATTAGACCTGAATCTTGATTAGCTACCATTGGTAGAAAAAGAAAGGAGAGGAGATTTTTCTCTTTTGATATGTCGCCTTGATTCTGAAATTACTAGGTCCAGAGGAGGCAAAACTCCCCTACACAATCATCCACTCAGGACCAAGCTTAACTTACTTAACTTTCCAGCCCACCACATGCCACTCCATCATTGCCAGGACATCCTCTTCCATTCCAATCACCGCACAGTTTTTCACAGCTCTCACAGCTGTAGCCCCGCCAGCATTCCTCCACCCTGCAATGAGGCCCCATTGGCAGAGGGCTGGAGGACACAGCACAGCTGGCCTGCTTGTGCTGGCTTTTCCACCTTCTGTGTCTACACAAAGCCTTGCCCATTGCAAAGCCATAGGGAATCCTAGAGGAAATAAGCACAGAGGAGATGGCTTCTGCATGCTCTATGGATAAGCTGTATGGGCCAAAATAAGAGCCCCTGACTGACTGTTTCCCAAAGAGACACTCTCCAGCCAAAATTAAAATTAAAAAAAATCACATTGGCTAAAGAAGTATTTAAAAGCAAAAGAAAAAACCAGGCCAATTTGGAGTCTGCAATAGCTGAACCCAGGGACATGTAGAGGATGTTTTTTGTTCCCTCAGAACAAAAGCCCTTGGTTTCCCCTCCTCCTCATTCCAGCATTTCCCCATCGAGGGTGTCAGAGACAGTTCAAGGCCTCCCTCCCTCAACAGCAGGGACAAAATTGGGTCTTGCTGCCCTGAGGGCAAGTGCCTTGGGGGGCTGCAGGAATCGGGGAGATTGGTGGATGAGGCTGGGCAGGCTGAACTTGCTGCCTCTGGAGGATGGCCCTTCACTATCCCTGTGAACTGTCAGTAAGACTGGTGCTTCCCTCTGGGGTTCAGCTTCCATAGGTGTGACTTTGGCTTGTAAGCTGCAGGGTTATACCATTTTGATTCCCCAGCAGCTGATGCTCTGCAGTGTGTCAGAGAGAGATTAACTCCTTTATGAAGTATCTCATTACTGTCTAAAAATATCACACAGCTGGTCAAACGTTCTTCAGCAAGACCATAAATAAATATTAAGGGAATTCCTTGACAAGTTGAAGGCTTTACCTACTAGTTTAGCCTTTATCAGACAATATTTCCTCTGTAGCATGCCCAAGTTCCACTTGCTGCTGCTATTTCTCCTATAAGGACCAAACACATTGAACCATCAGAAGAATGCTAAGACTCCTCTGCTCGTACAGTTTGAGATTTTAAGAGTCACCCTTTTGACCATAGCAGCAATCACACATTAAATTTCGTCCTACCTGATGATGTTCCATTTGCCCTGTTACCACCTCCCAAGACCCAAAGATACAGACACTCCAGAATCATCTCCCAAACCTGTCTACAAAATACTTTTTTCCCTGCTGCTCAGGAGAAAGACAACAGAACACAGCCAGTTGGCACTCTGATCAGTTTTCCTCTTTTGTGGGTCATCTCACCTCTCAACAGATCCCATACCTTCATCACAGCCAATTTTATTTAGTAAACCTGCTTCTAACGCCCTGGACAACATTCAAAATCATCATCTGTGGTGATACCCTACATAGAGTAAGAAAGACAACACCACCCATAGAATGGTAAGGTTGGAAGGGACCTCAAGGATCATCTAGTTCCAACCCCCTGCCAGAGGCAGGGACACCTCCCACTAGTACAGCTCACCCAAGGCCTCCTCCAACCTGGCCTTGAACACCTCCAGGGAGGGAGCAGCCACAACCTCCCTGGGCAACCTGTGCCAGTGTCTCACCACCCTCACTGCAAAGAACTTCCTCCTAACATCCAGTCTAAATCTCCCCTCTGCCAGTTTAAACCCATTGCCCCTTGTCCTCTCATTGCAAGACCTTGTCAATAGTCCCTCCCCAGTCTTCCTGTAGGTCCCCTTCAGATACTGGAAAGCTACTATAAGGTCTCCTTCCGTCACCTCTTATTAGCAGTCTGTCAAGGAAAGCGAACAGTCACCCACTTCAGAATTAGTCTAACACAGGAGGTGGCATTTCTCTTCTTGCCTGTCTCTGCCTGCCAGTGGCAGACAAAGGCTGTTCACGAGCAGTTATACAAGATTCTACTATTACATACATAGCAAATAACATTTTGGGGCCAGCTGAGAAAAGGGATCCCAAGCATGATGCTCTGGATGTGAAGCAATAAAAGTGTCTGTCCCCCAGAAGGCTGTTTTTCTATACAGCACAGTTTACCAGTGCCCATTTAAACCCCCTTTAGCTTTGGAAGAGAAGAGATGGCTTTCAGCTCCCTGCCTCTTCACCAAATTCTAATGTGCTCCTTGTAGCCCAAAAAAGGAAACAAATTCATGACCAAATCACTTCCAGTACTTCCCTGCCTCCCAGCCTATTGTTATGTGACTCCATTTGGAAGCAGGAGAGAAAAAACAAATACATGACTGTGGTAATATGGGAAGGAAAAAAAAAATCCAAGCAACCCCCCCAAACTCAGTCTTTGTTTTATATAGATATATGAAGTCATTTTTGGGGAAAAATGTAAACAGTTAATGAGACCTGGATAAAACAGTGACACCAGCCTCTGGGCTTTGTGGGGTGGCAACAGGAGAAGCAGAAATATATCACTTCAAAAGTGAGTCTATTAACTGTTCAATCCAAGAAATTCTTAAAAAGCCCCAGGAGTAGTCTAAGCCAAGAGGTCTACTTTTTCCTCTATTACAGGACTAAGGAGGTTTTATGCTGTCAAATGCTTTATCAGTTTAGAAAGTCTTTTTAATGTAAAACCAAACCAACCAAGCAACCAAATCACCTTTGCTTGAGGGGCTTTTGTAGGAGTTTCACAGAAAAGATCAAATTATTCTCTTCAAGCAGTGGTCTGGGACAACACAACAAACTTCTGACATTTACTTACTTGTCTACCAGGAAAAAAAGAAAAAATTAAAACTCTTTGGATCTTCCAAATATCCTTACATTAGTACTATCCAGTAAAGAAACTTAAATAGTATTCCATTCTCTTATTTTACCAAGACTCCTTTGAAATCTCAGCATTAGGTACTCTACAAAACCACAACAAAAATATATCCTCTGCCTCATGGACATTTATCTTTAATTGCTTACAGAGACTGTCAACGCTTTTTTTGAGAAGGAAAGTCTGTGACTGTCCCACAGCACTAAACATCCCTAGGAAAAAAACAAAGAAAACTTTCACTACTCAGTGCAACCAACTGCAGATTGTTTCAGCCAGTACCTACTCTCCAAATTTAAATTCTCACCTGTTTCAGACCACAAATGCAGTATTAGAAGTGAAAAGGAATGAGGACTTTCCCCCCCTTTCTGTGGCACTAAGAAAAATAGATCTCTGTAAGGGAAACACAATCACACAATTACCAACAGGGTAATTGTTGACCATTTCTTAATTTGGAAAATATCTTCAATTCCATGATTTCATGGCTCCATGATTTTACATCTAGTTGTATAGAATCATAGAATGGTAAGGTTGGAAGGGATCTCAAGGATCATCTAGTTCAAACCCCCTGCCATAGGCAGGGACACCTCCCACTAG
>VWZE01018574.1:83638-106476 GCA_013396675.1 Eubucco bourcierii
TCCAGGGAGGGAGCAGCCACAACCTCCCTGGGCAACCTGTGCCAGTGCCTCACCACCCTCACTGCAAACAACTTCCTCCTGACATCCAGTCTAAATCTCCCCTCTGCCAGTTTAAACCCATTGTCCCTTGTCCTGTCATTGCAAGACCTTGTAAATAGTCCCTCCCCAGCCTTCCTGTAGGCCCCCTTCAGATCCTGGAAGGCTACTATCAGGTCTCCTCAAAGCCCTCTCTTCTCCAGGCTGGCACACCCAGCCCCGAGATGGCTAAAGAAAGCTGTTCTCCTATAGTCACATCCACAACACACTGCAGGATTTAGAAGTGTCCCATGAAAAGAGATAAACTATATATTAAGGACAAGAGGTAGTGGACTCAAGCTGCACCAGGGGAGGTTTAGGTTGGATATCAGGAAGGACTTGTTTACTGAAAGTGTGGTCAAACATTGGAACGGGCTGGCCAGGGAGGTGGTGGAGTCACCATCCCTGGAGACGTTCAAGAAGCAAGTAGATCTGGCACTTTGGAACATGGTCTAGTGGTCATGGACATGTTGGTAGAAGGTTGGATTTGATCTTAGATATATTTCCCAACCTTAATGATTCTATAAACAAGCTGTAACAAGAGGACCAAAAAAAAAAAAAAATCAGCTTCCAGAACTCCCTCTACAAACCCAACAGGGAAATAATGCTAATATCCTTCTGCATTTCTCACCAGCTGAAGTTTGTCTCTTCCTCCACTTTGCCAATAACAAACATCTGTCAAAAGCATTCTCCCTCATGCAAGAAGGGAGCAGCCTCCAGGGCTCTGTAATCCAGCAAAGCCTCTGGAAAGCCTTCACTGTAAAAGCCACAGGCCAGCCTCTGATGGTCTCACCTAACAGGAGTGTTACATAGAAAATGAGTTGGGTTTTTTGTGGGTTTTTTTTTTTTAGTCCTTAAATAAATGAGACCTTCAGAAAAAAAAAAATATATATTTGAGTAGCTTCTGGCAGAAGCAATCTCTTGAGGTCCATCCCCAGTGTGCCTTTCTAAGGATTTTTATTTTAGGGTCTTCCTTACCTACCACCAGCATTCACTCACCTATTTCTATGGCAGAAAGCTCTAGATACAGCTGCCAATCTGTGGCTCAGTAACAGCTCACTGAGGGTTTTTAACCTAATGCTTACAAGCCCCTTGCAGATTCTGGCATCCTGGTGCATGCCACGTCCGCCGGCCCCGCTGAGCTGCGCTTCTGGCTTCCTGCAAGCAGACAGGTCACCACAAAGCCCTCCCAGTTTGCACAATGTGGTGAGACTGGAAACAATGGCAGAGAACTGAAAACATTGCCTTTGAACTACTGAGCCCCAATCCACCAGCTAGGGGAAAGACAGGCAGCAGAGATATGGCTCTTCTTTCAAGGATGGTATTTCTCCAGAATAACCTCTGGGGAGACAGCAGCCCTGCCTGCAACTGCAGGCAGCCACCATGCCCGGGCAAGGGCTCCCTGAACCCGCTCCGACATGCCAGCACCCTGCGCTTTGCCCCAGGTTGGTGAGGGCTGGGAGCACCTCTCTGGCAGCGGGCTGGTGCCTGAGGAGACACCTCCAGTTGTTCCTTATCAGCTTTCTCCAAAACAAGTAAGGACAGGGGCACCCAGGATATGGCCCAACAAGCCTTTCTCAGCATTGGCAACTGTTGTTGGCGGCACAGGGATTTCAGACACAGGAGGGGGAAATAAGAAGACAGAAAACGGGGAGAGAGCAGAGTGCGAGGACCTGGTGGTGGTCCCCACGTCCTCTGGGAGAAATGGACACATGGAGAAGAGAGACATGCTTTAAAAGCCTCCTTCACAAAACTGGGTGCCAGGAGAGAGGAAGAGAATATTCTCCTTAAGCATGAGGAGGGATTGATGGACAGCATAAAGCCATTTGTGGGCATCTTCTCTGTCCCATGCCTTGTGTATTTCAGATGAACAGAAATGAAGGCAACGGCTACACTGGCGCCTCCTTGCAGTCTTTCATGCACAAGTAGGGACAGGGGCATCTGAGACCAATAGAGATGAAAAAGCCATAACCATGCAGCTGTCTGGCATCTTCTACCACCTTTCCACTCCCAAGGAACTGACTGAGCCAGGAAGAAAATGTAAAGGCCCAAACATCTCATCTAAGATCTCTTCCATAATTAAATTATTTAGCTTACAGAGGGCAGACCAAACTCACTTGCATAATAGAGGAGACTTGCTGCAGATAGGTGCCTCTCCCTGCAGAACACAGAAAGGAGTCATCTCTTCACCCAGCCACAAGGAGCCCTTGGCAACACAGTGTCATTAAAATATTGACGTTTCAAAGCATTCTTCCAAGTAAATAGCTCCCAACAGCTACTCAGCCTGTTATTTAGACAGCAGCAGGGCACGGCCACAAGCAGCCCATCAGAAGAGTTTGTCCACAGCTTTTTGCAAACAAACAGGTGCATCCTCATCTGATCCCCAAAAAGTGCTGTAAGTCAGACAAGGAAGGAGGAGTGAAGGAATCTGCCCAGGTTTCACTGATGCAATCTAGGGAGATAGATCCCAAGTTCTCAGTTACCCCAGCAAGTCAGGTTTTACTCATATCCTGCTTTTGGTGTCCACACAGCTGCTCCACACTGGGCTGCCTGTGCTTGCCAGGGTCAGGCTAGCATTCAGGTGTGCCTGTGTGCCCTAGCCACATGCTCAACATGGCCTGCAGCTCTCAAGAAAAACAGCTCTTCATAACCCTGCTGCTCCTCATCCCTCTTCTGCACCTCCCTACAGCACAAGATACCTCTTTGCTGACCACAAAGAGGTCAGCATTGTCTCGTCTTCCACCTGAGCCACAGTGCAAGCCACAAACTTGACCTTAGTAGCATCTCCAGGAGTTTAATTCTTGGCATGTGAACAGAAAGTTAGTGCCTCCAGAGCAGAAGGAACAGTCTCAGGCCTCCTGAGAAAGAAGGCACACAGATTGTTTTACCCGAGATTGCATGCTGCAGGCAAAACTCTTTCATTTCATTGGCTCTGCTCTCCCATGTATCTTTCAAAGCATGATGGTACAACTTAAAACTGACAGGAGGAAACTAAAGTCATGAAGTGCTCCTTTCTTTTCCCTTCATCCACAGACTCTTGCTTTCCACCTGCTGGTCCTCCAACATCCCAGCAGACTTTGTGTGTATGCAGCTTCAGCTCTGTGAGACCAGCTGCTTGCCCTAATGCAAGGCATGCCGCAGCAGCAAGATGCTATCAACACTTGCAGTACCAGCTATCCTACTTGGGCAATCACCTACAGGAGAATATGAAGCCACATCATTCTTCATTGACTGATGGGAGCTGTAGGCTAGGGAAGATAAGACTGCTGTGGACAACTTTCAGTCAAGCCCTAATGATGCTTGACACTGATCATCTGAGGAGCAGGCAAGGTGGGAAATGGAGCACAGGACTGGGTATCAGGCAACACAAGGTCTGTACTAAGCACTGGTCACAACCTGCTGCATCACTCCAAGGCAAGCACATCCTTTTTCATGCTCTGTTTTTACCTCCTGTTGTGCATTTGTCACGTTGTTTTAAAAGGGGATGTAGGAAGCATCCCCATTATGTTATTAGCATGATAATCCAATGTAGCTGGGTACCAGCCTTGATTAAAGCTTTTGGACACAACTGTAACACAAATAATGATTTAGGTTTTGGAATAGGGTAATGGGGGAAGATGGCATGACAGGTCTTTCTCAGGCCTTCATCCAGAGAGTCAATATTAAGAAGCCTCTACTTATCTTTAGTGCTGGAGCTATGCAAAACCTGGGTTACCCTCACATTTTTGTGGCTGTTGAATTTTTTGCTTGTTTGCTTGGTCACTAGTTTGGGAAATTTTTGCAAAGGTGGTTCTTTGAAGTGGCTCAGAGGTTAGGGATGCCCAAAACTATCCCAGGGGAGACAGATTATAGGGTAGACTAAAGGTCAGGCATCAACGATAAACACTGCTTGCCACTCTGCTCTTGATGTTGTTCGCCTTGTGCTCCTTTTCTCTCCTCCCCAAATCCACAGTCCAGGCAATCATGAGGAAAACTGGACAGCAGTACATTTAACAAGTGTGTTCCTGCCTAACTTGCTACATGATGTGGATAGTTACCCCCCCGCCCTTTGCTCCCACAAAAGACAACAGGCTTCACAGAATGATAAAACAGAACCATAGAATCATTTAGGTTGGAAAACAACTTTAATGTCTTTCATTATCTGACTCTACCAAGGTTGGTGCTAAACTATCAGCACTGCATCTCTGCATCTTTCATGGTGCAATTAGCAAGATCCCACAGTTTGTACAGTTATTTGCATACCAAGCAAGTACAGCTAGGTCTTACCAGCAGACTGGTGCCTATTTGATGAGATACAAAGTTGGTTTGTCTTGCTGAAGTCATGTAAACCATGCTGCTCTTTTCCAACACTACCACAAACTAGCTACTCACATCCCAACCATGAGTATATCCATGCTCCAGCAGATCCAGGTCCATATGTTGGTAACGACCTCCCTTTCTCGGCAGCTGTCATTGAGCTAATGGTCTTCATGGGCACCAAGCATAGTTAACCATGATCCCAAGACCTTCTTCACCTCTGATGGCTGAGGTGACATCTCTAGCAGGGCATGGAGTTGAGGTGCCAATGTGCTAAACTACTCTTGCAACATTACCAGCAGCTCAAGAACCCAAAGTGGCCAGATCTTCGAAAGCAGCTAGCCGTTATCTTGCCTTTGTCTTTACAGCACTGTAAAAATGTTCAGGCACCAGCTGGCATGCAAACAGATCTGCTCCTCATCTGCTGGGAAGCAGAGGCTTTGTCCCTTCAGGGCAGGTCTAGATAGCCAAAGAGCAACATCAGAGTAACAATACAATGGTGATGGACTCATACAGAACAGCTGGCATGCATCTCTAAGGAGTCCCCCACATTCCAGCTTCTGACAGTCCAGTCTCAACCTAGGAGCCTCACAGGGCTAGCTGGTCAGGACTAATTTGGGCAGCTGTTACAGTAATGACAAGTGGGACCCTCCTGTAGCATGACACTGTACTTAAAAGTGAGGGGAGAGCTGCTTAGCCTCTCAATGCACAAGTCTCATTGACTCTCCAGCACATCATTAAAGTCACTCCAGGTGTTTCTGAAAAATCCCACCCAGCATGCTTTTGAAAACATCTCTTCATGCTGGGACTCAAACCCAACCCCTTCAATCTGACACTGCTTGGATTGTTAAAAAAGCAGCTTTCTTTTAGGGGGAAAAAAAAAATACATATATATAAAAATCACATTCCCATCACCATTCACAGGGCCCAAAGGAATTTCTCACTGACAGCTGCAAGCTCAGAAAAAGTGGGGCAAGCTTGTCCTTCTTACCACCCACGGCCAAGGATCATGCAAGCAAGCAGCACCTTCCTGCCCCACAGGCGACTGCCATCCAGTGGAGGGCTGGAGCAACAAGAACACTCTGCATGCCAGCTACAGCTCAGAGCAACTTGAGACAGAAGGCATAAAATGAAGTAAATTATTATTCAGTATCCAGAAAACTATTGGCTTCCAAATAATTGTCTATCTGTGTGCGTGCATGCACAAGAATCCTTGCTCCATGGTCTCTGCCAGCATATTCCCAGAGCTGTAACTCTCCAGGGACAAGGCCCATACTTGTATTCAATCTCTTCTTTGGATCTTAAACACTAAGGTTTCAGATTTTGCTTTAAAAAACATTTTCTCTGGCAACTGGACTGTTAATGGATTTGATGTTTTTGCTCTTGCCTCCTCCCTACCTTTAAAAGCTTGGCACTAAAGCACTTCTTTGAAGATAAGGCCAAATTTGCAATTTAAGGGGAGGAACTTCATAAAGCTAGACGTGAAGGGATGGAAGCAGGGGGGAAACCCAAGCCAGGAACCAATGCTGCTTGAGATGTACGCCGTACAGTACATGGGATTACAATGGCCTCTCTGTACCACCACTGGCTGGAGCCATAAATCCGCTGCAGCTGCAGCACTACTACCTATGCTAGACTCCCCAAGGGTCATGCTCCAAGAGGGGCTTCTCTACAGCTGCACTATAAGCCCACCCCCAAATCAAAACCAGCCCTTATACAACCCACATCCACCCACCACGAAGGGGAGAATGTCCCCAAAGGCAACCACAAGAGCCTCTCACTTGGCTACCAATGCCTCAGGAGGCTCTCTGCTGAAACCGACTGTGGTTCTTAAGCAGGTTTTCCAAGGGCTTGCAAACCTATGGTCTCTGTCTCCAGCAGACCTTTCTTCAGCACCACAAGGAGGCAGGGAAGTGCCACTTACAGGTTTTGCAGGTGAAAAGCTGAGGCAAAGAGCAACCTACCCCAACTTGGGGGAAAATCTGCTTTGTAGAGGAAAACCAAATCAAGGTCTCTTTACATCCCAGGCTAATACCCTAAAATACTGGCATCACTAAGCCAGGTGGCTGTTCTGCCTAAAAGTACCAGGATAAATTACAGTGAAAGAAAGCTGCATTTTAGATGAAAATGCCAGCATATCTGCATCTGAGGTTTATTTCTGCACTACTGCTTCAGGAGGTTTATCTCACCACAAGCTTTCTTAACCACACTAAGCTCAACGCATCAATTCACAGGGCTCTGCCTAACCTGTCCATTTGTTAGTAAGACAAAAATCAAAAAGCAACCTTATTTTGGTATTTGAAAGGTGATGACACAGTTCTGCCAGGGATCTTTACACCCTTTTTCTCTCCAGCCCTACCATTTAAAGAACAGCACAAGGGCCCAAAGAACAGTCTTTAGACACATAAGCTTGTTCAGACTCGCTGACACTGCAACCAGTGAGCACATCCTTGCATTTGGCAGTGCCCCAGAACTGTGGCTCTGCATAAGAGTACAACCTGCTGGCTAATCTCTTTGCCAGAGTGGCCTTTAGAAAGCCAACATGGCACTGATGCTGCAGAACTCAGGGTGAAAGACATACTGCCTACGCTGAGCGCAGAAGTTAATGGAAAAATTACCAGTTTCCAAAACACCATCTGGCTTTCACAGACATATATAGAGACACCACAGCCCAAAACCTCTGTGAACTTGACAAAAGTGGGTTTTCACAGGGGCAACACATTGTGGTGTGGTTTGGACTTTGCCCAGCAAGCCTCCAACGTGCTGCATGGGCATAAGGTGCAGTCGCCATCCTCTCATCTAAGGGGAGCTGAGGGAGGGGTTTCGGCCACAGGGCAGCAGCCTCCCCAGAGCAGCTGAGCAGAAAGCAAGGGTAAAATTTGGCTCTCAGTTCTGTGTTGGCACCCTGCCTGCGAGGAGGGCAAAGAAGCTCAAGCACGTCCCACACGCTCCCTGAAGCACATTTCCCTCCATCGATCCCACCAGAGCCAAAATAAATTGGCACAGCCTCTTGCTCTAAAGCTCCTACAACACACAGAGCAGCCCTGAAAGCCCCTCTCAGGCACCCTGTCTGCACTATGCCAGGTGCTCTGCTAACCACCCCATCAGGCACAGCTGAGCCTCCCATCCCATTTGTCCTCTTCAAGGCAACAAGAAAGGCCATTTTAATAAAAGCAGAATGGAACATCCTCAGGGCAGGGATCTGTTGTTCCCTGTTAATGTGGAAAGCCCTGCACTGCCTGCAGCACCTCTGGGAATGTGTAAGCTTTGAATGTTTTGGGGTTTTTTTTCCCCTCCTTCAACAAACATACTTCTGAGCTCTTCAGATAATTTGCTTCTACTGCATCCACACTCCTTTTGTTTTAGCTTCCCATGGACATGAGAATCATACAGCTATGTTGCTGGAGAACAAGCTCCTGTGGAAAGCAGATTTAAGAAAAACTCTTATGTGAAAATATGCCTATGAAGCAAACTTTGAAAGTTTCCCATCCTGCAGGCATTCCTCCTAGAAAACCAGCTTCAAGCACTGTGTTCAGCCAACGAAACACCATCAACAATGTCCTATGATTCAAGGCCAAGAGGAACTAAATGAGACACTAGGAAATAAAAAACATGCTCATGACATTTTTTGTTGAACAAGGACCCAAAGTACATTCAGAAAACTGGAGGACAGTCACTCCCTTTCTACCTAAGGACCAGCAATTCATTTAGTCATTACTTGCCTTAAATGGTTCTTGTGGCCTAGGGACTGGAATATGTAACAACCTCTTAAGCCCAGACTGACCACAGAAGCACCAGAATACACAGCAGCAGGTTTTTCCCTCAGGATGTTTTTGGTTTAACCAGAAACAGGAAGTCTCCAAAAATTTTACAAGAGAGCTTTTTCCCTTGTGGGTTATCCCATCCTAACTTGTAGACTTCACACTGCAAAGTTTTTTAGCCCAGGAGGGAACGGTTTAAATCAAGAGATTTACAAGCCTTGGTCTGTAACATGCCAGCCCAACAGTAATGTATCAAATCATCCCTGAGTATTAAAGAAATCCAAGGGAATTGTGTCTCATACCTCTGAGACACCCAACATCAGGCATTAGAACAACTCACCATTATTTACTGCCAAAGAAACTTCTGTTAATCTGAAGTTACATTGGCCTATGACTAAACTGAGATGAACCAAGCCTAAGGCTGCAGAAAACTCCCTGCAGGCCAACCTAGGCTAAATCAACCAGCATGGGCTTCCTTGTTAACTGCTCCCCATCTTCATAAGGCACACAAGGATGGAAACCAGGAGACAGCCTGCCTTTTCCTGGGAAGGAAGAATGATTTTGGAGGTGTAGGGCTGCCTCTCCAGTGTTGTGGCAGTCCCAGGGAGGCTCGTTACAGCAGACAGTGCCCTCCATTGTGTGCCTGAGCTCTGTTCTGAGATACAAGGGTGGGTGCCAGTTTGCAGGTGACAGTTAATATGGACAGCAGGATCTACCCCACTGCATTGCTTCCACTGGTAAGAGACTTACACGTGTTTTCTGCCTGGGAAAGGAATAGGGCTGTGGGGTACACTGCACATGACCTGTGTGAGCTTAAACATCAACTAAGGACACAGCTCAAACACTTCAACATCCAAACCAATGCTTCTACCTAAAGAGTGTCTTTCCTTCCTGCCCTACCACCTGTTTTCACAGCCTGGATAGAAGTTAGCAGATTTTTTGTAAGTTGTGTATGTTATTGGTCTGCAAGGTTGCAATGTTCCTGTAGACATACAATTCAGGAAGAAGCAAAGGCAGGTGGATTTGGTGGAGTTTCAGTCAAATGTGGTCATTCAGTAACACTGACATACTACAAAAACTCTAGTTTGCCCTAAATGGATTAGTCTTCTAAACCCAGGAAAGGAAGTTTCCCTTCTACATCACTAGGAAGGATAGGGACAAAAAAGGCTGCTCACTTCATGGCCCCATCCACAATGTTTAATGCTCAGCAGGAGCCTCCAACTGGCTCCCAAAGGGCCAACTCTGTAGTTCTAGTCAGGAGGAAGTAGCTACACCAGCACCCAGGAAGTACTGAAGGGATGCCATTTTGGTACTGAAGGCTTTGAGAGATCAGTCTGCTGTTAGTGATAAGGATAGAATCCATGGTTCTATGAATTTCAGGGGGTGAGGGAGACTGGGCAATGATTCACCTGTCCTTCAACTACAAAACTCCAAGCTGGGAATTTAATACTCAAAAGGCTGGAAAGATCTCTGCAAACTCCAGAAACTGGGTTTCACTCTGCAGTCTTTAAGAACCTCTTGCTCTGTGCTCCTCTATCATGTCAGTACAAGGTACAGAACATCTGTATTTTCCAACTGCAGCGATGCAGAGCATCCATAAGAATGGCATTCTAGTTTGTATGCAGATTCAGCTACTTGTACTGGGGTATCTCTCTAAAGAAAGATCCTGTGGGTGTGCATGAATATGAGAGAAGAAAACTGAACCTGAACATACAGGACCTTTGTGCATCCTTCAGATGAACCTGCCTCGTTTTCCCTAACAGGAATTATGCCAGCAAAGAGAATTGCACTGTACTTAACTTCAACCCCCGCAGCAAACACCTACTGGGACCTCATCTGCATTGTACACGCAGGATGAGTCCTTGTAATTGTATCTAGAAGGGTGAGTTAATAAAAGTACACAAAACAAAACTCCATTTATTTCTCATCAGACTATATCATGCACCCAGCAGGGGAGCTTACAGCTCTCACTATCTGTCCTATTTACTTCAGAAGATCCCAAGATGACTCCTATTAGCATGGGAAGCTATTTCACCTTTATTTCTTTAGATCACTTAAATAAACAGAATAAATCTTTACTGCAAACCCATGCTGAATTCCCTCCTTGAGCCATAAACCTCAATACCCAACTCATTAAATAGAAGTGTCCACACATATGTAAATATGCATAAATATGTGTGTGTGTGTGTGTGTGTGTAAAAACCCTCCCCTAAATTTACACAACATAGAGGCAGTTTATTTCAAAAGAAAAGGAAACGGAGGTAAAAATCCTACTTACAAAATGCCTTACAAAATTCTTCTAATACTTTCCATGGCAGCTTTTCCAGCCCACAGGAAAAGAAACTTTAATGGCAGACTACAAATGAACATATCAAACAGACACCACAGCAGTGATGTAGAAATTATGAGAACTGAGCACCAAGAAAACCACTCAATTTAAGACACATCGGGAATTACATGTGAGTGCAGGGCGGGTGTGTGTCCAGTTACCCCATTCACATAACGCTGTGGAGAGGTCAAGAGAGTTTCTTCAAAACAAACAAGGACCAAAAAAAACCCCCACAACCCAATTTTTTAACAGATATGGATTGCCTTTTCCACAATGCCAGTTTAATAACACTTAGGGTACCAGAACTGAGGAACACCCAAAAGTCCAAGATACCTTTTGCCACCCAGGGGTATTGGTTAAAAGTCTATTTTTCAATATAAGTATCAGTATCTTTGGAGCACTTTAAAAACATCTCGTTTGGATACATCTATATATTCAGCATCCCACTTTCTTCCCAACACGTTTTCGACTTAGTCACCACCCAGAGGACCTGCCAAAATTGCAGTCCTAACAGCAAGGCACACAAGCGCACAAAAACTACAGCAGCATCCAACACCACTGAGCAGAAAATTACTTTCCCTAACCCAAACCACTCCTCATTCTTGCACCAGAGTTAAAAGCTCTAGGTCGCAATATGAAGAGGGAAATAAATTTACTCAAAGATTACCCATCCCTGCTTTTGTTAGAAGCAGCAGCCCCTTCACAGAACACGAACTAAAATGCCTTTGCATCTGTAGAAGCCGAGTCTTGCCTGCAAACTCCCATCAGCTTTTGACAAGAGTTGGAGCAAGAGAGGATGAAGCTGGGGTTTATTTTGTAGAGCTTTTCTCTCTCTCTCCCTGCACTGGGAACTGTCCCTCCTCGACTAAGCCGGCAGAAAGGACTGAACGACATCATGGACCAAGCCGTTGGGAAAGTTTTCAGGCAAGCGCCGGAGCACCACGGGGTATGTGCATGCACTGGGCCCTCCATTAACGCCGACCGACTGAGAAGGAAGAGCTGGAGGGGAAACAGCTGAGCTCCCCCACATCTCACCTGCCTAAGCGAAAACAAGCCCGGCGCCGCTAGTGACCAGTGGGTCTCCACCCCTCTCTTGTCACATCTCCCGTGTCCCTAGGCAGACTCCCTTCCCCACATCCCCACGCCGACTTCCCAAACTGTGACACAAAGATTGGCCACCGTTGCCGCTAGCTGAAGCGGGGGTGAAAGCCCTGCACCCCACCACCCGCCGCAGCCATCCTCCTGGCCCACTGTCGCTGGGCCCAGGCCCCCTTCGCTTCACTCACCACGGTCTCCAGTGGAGCAGGCAGGGGAAACACAAAGATGCCCCAAACGAAGGGAAGCAACAAAGAGGCTTAACTCCAGGAGCTGGGAACTTCCAGGCCGGATCTGCGGGGAATTCAGCACACACACACACACAGAAAAAAATAAAAAAATAAAATAATAAAAAAAAACCTACAAGCGAGGGAAAGAGGAGAAAAGCCTGGTTCTAGGGGGAAGAGGGAAAGTGGAGGCCCCTTGTTTTGGGGGGTGGCGGGGGTGGTTGTGTTTTTTCTGCGGGTTGCCGCTGGAGATGGGGGGCCGCGCAGAGCTCAGGCACGGCGGGAGGAGGAGGAGGAGGAGAAGGAGGAGGAGGGAAGAGGCGCCAGGATGCGGGAAGCCAGACCCTCCATACGGGAGACGGCTTTTGGATGACTGAACTCCCAAACAATTCCCTGCTCTGCCTACTCCTGCCCCAAAGCCTCCCTCCTCTCCTCCCCTCCCCCNGCCGCGCAGAGCTCAGGCACGGGGGGAGGAGGAGGAGGAGGAGAAGGAGGAGGAGGGAAGAGGCGCCAGGATGCGGGAAGCCAGACCCTCCATACGGGAGACGGCTTTTGGATGACTGAACTCCCAAACAATTCCCTGCTCTGCCTACTCCTGCCCCAAAGCCTCCCTCCTCTCCTCCCCTCCCCCTGAGGAGGGGAGAAGAAGAGGAGGAGCCAGAAGGAGAAAACGCAAACTAAAACTCCTTCCCCAAAAGCGAGGGAGCGACTCACTGTCCTGCTCGCTCGTCCCTCTTCTTCCCCTCCGCGTCCCTCCCGCCCGCTAATAACACTAACCGGCATCATCTGGCTGATGCCTACCCCTAAAGGAGGCCGCCGGCACCCGCTGAGCCGCTCGCCGCCGTCCGCCACGCTCCCCCCGGCAGGCGGAAGCGGGAAAGTCGGGCCGAAAAGTTCGAGCTGGGCCGGCCGGGGTTGGGGGGCGGCGGGGCTGTGGAGGCAGCAGGCCATGGGGACAGCAGAGTCAGGGGGTGGCAGCTCACTGACTAAAGTGGCCACCCCAGGCACAGAGTCCCCCGGGTGCACCCGCAGCAAGGGCCATGCCACCTCCTCCGGTGTGAACTCGGGCAGCGCCCGATCACGTTGACGGGGCCTCAGCAGTCCTTAGTTGTGACGGGATGCTGATACGTATCGCATTGTGGCCGACCTCCTGGGAGATCTTCGCCCTCTTCCCAGTAGGGACCAAACCCAGAGCCGCGTAGAAACTGCTCCAACCACCTGCTGACCTTCCCATAGGACACCTTTTCTGTACATCTGTCCCTGCATCACCAGACGCTTGCAAAAAGAAGGCTGGAGCAACCATATGTGAGCACTGCCATGGGTCTGCCCAGCCCAGAGTCCTACTCTCCTCCGGACTCTGGTGGTGGCACGCTGCTGGGTGGGATTTGGTGATCCCTGTCATCACTTCTGTGCCACAGATCTTCCATTTGGGGGGCTGAAGTTCAAGCATCTGCTTAGCTTGCCTCACCAGACATAATCAATGTTTGGGGGGGGACCTGAGGTGCTTTCCCTGCTTAAAAGCTGACCCAGGACAGACCATTCTGACGAATCCTGAAATAAAAATGAAGGCAGGGAATGAAAAAGAGGAGGAAGAGAAGTGACTGTGTAAAAGGTAAAACTTTGCCTGCATCCAAGTTAAACAATATGCATCCAAATGTTTATTTCAAGTTGCAGTTTTCCTTCAAAGCATGAGGAGAATTATTTTACTACATGAAGATATTCAGTTCCTATGGAGATCAGTCAGTCTAAGTATGTGTGACTTTTAGCCAGCTGGTTTCAAGGAAGATGACTGACTGACTGCTCTCAAGCCATAAGAAATACAGCTTCTCAGGAGGTGATGTGGAGAAAATTGAGACAAGAAGGAAAAGACCTTTTTAGGAGGCTCTCATGGAAAGTGTCTCAGGCAGAAATTTTCAGAAAAAGCAGTGACACCACTCCCAAGAATTAAAACAAACTGCCTCCTGCTCAATGCCTTCCCTCACTCTGAAGGATGAATACATGACCCAAACCATAAATGTACCCAGAGGTGCAAGGAAATCTTCTATCTTTCAAAGCCCTTCAATAAAGGCTAGCTTGAAACAAATCTGTTGTCACTGCAAGGTCACTGCAGGCTTCTCACAACTTTTCCATGCACAGAGCATAGATGATAAATGTGATCTATAGTTTCTAAACTTGAATTCCTTCAGTCAGAGAAGAAGAGGAAAGAGTTTTAAAGTGTATCCTCATGTCATCATTAGGTTTCAGAATTATTTCTTTTTAGCCTTACTGTAGGAAGGACCTGTGCTCCTGGATTATCCATTTCCCTCACATATGGATAATTTGAAGGATTTTGGGGGTTTTGGATTTGGATTTGGGTTTCTTATATCCTTTTTTTATGGCAGAGATACTGGGAATGTCAAAACTGGGTTTAGGGGTTTTTGTTTTGTTTTGTTTTGGTTTGGTTTGGTTTTTTGTTTGTTTGTTTGTTTGGTTTGGTTTGGTTTGGTTGGGGTTTTTTTTTTGCAGGGCTTCCAAGTCAATATGTATTGATGGCTCTTCAACTTGCATTTGAATGGGTAGTCTTATCAAGTTGAACATAAACTTCCTTCTCCTGCAATGTTAACTTTCCTGTCTAATTACCTTTTAAAGAACTGTTCCCCAGATTCCAAGATTTTCCTCGTGCTTCTCAGTAACACAATCCTCAGGTGCTAAATCCACATGTAGACACCTCACTAAATGGCCTAATTTTTACAAGTGCTGAGACCTCTAGCACCTGCTCCATCTGAAAAACAGTGGTTTCCTAATTTAGAGAAGTCGTAAACTGTCCTAAATTAAAACAGAAATTGAATTAGCCCTGGCTAGTGTTAGGCTTTAAAAAGTGGGAAGAAACAGGTCAGTGGTGAAAGCAGAGTTGGTGCTACCTTGTGCAAAGAAGCACCTCAGGGCATGTTTAACGCTAGGGGGAAAAAAAGCTTGCAGTTCTGCAGGTTTACATTCCATCTCTATCCTCAGAGAGGAGGAAATGTGAGGCACAGAATACTGCTCTTCCCACCTGCCTCAGTCATTATCGCTGGAAGAAATAACCTTGGGGATGAAGCAGGATGTTGATCTGTGTGGCCATGTCCCCCCAGCATCCCCAGCTAAACTAGCGTCACTCCTGCTTGCAGGCAGTTGCCCTGTTACTGTGCCAGGGATGCTGACTTTAGGCTGGCACCCGTTTATTCTAAATTACCCACCAAAACTGACTTCTGGGTACCACTGGCCTGGATGAAAGTCAAAGTATTGTGAACACCGAACCCCCTTCCTTCAGCCCCATTCCCTCAGGCATAAACAAGCTTTTACTGTGGGCACTGACTTAGGTACACACTGCAGCTGACTGGGGGACCTGAGTGCCAGAGCTCCCCAGTTCTCAGCTACCTGCTTGCCTGGATCAGCCCCATCCTTCTCTGATTTCAGATGAAATTCCCACTGCTGCTGCCTTCGGATGCAAAGGCTCCTCCTCGGGGCTGCAGAAACTCCAGCTGTTTGATATTGTGCTAAGCAAGGCAGGGGGCACGGAGGGACTCTGCATGAAAGGGCGAGCTCAAAGGAAACCGGACCCTGGCATGTCGGCATGATACTCAGTGGGTAACAGGCTCAGTTAAATTTGCTCATTCAGCCAGCTAAGAGGGAGAGTTTTCTCATCCGTCCTGCTATGTTTAATTCATCTACACATGCCTCCCAATTACGGCAGGAGTCATAAACAGAAAGAGATGGTGGGGGGCAGGCATGCAGGCTCCAGCCCCCAAACCTAAGTGCCCCAAAAAAATGTGAGCTGCACACTGCTGGAGTCTGCCGTGAGCTTATCATCACCCCTGGCTCCAAGCCCTTCTACGTTTTAGCCTACACTTAGGTCTGAGGGTTTTTTTTCTGGTTGGTGTTGGGGTGGTTTATTTTTGTTTGGTTTGGTTTTGTTGTTTTTTTGGTTTTGTTTTTGTTTGGGGTTTTTTTGTTTTGTTTTGTTTGGGTTTTTTTGGTGTTATTTGTTTCATATAGTTTCAAGCTTTTTCTTTTCCTCCAGAAATACACATTGCAGGAGGCATGTGTGCAGAATGCTGCTTTCAGGTATCCATGCCTGGTGCCCAAGTTAGGCAAAAATCCCCATAAAAATCAGTATGCCATCTCTGCCTCCGTGGAGGCTCCTGAGCTCGTTCCAAGGTTTTTCTAGATCAGAATCTTTGCAAAAATGGTAAAATGATAGGAGGGATTGAGCTATGGAGCCAAAGACAAGGTAGGGAAAATGGTAATTTGGAGAGTGACTTCAAGGCTGTCTGGCCATGTTGTGGGAAATTCATGGTGGGTTTGGTGAAAGGAAGGATGAGGAGGTGATGACTAGCAGCAGGCTAGTCTGAAAGCAGCAGCCACAATCCAGAGTGATCAGAAAGTCATCCCTTGTGTGGTGGGGAGGAGAGGGGAAAGACTCTAGGAAAGGGACATGAAGAGAAAGCCGCTGGTTCAAAGGACTTTCGGCGTGAGTTTTACTTTGTTTACCCTCTTGTAAAGCTATTTGTTACTTTGATAATCCATAGGAAATGGGATCATTTCTCTCTCGGCATGTCAAATTAAATAAACAAATAAAACCTTGTTTGGCTGGTGAGAAGCTCAGAAAGAAAAGTGTATTTGTACAGGGATTCGGGAACTAAGCATCTTTCAGGAGCAGCAGATTAGGAAAGAAGTCAGAGAAACAAAGGGGAAGTGATTCAGTCATCGAAACTCAGAAGGCCAAATTAAAGAAGGGGGTGGGACAGGAGGACAAGAGATAGGGCCTGTCTATATTAGGAAATTTGTGCTAGTTTAAACTAAACCAACTCAGCGTCAGTTTAGTTTTACTACTAGGGTCCAAGCCAGAGACATAGACTTTGGCTGCGATGAGCTCACCCTGATGTCAGACTGAAATATGGTACATTCCCTGTACCAGTGCAAACACACACCAGGGTAGTGTATATATTTTGAAATAAATCTTGGCAAACTGGTGCCAGCTCTGCCTTGTCTTGGAGAGGGGTTGGAAACAAGATGATTTTACTGGTACAATTCCTTTTTCAGACGCAGTAAAAACAATATAGAAGAAACATACCCCACAAAGGTATCATTCTCCTTTTGCTCAGTGACAGGCATATTAATATAAAATGTGTTATATATGGGTGCAGCTCACAGAATCACAGAATAACAGCATGTCAGGGGTCTGCCAGGACCATAATTTAGTGCCGGTGACACAAGAACACATCCAGATGGGTCTTGAAAGCCTCCAATGAAGGAGACTCCACAACCTCTCTGGGGAGCCTGTTCCAGTGCTCCATGCCTGTTCCAGTTGCCATCCAGAGTGACCTGGACAGGCTGGAGAGGTGGGCCCAGGCCAATCTCATGAGATTCAACAAGGCCAAGTGTAAGGTCCTGCACCTGGGTAGGCACAATCCCAAGCACAGATACAGACTGGGTGGTGAATGGCTGGAGAGCAGCCCTGAGGAAAAGGACCTTGGAGTCTGGGGTGATGAAAAGCTCAACATGAGCCTGCAGTGTGCACATGCAGCCCAGACAGCAACTGAGTCCTGGGCTGCATCAAGAGCAGCGTGGCCAGCAGGGCAAGGGAGGGTATTCTGCCCCTTTACTCTGCTCTTGTCAGACCCCACCTGGAGTACTGTGTGCAGTTCTGGAGCCCTCAGCACAGGAAGGACATTGAAGTGTTGGAGCGGGTCCAGAGGAGGGCCACAAAGATGATCAGAGGGCTGGAGCAGCTCTCCTATGAGGACAGGCTGAGAGAGTTGGGGCTCTTCAGCCTGGAGAAGAGAAGGCTTCGAGGGGACCTGATAGTAGCCTTCCAGTATCTGAAGGGGGCCTACAGGAAGGCTGGGGAAGGATTATTTACAAGGTCCTGCAATGACAGGACAAGGGGCAATGGGTTTAAACTGGCAGAGGGAAGATTTAGACTGGATGTTAGGAGGAAGTTCTTTGCAGTGAGGGTGGTGAGGCACTGGCACAGGTTGCCCAGGGAGACTGTGGCTGCTCCCTCCCTGAAGGTGTTCAAGGCCAGGTTGGATGAGGCCTTGAGTGAGCTGTACTAGTGGGAGGTGTCCCTGCCTATGGCAGGGGGTTGGAACTAGATGATCCTTGAGGTCCCTTCCAACCTTACCATTCTATGATTCTATGAATTTCCTGTGCTGTAGTTTATACCCATTAACTCTTGTCCTATTGCAGGGCACAACTGAGAAGTGTCTGTCCTCTTGCTCCTGACACGCAGCCTTTGTGTATTTATAAACATTGATTAGATCCCCTCTAAGTCTTCTCTTCACCAGACCAAAAAGTCCCAGGTCCTTCAGCCTCTCCTCATAGGACAGTGCTCCAGCCCTTTAATCCTCTTTGTAGCCCTCTGTTGAACTCTTTCAGGTAGATCCCTGTCCCTCCTGAACTGGGGAGCTGTGACTATGCTCTACCCTGTGTATAGATGTTGTAAAGAACTACCCTTCTCTTTGTGCTTGGTTCATTGATAGGAGATGTTTGGACAGTCAGTGGGCTTCCAGGTCTGTGAGATGACTCAGTTCAGCTTCTTTTGTTTCCTTGTCTTAAAATGTTCAGCGACTGGCAGTCACAGAGATCCTCTTGTGTTTGGGGAGTTTTACAATGTCACTTAACATTGTGGGCAGAGGACAGAGTCTTTAAGAAAACGTTTTCTTAATTGGAAAGTATCAAGTGCAGTAGATAAAGCCTTTTGCTTGAGTAAGGAGCTCAAACAAATGTCCTAAATAACTAGCTCCCCCCTCCAGGACCATACTATCCTTCCTCAGAGCTTAGCAATAACTCTTCTACAGTTTAAAGTTTCTCATGCAGTGAAAGCCAATGCAACCACATCCGTGATCATGATCACACACCTCACTGCCACTGCTGGATATGAGAAGTTCTGAGACTGGATACAAGAGCACCATGAACCTGCCATGTGCAGGAAGAGGTAGCGCATATGCCTCTGCCTTAGGGTTCATCACCAAAATCTCTCTGAGACTAATGGTAAGAAATGCTCCCCTGATGGCCAGGATATAAAAGCAAGACCATGCATGTCATCTGTTACTGTGTCAGCATTGCTATGTGCTATTAAATAGGTGTTTTGTGACATTTTGGCAGCAGGCAAGTTTATTCAGGTCCTTGAGTGGAAAATTACTTGGAAACTGTAGGATGCCTGTCCAGTAGATGGACAGGATGGGATGACAGAAAATACTTCACCCTTTCAAGTGGAGATGGGAACTTAGGGAAATCATAGAAACTGATGGAAAATCAGGAGTGTTTTTTGGTGCGTGCATACCTACAGCTAGGAATCATTGGGTTGGGTGGCTTTTTCTGATCCTTTTCCTCTGCTATCCATTTTTAGGCTTTTTGTTGTTGTTGGAAAAAAAGCAATTCTTCCCATGTTAGATGAAACTGCTCTTTCCTCTGCAGAGACTCTGAATGGAAATCTGGTGTCACAGTAGTTACTGGTAGTCCTATGCCTGTCAGTACAGACTTGACCAGGTTTAGGATTTCACACTTTTTTCTGATTCTTTTAATCTGAAGTAAATTATTGAGGGCTTACAGACATTAACAGTCAGGATAGAGAGACACCTTAAAGGTATTCCAAGTTAATGCTGAAAAGATCCCTTTAGCTGGGGCACAGTCCAGAGGTAATTACACCTACATGAAATAGCTACCTGTCATGTCTATCAACAAGGGAGCTTACATTTTAAGGCATGCAGATCTCCCTCTACATCACATTCTGTCTTTGTTGCAGTCCATTTATTCACCTATTATTTACCTATAATCTCTCCTCCTTCACCACTTTCCCACACACCTGTTGCCTTTCCTTCCGTCTTTTTCATTGGCTTGCTCTTCCTCTGAAACAGCCCTCAAGTAAGTCCTTCACTTTAGCAAGTGAAAAGGTTGGGGATCCTCAGTCCCCCAAAGCCCCCTGCTAGCCCTGCATCTGTCCTCCTGCACCCCCAGCCTGCCCACTGCCCACATCCTGAGCGTGAAAGCCGGCCGGATTAATCCGGCACAGAGCACATTGTGTGTGAGTCATGACAGGCTCACTAAAGCGTGCAGTGCTGATAAAAGGCAGCTCTGATGGGCTCTGTCAGGGATCCTGGAGAAACAGCGTGGAAAAAATCTGCTAACCCATATCCCAGCCTGGTGGCTGGGGCCTGGAGACAGCGAGGCACCAAGGGGAGTGTGGGGAAGCCCCCATGGCACTGCCAGCTCCTGCTCCAGGATCAGCCCCCAGGGAAGCCCCTGGGCCTGAGCGCAAGTTGGCATTTCCTGGGGCCGTGGGATCAAACCAGAGTTCACGAATCCAAAGGAGGACTGGTGCAAGTCCTTGGGTCCCAAGGATGTACCTTAGGATAACCACACTCTGGCCAGAGTGACCAGTTGGCCAGAAGGCATTCCTAACCTTCCAAGCAATGCCAGAGGTGTTATCCCTCCTAAATGTACCTTCTCCAGCTATACCCCAGTGACTAGCCCAAGTGGGGGAGCCTGCAGGAGGCACCAAGACAGGACTGCTCCTTCCTGTGCTCTTCTATAACCTGCACACCTCTCAAAACACTCTTATTTTACCAACTTGCAGTTTTTCTTTTTTTGTTCATCAGTCCTATTATGACCTTTTTATAGTAGTAGTATCAGTACTAGTAGCATCTTCTCAGTAGTATCTCCAACTCTTGGGTGATAGTATCTCCAACTCTTGGGTGTTAAAGTCAGCAGACACTAACTTCTGAATGGCTTTAAACCTCTCTCCTTTAGGTCAGTCTGGTTGTGCATCTTCAATACCCTTTTAATACTCTCTTTACTCTTACATGGTGTCTCCACTGAATACTGTCTGTCATTCTACTGCTATCTGGAGACAGTGTAAAAGGCAGAAAGAGGAGGCACATATGCCTCTGTGCATATATGTCCTGTTTTGTCTTCTCATTAGTTGTGCACACCTGCACTTCTATTGCATTTTAAAGAGCAGGACAGCAAAGCACATACCACTCATTTCCTTGAAACTTTAGGAATGGGGTCTCCTTTTAAGAAAAAAAGACTCACAGCTGATACCACAGTGCTCAGGAATTTACAGCCTCTGAAAACAAAGGGTTAGATGAACTTTAAAAGGTTATACAGCTAAGAGTTTCCAATCCTTTTTTTTTTTTTTTTTTTTTTTTTTTTTTGTTCCCATACAATCCAAAACCCAAACTAACTTTTCAGGGAAGGAAGAAGAACTCCACAGATTCTTTTTGTGGTATGGTCACACAGCAGCCTGTGGTTATAGCCAAATAAAAATCAGGCTAAGCTTTGAAATACTGCATGTTACATTTCTGCTAGCTGCTTTTATTTGTCACTATTTCATTTGACTGCATGTGTTAGGTATTCCATGAAGTGTATGGATGGGGATTTGGAGAAAGATGTTGTCATCTACTTATGGACCACCTTCTGAATGCTTGAGAATCATAAGTGCTCAAAATGCTCACAGAATCATAAAGGTTGGAAAACACCTCTAAAATGAGCAAGCCCAGCCTTCTACCCAGCACCTCCATGACCCCTAGACCACATCCCGAAGTGCCCTATCTACTCATGATCTAGGCTGCCTTCTGCTTGCCAGACCATGCTAAAGCCTAAACCCATTTAATGTCTTTTCCTGGCTGATGTAAGTCATATCTAGAAGCCTCTCATGGAAGGCAGAACTACATGTTAGGGAGGAGATGTCACTTGTAATCTTTTCTCTACAACTTAATTTTACTCTGACATAATTCATTCCATTACTTTTGATTCTAATATTTTTGGACCACTTGTGTTTAGCATTTACAGGTCTTTGCTTCTCTCTGTTGGTGAGACAAATATACAGGGTCCAGGCCCCAGTTCTCCCGCGGTTAGTCAGGCGTAAATGCCCCTGAATTCACACCAACTAGATGCAATGTAACATGAGAAGTCTGTGAAGCCCTTTATTCTTTCAGCCTCCCCTCGTAAATCAGCTCCTGCTGCAGCACCTGAAGTCATTTTCTCAAGACCAAAGCATGCATGGAGAAGTTTTTGTCGAAAGTCTAAAGAGATCGAATAGTCTCAGGAGGTTTGCTGTTCCCTACAGCTTGGACAGGGTCACCAAGTGTGAGAACCATGCACAGCACATCCTGGTGCCAGGAGGACTCATTCAAGGGGGACATTAAACCATCAGAGAAAGTGCAGTTACCTATGCTTGTTGCAGTGTCTAAGCAATATGACCCCAGTTGAGGGATTTTAGCATAATCATATTGCTGTTTCATGTCAGCAGAAAACAAAGGCAGTTTATCTGCCCAAGAGGTTCCCAGTTCTACTATCTTTCTTGTAATGGAACTTGCTTGTGAGACTGAACTGCTAAGCAGGTTGGGGTTTGGTTTTTTGGTGGGTTTTTTTTGTTTGGTTTGTTTGTTTTGGCTTTGGGGTGGTTTGGGTTTTTTTTTTATTGTGGCCCTTTCTACAGTGTCTCTCACATGAACTGGAGCAAGACTGAAATCCCTTCCCATCTCAGTGATTTGTGCAGCTCCTCACCTGTTTCTTGTGGTGGGAGAGGTAAAGCTGTGAGATCCTGTGAGATTACTTCACAGCTGTGAGATCACCTAAAGCTGTGAGATCACCTGGACAGGCTGGAGAGGTGGGCCCAGGCCAATCCCATGAGATTCAACAAGGCCAAGTGTAAGGTGCTGCACCTGGGTAGGCACAATCCCAAGCACAAATCCAGGCTGGGTGGTGAATGGCTGAGAGTAGCCCTGAGGAAAAAGACCTTGGGGTCTGGGTTGATGAAAAGCTCAACATGAGCCTGCAGTGTGAGTGCAGCTCAGACAGCAACTGAGTCCTGGGCTGCATCAAGAGCAGCATGGCCAGCAGGGCAAGGGAGGGGATTCTGCCCCTTTACTCTGCTCTTGTCAGACCCCACCTGGAGTACTGTGTGCAGTTCTGGAGCCCTCAGCACAGGAAGGACATGGAAGTGTTGGAGCAGGTCCAGAGGAGGCCACAAAGATGATCAGAGGGCTGCAGCAGCTCTGCTGTGAGGACAGGCTGAGAGAGTTGGGG
>VWZE01018574.1:122888-154042 GCA_013396675.1 Eubucco bourcierii
GGGGGGGGGAGCAGGCAGAAGAAAGGAAAGAGGAGCCCAAAAGTGCAGCACGTGAAACAAAAGCCAAAGCTGGCCCTCTGCTTCCCTTCCTGTTCTCCCTTGCAACCAGACAGCTCCAATTAAGATGTAACTGATACATTGAGAGTTGCTCCCTTGAGCTGGTGCTCCCTCATCTCCTCCTTGCTTTTCTGCTTGCCACTGGTGTGTCCACGGTGGTGACAACTTCCAGGCATGAACCCACCCATGCAGAGCTTCTGCATAGCTACCAAACTCTGCCAGAGCAATTCCCAGGAGTGGGAATTTTGGTGGCGTGAAATGGAGCGTGCTTTCAAGTTGCCCTTTCTCCTGTTGGCAATAATTGGCTGCATGGACCCGCTCAGGCTGCCGCCTATGTACTCAGGAGACAGGAGCCCTCACTTCTGCAAGTTCTGCTGCACTGCTTGGTCCTGTGCTTGACCTGGCTGAGGGCCATGACCTCAGCCCAAGCCAGTCATTAAGGGCTCTGCTTTCTGAGGGAAGTGTTTAGCCCTGTCCCTGTATCCTTATCTACATCTAGTTCAAAGCTTAGGAGATCAATATTAGTAGAGCTTCTCTTTAAACAGTTTCCTCAAAAACTCTGAGCCAGAATCCCTTGCTCCTCCAAATTAGCAGTTAAGCCTATGATGTAACATGCATGTGTGTGTCCCCTTTTCCATATTTTAGGTAAGTGGGATTTTGGTGCCAACTTTTGAGCTCCAAGCATTTATACTTTTCCACTGCAAGAGGAAAGGCCCAGTCCTGGAGATTTTGCTGGTTCAAAGAGCCCAGGTGAGAAAACAGTGATTGAAGAGTCACTAGGGAGAAGAGATGGCATCTCTATAAGTACCATGTTTTCTGCTCACTGAGCACCTAAGATGCCAGGGTTTAACTGGGTAGTGCCCACAGACCCCGCTCTCCTCCAGGAGGGCTCTAGCACCTCTGTGACCTTTCATCAATGCTAGTGCAATGGTAGGGGAGGTAGTGCTTAGACTACATTAAGCCTAGAAAGAAGCAGGCAAGCATTACCTGTTGCAGAGCACTGGGAAGGAGCCATCTAAACAGTCTGTATCACAGTCTGGGGCTGAGAAGAGGGAGTACACTAACAAGCTGTGGCACGAATCTGCTTTTCCATTCCAAACCCCCACGGTGACTGAAGAAGATGGTCAATTGCAACTGCAACAGCTCACTAGCAGCCTAACATTTCCTTGTGGTGCTCCTGAGGTGTGGAAAGACCTCTGCAGAGTGAGGCCCACGAAGGGGGGAAGGCATGCATCAAAAGTTTTGGAAAATTGCCTTACAGCCTCCTTTGCCACGTCCCTTCTCCTCAAGAGTGTGTCACCCCCTTCTGTTTGGTTCAGTGCACTCCTGTGTGGGGGTCCACAGACACAGAGGCAGGAGATTCCCCCCTTTCACCTACAACTTCATCTGCTGTTTTGATTTCCAAAGGAAACTGAAAGATCTGATGCAAGGACAGTTTATAGGCTTGGCTGGCTCTCTCCAGGTGCAATCTAGCCTGAGCCCCAGGTTCTTGCCCCAGGTTCTCACAGTCCCTGCTGATCCCTAAAATTGCTGCCAGTTTACATTAGCGGCCAAGGGATCATATTACAAAGGCAAAATATCTTTAGGGGCACCCTGTCTTTGATTTTCTGTCCAAAGGTAATAATAAAGTATTACAGTTTCTTCAATCATGCAGATCATGACAATACTGTGACAAGATTGTTGGAAACAACCTTCAAGATGAGGTGTGGGAGGCTAGCAACACCTAGCCACATGCTGCTTCTTAGTAGTAGTCCTACTGATGTTCACACAACTTCAGCTGGTGTAAGGCATACATAAGGTGCAGGATCCAACCCCAGGGCAGCTTCGGCAAGAGAACTTGGACAGAAATGAGGAGACTGAGACTCTGCTCTCAGCAAGGCCATGCTGATGCCCTGCACATCGGCCTCAAGTAAATCCTTTCTCCTCCTTGCACCTCACTCCTGAAGGCAGCAGTGAGATCAGTTCCTCTCACACGATGCCGGGCATCCTCCCTCTCTCCACTTCCTTCCTAACCTCCCTCCCTTTTTAATCGGGATTTGTACATGGGTTTCCAGGCTTCCTGGCTGTCCTGTCTCTTTCTCCTGCATCGCTTTGATGTTAATTGTCTCCAGGGCTGGAGCGCTCCTTGGCTGATTAAGTCCAAGAGTCCTCCCTGGTTTTGTTGACCCATGAATGGGGGCCTCTTCAGTGCTCACTGGAGTGCGGGCTTATTGCCCCTCCTCCTTCTCCCNGGAAAGTAGGGTGGGAGGGGAAACTGAAGCAGCGGGAAAGGGGGGGAAGGAGGATGGGAGAAAGGGAGCAAGAAAGAGAAGGACCTTCTGCAAATGCTCGACTGCCCTTGCTTAAAATAACACCGTTTATTTAAGCAGGTCAGACGCACAATAGCATGAGAGGGGCTGCTACTCAGATCATGGGACCCTGTGTACGCTGAGTAAGAGGCTGGAGCGAGTGTTAGCCAAACTCTGAAAGCTGGTCTGTTCTTACCCGATGTCTCCATCTCCCCCCAACATACACGCTCGCTTGCACCTCCTCTTTTCCTCTTCCTTCCCGTTCATGCACTGCAGCCCTATGCCTTTTCGGCAGTGACACGGCTCAGAGCCAGGAATGATGTGGCTCAGTGAGAAAAAAGGGGCTTCAGCCTGCTCCTCTGGACCCACTGTCCTGGCGTACAGCCGAGAGAGGAGATGCTGCTGGCCTGGCAGCACAGGCTTACCACAAGAGTCTGTGCGGTGAAATGGATGCCAACGATTCTAAACAACTTGCCCCTCGGTCCCAGCTGCGACTGCTGCCTTGCTGGTGGCCCGAGCGCTCCTTGCTGTGGCACAGGGTATCTGCAGTGCTTTCGGTAGAAAGATATGCCTCCTGCCCCAGCTTTCAAAACACAATTTCTCCATTCAGAGGCGAGATTCGAGTAGCTGCGGCAAACCCACCAGTATCTATCGGTGTCAAGTGCCTGAGCGAGCCACCTGCTGTGTTACATTTGGTCTATGCTCCACCAGGGACAAAGTCTCCCCCCGCCCCCACCATTATCCAGGTGCTAGGCTGCCTACAGGGGAGCACCACCAGTGTCCTGGCCAAGGCCAGATGCATTGTTGCTTTCAAGTGTCCTTGGTCTCAGAGGCCCAGCCATTGCTAGCAGCCGGCTCTTCTTGAGCAAGATTAACTCAATCTCAAACACACATATGAGAGAGTCTGTGTGGGTTGCAGCCCTTGACTCTCCTTTCCCTAACCTCCCCTGCTCCAGATTCCGTGCTGTGGGAGGCATGGGGTGCTGCCTCCCACCCCAATCACATCCATACTCAATGTAGAGAGTCATGCTCAGGAAACGAAAAGGCTATCCCTAAGGGGCACCTGTGCAATTTTCTGGCCTCTCCTTCTGCCTTCTCTTCCCTTTCTCCATCCCCTCTGCCTCAGCTTCCCCGGCTGCTGATGGCAAGGGACTGCTGCTCTTGGCAGGGTGCTGCCTGCTGCCTGGCAGCCTCTCCTAGTCAGCCTGCCAGACTTTTCAGGGCTCAGTCTTGCTTTCTAGAGGGTGGAAGTGCAAAGCAGGAGACAGGCTGCCTTGGCAGCCTCACTGTTTCCAAACATTGAAAAGCAAAGAAAGAAAAGTCTACTTCTCCTGGCTCACCAAAGCCACCACCACTGTGGATGCTGGCCAAGTCCTCCTAAAAATAACCACAGTGCTACTGGACACGTGTGCTTCTAGGGGACAAAGGAGGACAATACATCCTAGGGCAGCAGGGACAGAGTGGAGCAGGGCTGAGGTAAAACTTGGGGCTTTTTCCTCCATCCCCCTTCTCAACAAAGAAAGCTGCCTGTGTTGTCCCATCAGTGCTAGTCAATAGTGACCAGGGACGCCCGTCTCTCTTTGTTTTCACAAGCAGGATCCAACCAGCACTCTTCAGAATAGCTGTAAATTGCATTTTCCCAGCTAGGAGTGCCTTGCTCCCTGTTGTGCTCCTGAGTGTGAAAGACAGCATGGCAGGCATCGTGGTCTGGGTGACCCTGGCCCAGCCCTGCAATTGCCTGAAGCCAAAATCTCCACCTCTCTCTCCACCTCTATTCCCACCTCTACCTCCACCTGTGACTCCACGAGGTACGAGCTCTGCCAGTCTGGAACTGCCTATCACTCCAGCAGCTGTGGCCTTAACTGGCTCGCTCAGATGTGACTGCAACATGTAATTAACGAGATAACTAGGGACTAAATGAAAACTGTGTGACTGGCTCAGGAGCGACTGTGGTCACAAGAGAATGTGTCTTGGTAGCTCTGCTGCTTGGCTTCAGCAGAGCAGTCCTGGGATAGATGCAAGGACATTGTGTTTTTAGCTAACTAGCCTCTGGGAAACCACACTGATGTCATCATATCAGCATGGGGCACACCAGGTCCTTCCCACACCTATGTCTACTCAGTGTAGTCAGCAAGTCTGACTTTGAAAGTAACTTTAGGGCTCCGGTTGAAATGCAATGCAGATGCATTTGGTATAATGGAGCTATAGAGTGCTTCTAAAGATACCTGCCATGTGTTTCTGCTTGAAACAGAAGTGAGAGGAGATGAAAAAACAGATGTGTGATCTAAGGCAGTCTCTTCCTTCCTGCTGTGGACAAGACATCTCCCAGCCCCAGTGGGATGATCAGCACAGACAAAACATTCAAATTCTTGTCACAGATTCACAGATTGCATCAGGTTGGAAGGGACCCTCAAAGGTCATCTTGTCCAGACCCCCTGCAACTAAATCAGGGTGCCCATAGCCACATCAAGTCTGGTTTTGAATGTCTCCAGGGATGGGGCCTCAACACCATTCCCGGGCAACCCATTTCAGTATTTCGCCACTCTCATCGTAAAGAACTTCCTCCTTATGTCCACCCTAAATCTACCTTTCTCTGGTTTAAAGCCATTGCCCCTTGTCCTGTTGCTACAAACCCTTCCAAAAAGTCCTTCCCCAGCATTTTGTAGGCCCCCTTCAGATACTGAATTGTAGTTATAAGGTATCCCTGGAGCCTTCTCTTCTCCAGGCTGAACAATCTCAAGTCTCTCAGCCTGTCTTCATAGGAGAGGTGCTCCAGCCCTCTGGTCACCTTTGGGGCCCTCCTCTGGACCCACTCCAGCAGGTCTATGTTTCTCTTGTGTTGGGGGTCCCAAAGCCGGACACAGTACTCCAAGTGAAGTCGCATCAGAGCAAAGGGGCAGAATTGCCCCTCTTGACTTGCTGGCCATGCTTCTTTTGATTCAGCCCAGAATCACAAGTGCCTATTGTTGGCTCAACCCAGCTTCTCATCCACCATTTTCCCCAAGTCCTTTTCCGCAGGTCTGTTCTCTATCACCTCATCCCCCTGCCTTCACTGATATCGAGGACGGCCGCAACCCAGGTGCAGGACCTTGCACTTTGCCCCATTGAACCTCATGGGATTCTCCTCAGCCCACTTCTCCAGCCTGTCCAGGTCCCTCTGGGTGGCATCTCACTCTTCACTCCTATCAAGCACTCCACTAAGCTTGGTATCATCTGCAAGTCTGATAAGGGTGCACTCAGTCTCACTGAGTGTGTCTTGGCAGGAGCCTGAGGGTAACTGGAAAGGCAAATCCGTATTTTATCAGCAGGAAAAGGCAAAGTCCTGAACATGCTGAATGTTTCTGTGGGCTGGAGGAGGCTCCACCATCTCAGACTGTCCATGTGGTGCTAACACACTGTCCAGTCTGAGTCCTCATTAAGTGTTCCATGGTGGGAGAAAGCTGATCACAAACAAAGGCCAAATAACAAATCTTTCCCAAGTCTGATGGATTTGCTGGGACAGCTTACAGGAAAACAGCCAAGGTATAAGGAAGAGGTTGAGTGTTTCTCATCGCTGCAGACAAGGCTTCTTTTCTTTCAGTCAAAATAATTCAGCAAAATTAATGTGAATTTGCTAAATGTATCAGGTGACCCAAATTTTTGGGGTTTGGCAAGAAAAAACCCCCAAACCTACCATGCTCTAAATCTGGGAAAATTTATCTTTTTTTTTTTTTTTTTTTGGTGGTTTTGGATGTTTTTGTGGGAGGAAGAGAAAAGGCTTTGGCACAGTGAATCTCAATCCCAGCAGATACATATTTGTTTGTCTATTTACAATCAGGACAATCTGAACCCATTAGCAGATGTAACTGAGTTAAGGCATGAAGGCGAATTTAGAAAACAATATGACCCATCATTGTAAGAAAAGCTTGGAGGCAAAATCCAAATAATTGATATCATAAATCCTTCAAGATGTTGTTGTGGGACATTTGTCACCTTGGAATAGTTCAGGATCACATGCGGGCACCTACTCTTGAAGCAGAGCGTTTGATAGTTGTTGTGCTTACAAACCTCAGTGTGTAAGTTAAGGCAGACACATTTGCCACACGTTCTGCTCCTGAGGTATTTCAAAAGAGTATTTGCCAGATTTGTGAGAAACTGCTAAGTGCTGAAGCTCCAGCGAATGATGTTTTAATTTGGTCTGAGGGCTTGAAAGCACATCTTGAAAGACTTAGACAAGTTTTAAAGGGAGTATGAGAAAGAGACTTAAGACCAAACTATTAAAAAAAAAAAAAAAAAACCAACCCAAAACCTATATCTGATGTAATAAGTTCTTTAAATGAGGCATAAATTGAGCAAAGATGGTTTAATTGGTAATGCAGATAAAATGTCGAAATGTTTAACTCCACAAAACAGAGTAGATCTGTGACAGTTTATGGAGATGATAAGATGGCTTGACAAAATTAATTCCAAATGCTCAAGAAGGGTCTGATTTTGTAAGGTGGTGAGCATTTATTTTTTTTCCCTCCTCATCCAGAACATTTAAACACATGCTTGGCCACGCTGACTTGGCGTGCATGCTTCTGGGTGCAGGATGCTACTCAACGTGACAATTTTGAGAAAGCACGCCAGATAGTGGAAAAATCACCACTTGATCCTGTCATGGGGAGTGAGAGGAGTCCCTCAGGGAGCCCTCATTTCACTCACCCTCCACCTTCACTAGCTGGATACAAACTAGGAATTGCAATTTTCGGTGTGTTTGTTTGTTTGTTTCGTTGTGTGGGTTGCTTTGTTGTTTGCCCCCTGCCCCATTTTCACAGCAGCTTTGTGAAATGAACATCTACCAATGAGGAGGGTTGCAGGGAAGCCAGAAAAAAAAGGACCCATCACCCAGGCCCATGCAGGATGCAGAAAAGTGATAGGAAAGTTGTGTAGGGGCAGGGAGCGCAAGGAGGCAGGCACCTTGCATGCCTGGGGTGCTGCTGGGATGTCCTGCTGGGTGAGCATCAGCATTCAAGAGGAAAAGTGAATCCAGGAACCCAGGGTGAGACCAGGCTTAGTGCTACTGTCCTCCCTGAGGCAAGCCATTGCAGCCTCCCCCACACTGAAGAATGTCCACATTATGAATATAGACCACATTAACACACTGCACGTTCCACTGCCACCACTGATGCCTCCTCCTCCTCCTCCCAAGCACAGAGCTGGGATGGCTCACATCTTGTCAAAGTCCCTAAAGCTTAGTTCTTGCAGAAAACCATGTGCACAGATGTGTGATTGCTACAAAGAAAAGTGGCTTTCAAGAATGAACCTGCAGAAAAAAAAGGGGGGTGGTGGAAATACCCCAAGTCCCAATATGTTACAGCATTATTTCTAGCGCAGGCATATACCAGGGCAAGACATCATTTAGGAGCTGACAAGGTCTTGCTAACAGGAGCGACTCCTCCCTTGACCCAGCTTTTTCTGAGCTTGTTTTCTTCCAAGCAGCACATCACAAAGCCATCTTCTCCCTCTCACTCCTTCTCCCCAGCCCAGGTTGTAAAATAACGAGTTTCTTGTTATTCTTGTTATTGCTGAATGGCAGAGGTCTGGAGCCTTGTGAAGGGAAGGGGGCAGCCTAATTAGGGAAACGAGAGCCATCCTTAATGAGCACTCCTGACTAGGTTGGGATTTAAAGAAAAAGGAAGGGGCAAGGGGGAGAGAGGTCAATCCCTACAGCTTTCTGTTCCCTACCCCCACCTCCCACCCCTCCCCTCCTCTCTGTAAACCTACCGCAGTTTGGGGGCTGAGCACAGGGGCTTCTCTACATCATTATCAATTATTACACAATATTTTCCTGATTTGCCTGACTTCACAGGGTGTTAGCTTCCTTTTTGCCTCTTTTGCTAATTTTGTTCTGTGAGGGTATGTCAAGTGTTGGACTATTTCTGCCCCTCTTCCAGTTCAAGAGGGACATGGAACTGCATGAGAGTGTCCAGCACAGAGCCACAAAGATAATTAAGGGAATGGAACATCTCTCTTATGAGGAGAGACTGAGGGAGCTGAGGCTCTTTAGCTTGGAGAAGAAGAGACTAAGAGGTGACCTCATCAGTGTTTATAAATATGTAAAGGGTGAGTGCCAGGAAGATGGAGCCAGGCTCTTCTCGCTGATGCCTGATGACAGGACAAGGGGCACTGAGTGGAGGCTGAGGCATAGGAAGTTTCATGTAAACATGAGGAGGAATTTTTTCAGTGTGAGGGTGACAGAACACTGGAACAGGCTGCCCAGGGCAGTTGTGAAGTCTCCCTCTCTGGAGATATTAAAAATCTGCCTGAAAGTATTCCTGTGTGATCTGGTACAGGTGGTACAGGCCACGAAGATGATCAGAGGGCTGGAGCAGCTCTGCTGTGAGGACAGGCTGAGAGAGTTGGGGCTCTGCAGTCTGGAGAAGAGAAGGCTTTGAGGGGACCTGATAGTAGCCTTCCAGTATCTGAAGGGGGCCTACAGGAAGGCTGGGGTGGGACTATTGACAAGGTCTTGCAACAACAGGACAAGGGGCAATGGGTTTAAACTGGCAGAGGGGAGATTTAGACTGGATGTTAGGAGGAAGTTCTTTGCAGTGAGGGTGGTGAGGCACTGGAACAGGTTGCCCAGGGAAGTTGTGGCTGCTCCCTCCCTGAAGGTGTTCAAGGCCAGGTTGGAGGAGGCCTTGAGTGAGCTGTACTAGTGGGAGGTGTCCCTGCCTATGGCAGGGGGTTGGAACTAGATGATCCTTGAGGTCCCTACCAACCTTACCATTCTATGATTCTATGGTTCTATGACTCCGCTCTGGCAGGGGGGTTGGATGAGATGATCTTTCAAGGTCACTGACAACACCGATGGCTGCACCTATCTAAGTGAAAATTGGGTGGTACTTGCATGGGTGGGTTTTTTGAGCACAGGAGATGCTTCTCTGCAGCTAGATCAGTCAGGACCCGTAACTGCCACAGCTGGACATCTTTGTCCCTAGCAATCCTCACACCAACAGAGTGGACTGCACAGTCCAATTGTTAAGATACCCCAGATGTAATTCTGGAACTCAACCTGAGTTGCTTGCTACAGTGTCCCTTAGTAGACATAAGCCTCTCTGAGTTCCTCTGAGTTCACCCCATCCTGTATGTACATTGGCAGGACCTGAAAGCCTCATGCGTGGAAATTCAAGTGCAGAAACTTTCTCATTCCCCACCCATCCTCTTGAATTTCTCTGCAGTTCTGCTTTCTATTGCTCTCCCTGAGCTGTAACCAAACGCCTCCACTCTCCATGAGAACTCAGCTCTCAAGCCCTCTCTGCCATAGAGCGGCCTCGCCTCTGTCTCCTCAAGGGAGAATAGCAAAAAGAACAGGTTCACGAGACACATCCCATCTCAGCAGACAACAGATACCTCCTGAGAACCTGATGCTCAGAGGTGATCTCTGTGAGCACACAGGGCCAGCTGGGGTTCTGTTTGGCAGCCTTGCCCTCCTGAACGTGCCCTGGGTCGGCATTAGGCAGTCACCTCCAGCAACTTCTGTAACGTTATTTGCAAAGGTCTGTCATGATCCGTGCCCAGTTAAATCAGCACATGCTGAAACGCTTAAACGGGCTTCCAAGGAGTGAGTTTGCAGCCAGAAGTGTGGGAGGAACGTAGTCTGACAGAAAGGAAATAAGCAGAGAACATTTTACCCATAAAAGCACTTTGCTTTCTCTTTGCTTCATAAATCAGCTTTCTCTGATCTCATCCAAAAAAAGGCAGTTAATTCCCTGCTTCTCCCTGCCTGGGAGATGTATTCTTTTCTGTATTTGGATCTTGCCTCAGAGAAATTAAAAGACCTAATTGTTTCCACTGCTCTTTCCAAAATCAGAGGAACAAAATAACATCAGAATGAAGGCTCTGAGCCACACCTCCCAAGGTGCCGAGCTCTTTCCTTCAGGAGAGACTGGGACCCTGCCACTCTCCCTGGGCCCTGAACTCGGAGACTGCTCTCTCAGCATCCAGTACCCAGCACTGAAACCTTCAGCCCAAGGATTGTTGCTAAAGGCCAGGTAGAGCCAGATGAGGAACAAGCACCCCACCCTTCTGGGGAAGAAGCCACTATATAGGGTGTTCTCACTGCCTGTGGTGGAATGGGTCAGGCAAATGATTTTTCATCAGCAGGAGTAAAAGATTTAATTAGCCTGAAGTGCATCAGCCCCAGAGTAAAGACCCATGCCCAACCATGCCGATTCCTGTTCCCAGGTACTAAACCTGTAGTGTTCCTCCAAGCCTACCAGAAACATGGCTTTCTGTCAGATCCGTTTCTCTCCTCTGTTTATAGCTTGAGGATGCCAGGGCCCCTCTGGACTACAGTTTGAACTCCTCTAGAACTTTCTGTGGGTTAATTTCTTGGATTACCAAGAAAGACTTGGCACAAGACCCATTGCCTTTCCATTCCTGCCCTGACATGTAGGATTCCTGGTGCTCTCTCCTAGCAGAAATGACCACACATCCCCAAAGCAGAGAGCCTTAACTTTACAGCCACCTCTGATGACCAAACAAGAACAGGGGATGAGTAATAAAGATACATTTAACTTATATTGTGAGGCCCAGATGATGTGCTCAGCTTTCAGTCCCCTTGTTCTCCCAATTCATGTTTTTCATAGAATCCCAGAATCGTAGAACTATAGAACTGTTGAGGTTGGAAGAGTCCTTCGAGATCATCGTGTCCAGCCACTCACCTAGGGCTTGCAACTCCACTGCTACTGCTAAGTCACTAAAACGTGGCCCTGAGCATCACATTCACCATCTTTTAAATGCCTCCAGGGGTGGTGACTCCACCATCTCCCTAGGCAGCCTGTTCCAATGCCCGATAACCTTTGCTGTGAAGAATTTTTTTTCCTTATATCCAGCCTGAACCTCCCTTACCACATTTTGAAGCTGTTTCCCCTTGTCCTGTCAGTTGTTTTTCTCCCCCTTGACACCTGTGCTGTAGCCTATGCAAAATATTCAAAGAAAAGGGGACAGAGACATCTCTAAAGCAACTGTGTTTCTCAGTGAGGCTGTAAAACCCAGTTGCATTAAGTGAGCACTCCAACACAGGTGAAAGTCTGAATTACAAGCCAAAAGAAAGGTATATCTGAGAGGTCTTGAAACAGAGGCATCCCTTTCACATGCTTTTCCCCAGCAGCTGTTTAACTGGAGGTAGAATCATAGAATCATAGAATGGTAAGGTTGGAAGGGACCTCAAGGATCATCTAGTTCCAACCCCCTGCCATAGGCAGGGACACCTCCTACTAGTACAGGTTACTCAAGGCCTCCTCCAACCTGGCCTTGAACACCTTCAGGGAGGGAGCAGCCACAACCTCCCTGGGCAACCTGTGCCAGTGCCTCACCACCCTCACTGGAAAGAACTTCCTCCTAACATCCAGTCTAAATCTCCCCTCTGCCAGTTTAAACCCATTGCCCCTTGTCCTGTTGTTGCAAGATCTTGTAAATAGTCCCACCCCAGCCTTCCTGTAGGCCCCCTTCAGACACTGGAAGGCTACTCTCAGGTCTCCTCGAAGCCTTCTCTTCTCCAGGCTGAAGAACTGGCTCCCTAATCCTCCAGGTCTGGCTCTCTAATTCTCCTGTCTTAAGATAGAGGGACTTCTGGTGCCAAGTTATGGCAGAGGACATTCTGGCTCTAGGCATCTGAAAACATTCATCTGTCCCATAGGCACTGACATGCATTAGCACTGCTCCTCTGGCACTCTTGTGACTCTACAACAGTACTTGGAGGTGAGGACGTGTTCATACAGCAGTGGTGTGCACACACCTACCTCCTGTGGTGGTTTGCCCAGTCCTCCAGCATGGAGCTGTGGTTACCATCAGCATGGTAGAGTTGCATTAAAATGTATTACCCAGGGACTTTGTACAATGATCAACTAACAGGAGAAAGTCTGCACAGTTTGTGGTGAGGGATTTTAATAGAAAACTAAACCACTGCTACTTCTTCATCCCAACATACGGTTGCTAAGTCTCTCACCTTTGGGCTTTCTACCTTTTGTGGGTTCTGGCAACACCTGTAAAAGTCTAGAAGCCACTCCTAGACTCCTACTACTTCTGTCTATTATAATGAGAGAAAAACATTGAGTGCAATGTTCACTTTAAGGGATTTTTGTGATTGTGTGGTGATAGGACAAGGGGCAATGGTTTTACACTAGAGCAGGGGAGATTTAGGTTGGATGTTAGGAAGGAGTTCTTTACTATGAGAGTGGTGAGACACTGGAATGGGTTGCCCAGACACCTCATCCCTGCAAGTGTTTAAGACCAGACTGGATGAGGCTTTGAGCAGCCTAGTCTAGTAGGAGATGTCCTTGCCCATGGCAGAGGTGTTGGAACTAGATGATTTATAAGGTCCCTTCCAACTCAAGCCATTCTATGATTCTCCTCAAAAATAAGTTGGTGTATTTTGCTTTAGAAATGCAGCAGTGGGCAGTGGATGTCAGCAGTAGCTCTCTGTCCACTCTAGCCTGAGAAGCCCAGGTTTACTGTGGCTCTGTTTGCAGAATGCACACCACTATGTGTGAACCCCCCACAAACATTTCCCCCATCTGCAAACCAAGTAGACGCAGTGCTCAGAAATCATCCCACTGCACCCAGAGAAGTGCCACCATGTTGATTTTGCCCAACTTAAGAACAAGAATATAAATCTGAGACTTTTATACTCTTCTAGTGATGTAACTTTTAGGGTAGTGGCCCTGTGCATAGCCTCGTAGAGCTATAAATGACCAGGCTGTAACTGACCACTACAATCATTAAATACAGGCCACACGGACAGACTGCCAGATGTCACAAACCATTTCTTAAATCTGGGTCCATATTTCACTTTTTGGGGTGAAGCACTTGCTGCCTTCATTTTTCTGTTGGATTTTTTTTCCCTCCATGAAAAAAAACAGTAAACAAACCAACAATCTGACATCATTACCTTGGAGTCTGGGTTGATGAAAAGCTCAACATGAGCCTGCAGTGTGCACATGCAGCCCAGACAGCAACCGAGACCTGGGTTGCATCAAGAGCAGTGTGGCCAGCAGGGCAAGGGAGGGGATTCTGCCTCTTTACTCTGCTCTTGTCAGACCCCACCTGTAGTACTGTGTGCAGTTCTGGAGCCCTCAGCACAGGAAGGACATGGAAGTGTTGGAGCGGGTCCAGAGGAGGCCACAAAAATGATCAGAGGGCTGGAGCAGCTCTCCTATGAGGACAGGCTGAGAGAGTTGGGGCTCTGCAGCCTGGAGAAGAGAAGGCTTTGAGGGGACCTGATAGTAGCCTTCCAGTATCTGAAGGGGGCCTACAGAAAGGCTGGGGAGGGACTATTTACAAGGTCTTGCAACAACAAGACAAGGACCAATGGGTTTAAACTGGCAGAGGGGAGATTTAGACTGGATGTTAGGAGGAAGTTCTTTCCAGTGAGGGTGGTGAGGCACTGGAACAGGTTGCCCAGGGAGGTCGTGGATGCTCCCTCCCTGGAGGTGTTCAAGGCCAGGTTGGAGGAGGCCTTGAGTGAGCTGTACTAGTGGGAGGTGTCCCTGCCTCTGGCAGGGGGTTGGAACTAGATGATCCTTGAGGTCCCTTCCAAACTTACCATTCTATGATTCTATGATCATAAAGGCTCATTTTCTCCCCAGCATGGAATGAACACAAATAGCCAAACCTCAACATTTTTTCACAAAGTGTAAGGCTTATTTTGCAACCCCAGTCAAAGAGAGAGTGGAACTCAAGCTGGATGTGTGGGTTACTGTGAAGGAAGACCCAAGGTACCTGGAGAGCCTGCATCTGCACAGCAGGTGCACAGAAGAGTGGAGAGCAGGAAAGCAGGGATATTGCAGGGTGGCATGCACAAAATGCTGTCACATGGGGGTAGGGCAGCACACACACCTGCACATATCTGCATACATATAAATATTCGTTTCTGTGAGTATCTGCCCAAGAAGAGCCTGGATGTGCAGGTCTGTGCAGAATCGGGTATGCAGAAGTGTTCCCTGGCTCCTCTGTCAGTTGAAAGACTTGGCAGGAGAACAGGAACAGTCACTGAAAAGCCTCATTTTCTGTGCTGAGTTTGTCTGGGGGGTTGGGCTGTGCACTGTTTCTGAGTCTTCCTCTTGTACCTGCTCTCAGATCATGTTTTGGTTTATAACTTTCCTCCTATTTGTGATTTCTTCCTTTCCCTTTTGCTGGCTCAATTTCTGTTATTCCTTCTAATCACATTTCTTCCCTCTGCCGCTTCTAAAATGTTTTTCTCCCTTCCTTTCCTTTCTCCCTCCTGTTCCTCCTTCTTCAGGTCTCTCCTCTCATTCCTCCCATGCTGGCACCCTCTCCTTTCTCTGCCTCCCTCTTCTCCTCCACCCTTGCTCTCTATCTTGCCTCTTTCCCTTGCTCTCCCATCTCACATGCCTTTGTTTTCCCTTCCCTCTCCCCCTCTGCTCGGCCTCTTTCCCCTCTTCTCTCCCTCCCGCTTCCTCACTCCCTTCTGTCTCTGAAATAAACTTCCCCGTGTCAAGCCCCTGGCTGCCTTCCAGCCTCTAGTGAGATGAAGGGGTCCCTGGCATACGCTCAGCTCTGTGCTCCATAGGGCATTGTAACCACTGGTACCAAGGCTATAAAATCTTTAGTGTCTCTAGGAAAGATGACTGTAAATTCTTCAGAAGTCCCACCATGAGTGTAAAGATTCCCTCCTCCCAGCTCTCCCCTCCTTCCCCGGGCCTCCATGAAAGGGGCTGTGTAGTAAAACAAGGGGCTCCCTCCTCCCCTTTGCTAAAGCCCCAGCTCTGATCAGGATTTCAGCCGAGCATGGCTCTCACCATTGACATCAAGAGGAGATTTTGGTACCCTGCAGAGCAGAGAAGCAGTTCTTGCAGCTCTTTTGGTCACTTAGGTATTTGCCTTTCTAAACATGATTAAAAAATGCTAAGTGATCACTGAAGAGAGGGAGGCCTCCCCTCTAAACGTTGGGCAAACAGGAACACGTGAAGTATTGTTAAGCTCTGAAAGATGAACCAGAATCAAGGCCAGCAAAGAAGCGTGGGGAAAGCAGGCAGTGTATTAAAAGTAGGTTAATTCTCAATTCTTATGGATTTGCCTGAAAATCTCAAAGGGTGTTTGGTGTTTGGCTTTTGGGTTTTTTTTAACTGGTTTCCAATCTGCTGAACACCAAGCCGACCTTCTTAGGGACAATCAGCAGGGAATTCAGCCAAGAGTCTGCAGAGACAGCACAGATTGCAGCTTTCGGCCCTAAGGATGTGTGTTTAGTAGAGTCAGACCTGATTACTGTCAGCCTGGTGGGTTGATGGGACTTGGGTGTATGTACACAGAGCAGAATAAGCCATAATGATGATTTTTTATCTAACACACAAATTTCCTGGTGCTTGGCATGGGAAGAGAGAGTGCACAGTTCCCGTATGGTAAAAGATTTTTGGTATCACCACAAGACTGGCAGGCCTCCCACATCACAACAAAACACACAATGGACTCCCACTCTATGTTCCCAACCTCTGCCAGCCCTAGTGCAGGACATCCAGTAAGGACCAGAAGCAGCAAAGGCACCTTGATGACCATGGAGACCTTATTGCTCTCTACAACTGGTTGAAAGGAGGTTGGAGCAAGGCGGTATCAAGTGATAGAATGAGAGGAAATGGCCTCAAGTTCTGCCAGGGGAGGTTTACATTGGGTATTAGGAAACATTTCTGTACTGAAAAGTGGCCAGGCATTGGAACAGGTTGCTCAGGGAAGTGGTAGAGTCACCATCCCTGAAGATTTTCAAAAAGTGTGTAGACACAGCACTCTGGGACATGGTTTAGTGGGAATGGTGGTGTTACATCAGTGGTTGAACTAGATGATCTTAAGGGTCTTTCCCAAACAACTTCTGTGATGACCCACAAGACACACCATCAGCAGAAGTGAGCCTGAAGTGTCTGCTTAATTCTCATTTGCAGTGTGAAAGACCTTGACAGGCTTGAAAACACCAGGACCTATCCTGCCTAATGGGTTGCACCTTGGCATGTGGCAGAGGTGGTAAATCCTTCAGGGTTTCCAAGCTGATGCCAGAGCTAATGAACTTACCTTTGTTTTCTCTAGACTATGGCACAAGTTCATTTAGGATGATACAGGACAAGGAGTTTTGGGCATTTGTATTCTCAACAGATATTCTCCATAGTGGCAAGCCTCCACTGGTTAGCATGAAGCAGAAGCATGGAGGGGAAACGGGGGCACAATACTGTTGGTCTGGCAGGATGGAGTGTGTAGAGGTGCCCAGGATGGAAATAGAGGCAGAGGGAACACAGGCTCTGACAAAATTGCATTTGTGAAAATTAGTGGAGAATTTTGCAGATAAGGGGTGCTGTGAGGTTGGCAGGGCCTTGTGGAGGCTGTTCCAAAGCACCTGGCTCTTTGGTTACCATTCAAATAGCAGTTTTGTCTGAAATGGAGGAAGCATTGAGTGAAAGTTGCATGGCTCTTTTGTTCTGCTTCTCTCTTCCCCTTCCCCTTGCCAAGACCTGCTCCCAACTCTTCCTGCCCAAGGACTGCAAAGCCATTTCCCACCTTCCCACTTCACTGCAAGCAGTTACAAACAGCTCCTTTCATCTTTCTTTGCAGCCTCCTTCTCAACTGTAGCCAAGCTTCCTCTCCAGTTACTACTTCCACTGCCTCTTCTGAGTTTTTGGTGTTTCTGATCTGCTGTTTCCATGACATCATGGGGACCAGCTCCATTGAGTCAGCTCTGGCACTCCACTCCACACCAGTCTCTCTAGCCCTGCCAAAATCTGATGGTCTAACCACGTAGGCCCTGGAGGGTACAATAATGGAGTAGAGATCACAGGATCTAGGCTCTGTTCCCAGCTATGCCACTTTTCAAAGGATGATGCTTTCCATTGAGCCACATCTTCATCTGTGCCTCAGTTTCCCCAGGCATAAAATAGGGTTATGTGCTCTGACTACTTTTAGAAACCAATCTCATAGTTAGCTCTTTATTGATGCAGTCTTCTCTAGAGCACCTCCTGCAGTTTGAACCTGAGATGTCCAGGTCTGGAAAGCTCTCAGTGTGACAAGCCAAGACAAATAGGAAAATGCATGTACCTAGGGTTAATACTTTTCCCTGTCCTCTGTGGTTTAGCAAAGCAGAGTGATGTTGTATGTCTTCATGGAGTGATGTCCCCTACCCAGCTCTGTGCTCTGTGCTGCCTTCTATGGAGAGTGCCAGTGTGACATCTCTGAAGGAAAAACACCAGACACAAACCTCCAGTGCAGGGTGGTTGGCATGGGGGACACAGCCAGCCTGAAGCTTTGGCTGGTTGGTGAGACCCTGCCCAAAGGTGAGATGACCATCCCTTGCATGGGGGCACTGTGGCTAGGATGAGAACATCAGCTAATCAGTGAGACAAAGGAGGTTGCCATGGAGGAGGGAAGGGGTTACAGGGCCAAGAGAAGATTGGGGTGATGGCCCCAAACTGCCACGTGGGGTGACAGTCTCTAGTCTGGGTGCAGCCACACGAGGGGTTTGAAGTATGGGGGGAACTGAGAGACTCCCCTCTCTGGACCAGCACCAGCTCTGCCTTGCTGTTTAGACCAGGACATGTGCTAAGCTGGGCAGTGCTAATGGAGGGCAAAAAGAGGGGCTGCAGGTCACACCCTTTTTCACCCTTGCAGCAAATCCAAACAGCCTCCCCCACCCCCCCACTCCCCCCACCNGGAGATCCAGGTGGCAGCATTTATTCTGCATCCTTCTGGTGGCCCTGAAACCCTTCAAATCTCATTTTTCAATAGGCCACCAAAACAACCACTAGATGTTTAATGACTTTCGATCTCTCCTGCCCTAGACCGGCTTTGAAACAGTGACTCAGATGCCAAACTCCCAGTAGCAAAGTGGCTTTTTAATGACACGACTTGAGCTCGAATTCCAGGCACAGGGGGAGGCTTTGACACTGCTGTTTGTTTTCTTATTGGAGAAGTTCAAGAGAAGCTCAAGGCTTAAAAGCAAACCCTTGAAAGCAAAGCATTCCTAATCACATAAAAGTGTCTGTGCAGGCCAGGGCTGAAGAGGGGGCTTGTGACTTTAATCTTTGCATATCCCTTTCTTTCTTCAAGCATCTCTCCCTCTCACAGACGAGGGGATACACACACGCACGCACACACACAAAACTCTCCCGAACACCAATAGTATAATGCTCCAGGAGAGGAAAGCAGAGGAAGAGGAGGAGGAGGAAGCCAGCCCGCTTGCCTGCCCCCATGCTGAGCCCGAGCAGACTTTGTGAGAAAGCTTCTCTCCATCTGCAGCCCAACCCGGTGGGAGTCAATTAATTCTGAATAACCTAAACCGACAGAGGTATTTGCATTCACAACCTGACTGATGACCGTATAAAATTGATTTATGAATTGAAGTACTTTCCCTCCCCTTATCCCCAATTCAAGCCATAATTGATTATACGTGCTGCAGCGAAATTAAAGAAAAGAAAATTAAAAAAAAAAAGAAAAAGAAAAAAAAAAAAGAAAAGAAAGAAGGGAGGCCCCACAGACGCTGCTCTATATTCTCAAGGTTTCCCGGGATTAGTCGATCTATTCATCACTTATTTTTTTTCTTTTTTCTTTTTTTTTTTTTTTTACTTTTTTTCTTTTTGTTTTGTTTTTTGTTTTGTTTTGTTTTGTTTAAAAAGTTGCTTCCTTTCCCCTCTCCACCAATTTCACCCCCCACCTTCATCCCTACCCCTCACTGCCATGTCTCAGCCCAGGCAGCAGCACGGTGGGTTGTACCTCGGAGGAGATGATGATGAGAGGCACAACACCCTCCCATCAACGTTCCCACAGGATGACAGCAAGAAGACCTCGAGCCTGACACCCTTCCTCCCAAGGCAGGACAGATTCCTCGGAAAAGAGTGGGAGCCTAAACTAGAATTCTTCAACCCAATGCTGCTCAGGCTTAACTTGCTGCCTTGTAACTGCCCCACTGTAGGCCTTTATGAGGTGGAGACTTCCTTTGGCTCTTCCAATCACCCATCTCTAATAAGAGATGATTTCTTATCATGCTATACCTTTCTTCCTGCTTTCTGCCAGTCACTGCAGACATTTTCTTTCTCCATTTCTCCTATGAGGAGCTGCTGAGGGAGCTGGGGCTGTTCAGCCTAGAGAAGAGGAGGCTCAGGGGAGACCTTATTGCTCTCTACACCTACACGAAAGGTGGTCGAAGCCAGGTGGGGGTTGGTCTCTTCTCCCAGGCAACCAGTGACAGAAGAAGAGGACACAGTCTCAAGCTGCTCCAGGGCAGGTTTAGGCTGGATGTTAGGAAGAAGTTCTTCACAGAAAGAGTGATTGGCCATTGGAACAGGGCTGCTGGGGGAGGTGGTGGAGTCAGCATCCCTGGAGATGCTTAAGAGGAGGCTGGATGAGGCACTTAGTGCCATAGTTTAGTTAATTAGAAGGTATTAGGTGATAGGTTGGACTCCATGATCTCAAATGTCTTTTCCAACCTGTTTAATTCTGTGACTCTGTGATTAATGCCACAAGGCATGTTTGTTCTGTGAGATACATTCCCTCCTGGAATGACATCTGGAGTCCTCCCATGCAGCGCCGAGGAAGAATTTGCTAGAACATGCAAGAGTCCACCAGTGTTGCACAATGATCATACAATGCTTTCTGTTTACCTAGGGGGAAATGCTGTATGACAGCAGGTACTATTGGGCAAGATCCACTTGCCAACGTCAACAAGAAGCTTAAGAAGCCTTGCTGGAAGTAGTTAAATGATACAACTCCCCAGACTTCCTCCTGGCACTTAATGGATAAATACTGAGCTGAATCCTGAAGCATGAGGATTGATGGCCCTTTCAATCTCTTTTTTTTTCTTCTCATTATCCACCTACTCATCCCTATCTGCAATCCCATCTTCTTTATCTACTCATTGTTTGTCTTCCCTTTTTACATAGAGGAACAGAGAGAAGCAGATCAGTGGTGGGAATTGAACAAAACCACACAGCTAATCCAATGGGACAATCCTGGGTGTAACATCATCTTACCTATAAGCCTTGCTCTCTTTTCTTTCTACTTCTTTCTAAGCCTTTAATTTTTAATTAAAAAAAAAATTTTAAAGAAAAGAGTATCAGAGTATCATAAGTATGGTAGGGATTGGAAGTGACCTCTGGATATCATTGAGTCCAATGCCCCTACAAAGGCAGGTTCATCTAGAGAAGGTCACACAGGAATGCATCCAGGAGCGTTCTGAATATCTGCAGAGGTGGTGTTTTGAATAGCTGCAGAGGTGGAGATTCCACCACCTCTCTGGGTAGCCTGTTCCACTGCTCCATCATCCTTAAATTAAAGAAGTTCCTCCTCACACTTAGATAGAATATCTTATGTTCAAGTTTGTGCCCACCACCCCTTGCCATGTCACTGGGCACCACTGAAAACACATTGGGCACATCCTCTTCTGACGCTCACCCTTTAAGTATTTGTAAGCATTTATGAGATCTCCCCTCAATCTTCTCTTTTACAGACTAAAGCGTCCAAATTCTCTGTCTTTAATCATAAGAGAGATGTTCTAGCCCCCTAATCATCTAATGTCCTCTTATTTCCTCCCACAAGAGTGTGGAGAAGCAAACAACCACCCAGGTAAAGCTTAACTCATATCTGATTTTATTAAAAATCATTTGCCTACAGTGCTCAGGGAATCTCATAGATCTCTTGAGCATGTAGGTCCAACTTCATGTTGCTTTGTACAGTTGCAATGCTCATGCTTCCACTCTCACTAAGGGAAATTATAATACAAGAAAGTACTTTAAATCTTTCAAGCAACTAGACAAAGGACAGCAATGTCATCTGTGTACTGCCTCCAACAAACCAAGAAAAGTTGTGATCTAAGCGAATCGAGGCAGGGAATTTTAGCTTGTCCATTCCTAATGTCTGCAGGTCCAATGGAGAGAGCTTATTTATTTCAACCACCAGAAAATTGTCTTTCTTTGATTTGGAAAGGCTCAATGAATTAACATTAAACAAGACCACTTCCCTTAACTGTTCAGAGAGGCTTTCAGCAACAAGCTTGCCCAGGGACTTGTGCTTGGCAGCAGTGGTGCTAGCCACTGGGTTCAAGAAGAAACTATTTTGCTTGCTGCTAATAGGTCTCAAAAGGATAAGGGGCATGCAGGGAGGCAGTACTGTGCAGGGATCTAGCCATGCCCCTTATAACACAGCTGGTTGCCTGCCTCATGCATCCTATCTTATTTACCTCCCCCTGACTCACATCTTTGTCCTGCACTGGGATAACTTTGCTCAAAGTTCACTTTTGCAGGTGTTTGAACTCACTGTGCTGAGGCTAAATGGAATCATAGAATCATAGAATGGTAAGGTTGGAAGGGACCTCAAGGATCATCTAGTTCCAACCTCCCTGCCATAGGCAGGGACACCTCCCACTAGTACAGGTTACTCAGGGTCTCGTCCAACCTGGCCTTGAACACCTCCAGGGAGGGAGCAGCCACAACCTCCCTGGGCAGCCTGTTCCAGTGCCTCACCACCCTCACTGGAAAGAACTTCCTCCTAACATCCAGTCTAAATCTCCCCTCTGCCAGTTTAAACCCATTGCCCCTTGTCCTGTCATTGCAAGACCTTGTCAATAGTCCCTCCCCAGCCTTCCTGTAGGAAGGTTAAGGGAATGGGCCTCTATGTAATGAAAGTCAAAAGGATGATTTGGGGACTTGAGCACCTCCCCTATGAAGAGAGACTGAGAAGCCTGGGGGTGTTTAATGGGGAGAAGAGATAACTGAGAGATTTGATCAATGTATACAAGTATCTGAGGGGTGGGTGTCAAGTGGATGGGGCCAACCCCTTTTTGCTGATCAGCAGCAATAAGACAAGGAGCAACAGCTACAAACTGGAACATAGAAAGTTTCATCTCAACATGATGAGAAACTTCTTTACAGTGATGTGACAGAGCACTGGAACAGGCTGCCCAGAGAGGTTGTGGAGTCTCCTTCTCTGGGGACTTTCAAAACCCACCTGGATGCATTCCTGTGCCAACTACCCTAGGGGATCCTGCCTTGGCAAGGAGGCTGGACTCCATCTCTGGAGGTCCCTTCCAACAACTAAAGTTCTGTGATTCTGTGAAAAGCCCTATGCAGTGCTAAAAAGCTGAATGTTAGCTGGCAGCTCACTTCTCTGGTGGATGCTCTGAGCTGAGCCTGGGGGTACGCAGAAGCCTTCAAAGTGGGATTTGGGAGGTACTACCAAAAATCACAGTGACCCAGGAAGCAGAGGTCCACATTCCAGGAGTCAGATTCTGTGCAGAATAAAGCATGTTTCACAGCAAAGAATGCCTTCATGCTGCAGTCTGGGACACCATTTGGGAAAGAATTGTGTGTCTCCTTCAAATGTCTACAGGGAGGATTTAGGAAGAAACTTCTTTATTCTAAGGGTGACAGAGGACTGGAACAGGCTACTCAGAGAGGTTGTAGAGTCTCCATTTCTGAATGATTCATCTCACCTGGATGTGTTCCTGTGTGATCTTCTCTAGGCGAACCTGCCTTGGCAGGGGGATTGGTCCTGATGATCTCCAGAGGTCCCTTCCAACCTCTATGATTCTGTGATTCTATATGGTATGATTCAGGGTTCTTCTCCTGGAAAATAGTGCTATGGCCATCCTATCTGTCAGGTCTGGTCTGAGGTGCACAATTGGGTTCTGCAATAGTCTCCGGTCCCCACTCAGCTACAAGATTTGTCAGAGAATTGCTGTGTGTGGAGGACATGTTTCACCCTGAGGTGACATTAAGAGAAAATGCATTGTCCTAGCTCTGGAAGCATCCTTCAAATCCTCCACCTTCCTGCTGAGATGAACAAGCATCCCATTTCAAACAGCAGCAGCTCCACCACTCAACGAAAAGCACTGTGGGCTGGACCCATATGCAAGCTTCTGTTCTCTTCCCAAGAATGTCTGTCCAAATTAAGCTAACGAATAAAGACTGTCTGTGGCTTGAGGAGGTAATAGCAGGCAGTTGGTTGGCAGCTCAGGAGCTCATGAGCCAGCAGACACCAGAGAATGAAGGCTTTGTCTACACTTACGTGCCACTTGATAGCTGGAGACTGAAATCCGTGGTTTTTCATCTCAAACTAAGGCACTGAGTTTTGGAATGGGGAGCTGGTGGCACAGGGTGGATGGGGGCAGCAGTCTTGGCAGAGGAGGGCACTGCCTGGTACCCCCATTCACTCAGCTCCCTCCCACCTCCGTTGCAAGGAGTCTTGCAGATGTCAGCCCTGACAAAAGCATGCAAGCGGGAGGGACGTCAGCGCAGATTTACATCCAAAGGTCGCCATGTCCTGAGTGGTAAATGGGTGGACAAAGAAGTTAATCGAGGAGTCAGAAAGGGCAACCTGAAGAGGAGAGGCAGCTGGGAGTGTGGAAGTAGAAATCAAGGCAATTAGCAGGAAAAAAAAGAGGGAGAGCTTTGCATGCCTTTCCGATTTTTCCACATGGGAAGAACAGCACTGTATTAGCTGAAACAGAATTATTTTTACTGTCAGCTGAGAGAGACCAAAGAAGAGGCTTAAACTGCTGCCTGCCTGCACCACGCCTGTCTGTCTTTCTGCACGAACCAGTGACTCCACCACAAACCAGCTGCCCTTGGAGCTCCCTGAAGTCACAGAGCAGGCAGGGTGAAAGTGGTGCCATCCCTACTCACAGGCAGGCTCTGCTATGCTATATCTGCTGCAGCAATGTGTAGGAGTGCCCATCAGAAAATCGATATCGACCTTACACAAGGGTGCATGACAAGCATGGGGCTTAAAGATGGTCAGGCTGCCCAGAGCTTGCACTGCAGCTATTACAAGCAGCAACAGGTCACTGCAGCCTGCAGCCAAGTAGGCATTTCTGAACTATTGTTCAGGGTACAGACTGAGGTCATGTTCCCTTTTAAGCTGAGTCAATCTTTTTACTGAGTTCATTGGGAGCTCGAGCTGAAGCTGGAGGTTGCTGGATGGATCAAGCATCGTCTTTCAGAGCTTGTATGGAGTTGTACTAGCCTCAGGGTGTTTGGGATGTGAAGAAGGCAAGAGCATCATCCATGTAATTAAAAACAAATCAGACAAAAAACGTAACAAAAATTTTCATAAGCAAGTACACTTTTTTATGCTTTTCTCTACGTTTTGATTGGTTGGTTGGTTGGTTTGAATAAAACCACAGGAGAAACTGCTTTCTCAGGTGGCAGGATTTGTTAGATCATGGAACTGAATCAGTTGGAAAAGACCTCTAAGATCATCCAGTCCAAGTGACAACCTATGACCACCATGGCCAGTAAACCATGTCCCAAAGTGCCACGTCCATGTGGGTTTTTCTAACACCTCCAGGGATGGTGACTCCACCACCTTCCCAGGCAGCCTGTCTAAATGCCTGTACATTTCTGTAAAGAATTTTTTTTCCTAATATCCAATGTAAACCTCCCCTGCTGCAATTTGAGACCACTACTTCTCATTTCATCACTAGTTACTTGGGAAAAGAGACCAACACTCACTAAATGCCACAAGGTTCTTGACTGGCTTTTTGCATAGGGTCTGCCAAAGATTGTGGCCAAAAAAAAAAAAAGAAAAAAAGAAAAGTGGCTGTTGGTCAGATGTGAGTCATTTAGCTTAAAGATAACTGGGTGTCATCCTGGGGTCTTTAGAACACAGAAGATCAGGCTGTCTGGTCTAATGGTCTCTTTTGGCTTTCAGACCTATGAACACTCATTCTGTCTCTCAAAAGCTGGATGCAAATTAGGTCTAAAATATAAGTGTCAAGTGTTGCCAGTACCATTCTGCTGGGCATGTTTGGTAGTCATGCTCTTGCTCAGCTGCCTAGGGAGCTCTTTTTCTACACTTGTCCCCGTTTGGTTGCTTCTGTTATTAAATTCCATAGTGACAAACCCTGGAGAAATGAGAGAGGTTTTTTTTTTTATTTCTTTCCAGATGTAAATGTGTGAATGCTTTCATCACAGATTCTCTCTGCAAATGTCACAGACAATGAAGCATTTTTGCACGAGCCAAGCCAAGAGCATAAAAACGTCTCCTGGACAATATTTTGTCTGCGGTGCTGGTAGATGTTTGTGCAGCTGGGCTTGGGACAACAGAGATTCAGCCCTTTCTCCCGTGAGTATTTGAGCATCCTCAGAAAGGAGTAAGGTGACCATAGGGACAAAGCTGCCAGGTTACACCTGGGTGGGGAAGCTTTTTTTGCCCATTTCCCAGACTCAGAGAAAACACAGTGGGGGTTTTGTTTCTCAAAGCTGCAGCTCAGCAGCAGTGATGGCAGGTCATATTTTACAATTGGGGCCAGGGCAGGATGAAAACCAGAGACCTAGTTTCTTGATGCCCCTGGCTTTACACTGAAATCATAGAATGGCTTGAGTTGGAAGGGACCTTAAATTTCATGTAGTTCCAACTTCCCTGCCATGGGCAGGGATACCTTCCACCAGACCAGGTCGCTCAAAGCCTCATCCGGCCTGATCCAAAGGACTTTCAGGGATGAAGCACACACAACTTCTCTCCACAAGTTCTTTGTACAACATCCCAGTGCCTCATCACCCTCATAGTAAAGAACTTCTTCCTAGTGTCAATCTAAATGTACCTTGCTCTAGTTTAACGTTGCGCCCTGCTCCTTCATCTCAGTGCCAGTGGGCTCTGAGTGAGCAGGGATCTCGCTCCTCACGCCACTTACGGTTCTTTCTTTTTTTCCCTCCCCTTCTTTTCTTTGCGAGAAGCTTTACTTCTCCGCAGCAGCTTCTCCCTGCACCTCTCCCCCCGCCACCCCGCTCAGCATCCCCTCACCTCCGCCACAAAACCGCCACACACACGCACGCACGCACTCGCGGGCAGGCACAAAGGCTTTAAAAGCCACCCTTTATGTCCCCCCACAGCTGCCCGCGCAGCCCCTGCTCCAGCGCTCGCCCGGCAAGGCCGCGTATTCTTCAGCTCCCAAAGGCCCCCATTGCTGTCAATTAGTTACGGGACGCCACCGGGATTCAAGGCTGACAGCTCCGGCAAAGCAGGAGAAATGGGCTCAGTGGGGAGCGAGGGGGCCTGCCCTCTTTCTTCCCCCCCACGTCTTTTTCCCCACAAGAAATACCTTTCTCAACAAGGCTTTTAAAGTGTGTGTGTGTGTCCCCGACTCCATCCCACCGCCCGTGCGTGCGTGCAGGGACATGCACGTATAGGGACGCACGGCGCCAAGAGATGTGAAATGCGATGCAAAGGGGGTGCTGTGTGAGATCTGACCCGCTGAGATAGGGGGTCATCAATATCTGTGAATGCTGCTTTCTCACCCTCCTCCATTCTGGTCTCCAGTTACAAATCCCCCCTCCCCGCCCCCCGCCCTTGTCTCTCAGCTCCCCAGGATGAGCATAACATCTTATTTCTGCCGTACTTTCCCACCCAGGCTGGCTTTTTGGAAGGGGAGGGAAAGGGCAAAGTTAAAACATGACTCTGCAACAAATGTGGGTTTCACGCGGTGGTGTTTTATCCACCAGCACCGGGCATCTTCATCTCATCTCTCTGTGTGCAACCTGGAGTGTCACACAGCAAGCTCACGGAGAGGAGGGGGGAGTACACCCAGGAGGAGGCTGCTGACCCAGTGATTTCACGGCAAACGTTGGTGCTCTGAGATTTAGGAAAGACACAAAGGCTGTAATGGTTTGGGAGTGAGGGAGCTCTTTGGCCGGGCTATGGAAATACGATATATTTCAAGAGAGTGAATTCCCACGCTTTCGGCCCTGATATTGCCTATGGAAGAAAATCCAACCCAAGCATTGGCTTTGGTAATCTGGAACAGGATGTGTTTCATGTGAACCCCACCTCTGCCTCCTGTCATAAATGCCAGTTAGGAATGGGATGCACTCACTTCTAACTCAATCTCAATATTTTTAGCTTTCTTAGATGTCTGGGTAGTATGGAGGCTCTTATGCCAGCTGTGGATCTGGCCCACCCAAACTAGTCTCTGTGGATCAAAGAAGGATAACAAAACAGTATTTAAACATATTTATCTTCCCCTTCTTTTTGCTATAGGCTGTTTGTGTGTCCCTTGTCAAGTCACTTCATCAAGCCCCCAGCCGAGCCAAGAGTAGCTTCACTCACTGGCTCATCGCTTTGTCTCCTGCCTTGAGGCACAACTGAGTCAGGGTGACTGCATTTCACACGCCTTCTTGGGCTCAAATGATCCTTTCATCTGAAACACTTGAAGATAAGAGCAGCTCAAATTCATTTTCTTGGACCAAAATCCTCCCCTGAAGTTTGGATCCCAACTGGACCCAACCCAGAAAAAGAGTAGTCTTTCACTTTGGCTGCATCTGAAGCCTCCAGCTCAAGCCCACACGAGAGTCTTGCACAAACAGCTCATCTCAAGAGACTTCTGCTTCCTGAAGAGATGAAATCTTTTAGAAACAGTGTAAGAAGAGATTTAAAGTCCCTAGGAAAAAAAAAAAAATCCTCCACTCCCACCCACAGCTTGGCATTGACATGGAACCATGGACCCCTGCCTAATTTAAAATCAGATTTAGACAACAAGCTCTGGGCTATTACAGTGGGAATGAGAAGCCTTCACTAAGAATGGAAAAACCCATGGACATCCATGAGGGCTGGCAGACGATGTTGGGAGAGTTGTGTGTGGCTTAAATTGAGCATGCACTATTATTTTCACACTGTGGGTGCTGGGGAGCAAGCAAGGAAGCAAAAAGACTCGGTCTTACAAAGGGCAGATGTGGTAAACTGTTTACAAGAGAGGCTGACAGCCTTCTCAGGCCACTGGAGGAATAAGCTGTCCAAGGAATGGCTTCTAAATGAAACAGCCTCCGTGCAGTTTGTGCATCTGGACAAAGGATAGGTTTATTTTGGATGTGCTAGTAAAACTGCTGTCTGCGAGCTGTAAGGTCATACAGCCAAGGTCTGGCTGATGTCTGGTGAGGAAGCTTTCCTCTGGGCCTCCTCTCTCAGTGAGCAAATGCAGGCCTTGTAAAAAGGAAGAATATATTCACCGTTTCCCTACAGATCAGTACTGCAATGAATGACCTCACTGCAATGAGTTCAGACTCACTTCTCCTGTAGCATAAAGTGTTCTTCACACAAGGAGAACTCCTAGTGACAAAATGCTCTGGATCCTGAGCAAAGCATTGGTGATGGTCAAGGTACAAGTTACTCCTGGAGAGATTTTGATTGAACTCCAGAAGAAAATCTTTCACCATGAAGACAGGTAGACATTGGAATAATGTCCCGAGGGATTCCCCTACCTTGGACAGTTTTAAGACTTATCTTGACAGGATGCTGGGCCTTCCCATTTAAAGGCAGAAAAGTTGGGCCAGATGATCCTTGAGTTCCCTTCCAACAGGCATTCTATGATTCTGTGATCATTTCCATGTGCACAGCAAGGCAGAAGTAATCTGTTAGCATGATGGGCATCAGCTGGGTGTCCCATTGGTAGACCATACAAAAAAGAAAGACTGTTGCACCTGAAAAGATGAACCTTTCCCTTTTTAGACAGGATTATGGTCCATGTTTTTGCTGCCAGTATGCTATGGATTTTACAGCTAATCTGAGAAGCCACTGGCTTCCATGGCCATTGATCCAGCAATTCTCACTATTGTTGTGTTGTATGATGTGTGCATGTTCAATGCCAACATGTTCCTCTTTTAAAATATCTCTGAAAACAAACCTTGCCAGAAAGAAAGAGTTCAAGGATCTGTGCTTGGTACCTGAGCGTTGAATCATATTGCCCTCTGAGCCATGGACCTCAATGTGTCAATCAGAAAGTGGTAAGAGAGAGAATGAGAAAGGCTGAACTGGAAACACCAAGGGATGTCTTATAAGTAATGGAAGTGCATTAGCAGCACCAAGATGGAAGGCAGGTGGCAGAAGATGACAAAAGTGGGATGTTGAAAAGTGGCCAACAAGCACAGTGGATCTCACATGGCGCTTGCTGGGAGGCCAGATGGGTCATGTGCATTCTCATTGGGCTGTAGAAAATTTGACAACATCAAAACAGCCTCTTATTAACACTACTCTTCACTGAGTGAGACAAGAAGTCACCTCCCTTCTCCATGTCTCCTTCATCACCTGTGCCACAGAGCACCTCACACCTGACCTGCTGAGAACAACCTCTTGTGAGAGATGTTTGTCACCATGTCTAAGTGCTTTATTGACAGGGTCAAGAGATCCAGCTTACAATCTTGAGAAGTAAAGATGTAGCAAAGTTTCTTGCTGCAGAAATTGTTGTGGAAATAGTCAGGAAAGGTAAAAGTGATCTCTGGAATGAAATCCTCATCAAGTAGCCCCACAGAACTGCTGGCTTGCTTCCATCTTGCATGCTAATGCAGAAACATGAGTTTCTCAGGCAGTGATGAAAGGAAAACATGTCTCATATCACATGAGACCCCTGAGACTGGGACAGAGGGTAGGAGTATTTGAGACAAGAAAGGATCTTTCTTCTCCTTTCCATTCCCATTAGCACTGAGCACCACACAGGAAGAAAGAAGTTTGATGCCTAAAGAGCTAAATGCTCTCCCCAGTTTTGATGATAGAGATACAGGCCTAGGGGAAACATCCCACTAGTCAGCACCCTGGTGGGATGGAGTACTTCACTTGTCCTGTTTGAACAGGCTAAAGAGACTGTTAAAATTTGCTTTACTTTGCCACTGGTAGAGGCAGAATTGGAGGCTACACCAAGTCTGTGAAGAAATGAAATCTTTCTCAAAGGCGAATTCTAATCCTGCTTTTGAAAGAAGTTTTCTGATCTGCTCTGGTGCTTCCTCCTGGGATACCTTATGGATTTACTTCCTGAAGTCAGGAGGTGGGGACTAGAGGTCTCCTTTGCAGGAAAGGTCTGTTTATCCTTACCTTAGGATTGTAGCTATCTCTGTGTTAAAATGCACAACTGTGAGAAAGAAATTCCTTGTTTTAGAAATGCAGTGTAGTAGGAAAGGCTGCTCAGAAAGCTCTTCCTGATCTGAAACACCTGATGAACGGCTCCACCTGGGAAATGGTTCAGTGATGAGAAGGCAGAGTTAAAAGAGCAGGGTTCAGATTCTGCTCTGCCACCGATGTCCTGCGTGACCTTGGTGACCCTTTGCAAACTACTTAGCCAACGACAGCGTTTCATGGTCCCCAGCTGTTGTAACCAGGGCTGATTATACCCAACCTCAGCTTGTTATAACCCCAGACAATTGTAAGCACGATACAGCAGCAAGGTCTTTGTTTTTTAGACTACTCATGTTACAGACCACAGTACTCCAGCAACCAGGTGGAGATGCGTATGACAGTGGAACTGCCATTCTGCGTGAGTTTTGATCTTATTAAAGGTGGCAGCAATACTGGGCTGCAGAGCTTACAAAGAAACATACAAAGAGTGTAATAGTATGGGGGTACAACATGGCTTTCCTGTCTCCTTCAGACAAGGTGTACTTAGAATCATAGAACTACTGAAGTGGGAAGAGGCCTTTGAGATCAAGTTCAACTGCTTGCCTAGAACTCACAATCCCACCATTAATGCTAGCCACTACCACTAAACCATGTCTCTAAGCACTACATCTATGTGTCTTTTAAATACCTCCAGGGGTGGTGATTCCACCATCTCCCTGGGCAGCCTGTTTCAATGTTTGATAACATTTTCTGTGAAGAAATTTTTCCTAATATCCAACTTGAACTTCCCCTAGCACAACTCTTGCATCAGGAATAGCGTGGACAGCAGGAGCAGGGAGGTCATTCTCCCCCTGTACTCTGCACTGGGTAGGCCACATCTTGAGTCCTGTGTCCAGTTCTGGGCCACTCAATTTAAGAAGGACATTGAGGTGCTTGAACACGTCCAGAGAAGGGCAACGAGGCTGGGGAGAGGCCTCGAGCACA
>VWZE01018574.1:154192-171533 GCA_013396675.1 Eubucco bourcierii
GGTTGGACTTGATGATCTTTGGTGGACTTGGTGACTCCACCACCTCCCTGGGCAGCCCATTCCAGCAGCCAATGACTCTCTCAGTCAAGAACTTTCTCCTCACCTCCAGCCTAAACTTCCCCTGGCGCAGCTTGAGACTGTGTCCTCTTGTTCTGATGCTGATTGCCTGAGAGAAGAAAGCAACCTTCCTCCTAATGTCCAACCTAAATCTACTCTGCTCCAGTTCAAAACCATCACCCCTCATCCAATTGCTACAAGCCCTTCTAAACAACCCCTCCCCAGCTTTCGTGTAGGTTCCCTGCAGATATGGAAATGCTGCTATAAGGTGTCCCCAGAGCCCTCTCTTCAGGCCGACCTATCCAAGCTCTCCCAGCCTGTCTTCATAGGATTCTCTAGTTCTCTGATCATCATTGTGGTGCTCCTCTGATCCTGCTCCAGCAGGTCTTATGTTGAGGACTGCAGAGTTGGACACAGTACTCTAGGTGAGGTTTCACCAGAGAAGAGCAGGACAAAGTGGCAGAATTACCTTTCTCAGTCTGCTGGTCACGCTTCTTTTGATACAGCCCAGGATACAAATTGCCTTCTTGGCTGCAAGTGCACATTGCTGGCTTATGTCCAGCTTCTCATCCACCAGCACCCCTAAGTCATTTCCTGAAGGGCTGCTCTCAATGTGCAAGCCAATTTGAAGTCTCCCTTCTCTCCTTGCACTAGCCATCAGCCTCAAATGCCATGACCACTTAGCATACCATGACTTACTCAGTAGTAAAAATGGCAGCCAATTTCATTCTATTGGTCCTTTTACACTTGAGGAGCAGCTCCTTCAAGGCCAGACCTGACTGTCATGTCTGTCCCAGTCACTACTCTTCTGGTGATTCATGGTGGCCATGTCTGCCATCTTGAAGGTGTTCAGAATCATGGGCTGGCAAGCAGCCCTGCATGATTCAGGTGAGGGATGCAGGAACAGGTGTGGATGCCACACGATATGTAACACCACACAGCTTGATCTCAAAAGGCTTCAGCAGGATAAGAGATTGAAGCTTGTACAACCCATCCTGTGGTGTGCAATTTAAAAAGGCACAATCTCCCCTCCTTCTTTCAAGGAGTGATTTGATCTACAAGCACTTCAAGAGAGAGAGAGATTCCCAATATCAAAGGGCTCCTTAATCTGGCAGAAAAGGACTTTTATGAGAACCAGCTGCCAGCTGCTGAGGCCAGACAAATTCAGACTGAAAATCAAGGTGCACATTTTCAACTGTGAAAGTAATTAATCTGTAGGGCACAGTGCCTCCGAGGGCAGTCGCAGCGGCAGTTGGGTCATTGGCATGCCTGAAATCAGGACCAGATGTTTTCCTGGAAGACAGAGTATCACCTACCAGGGACAGCAGGCTTAGGACAGGAACTGTGCAGGGTCAGGCTGGAGAGTTGCAACCACAGCCACTACTGACCTGACAGCCCATGTGTTTCATATATTTACATGTGCACTACCTGGATGCATTCAGTGTGACTTGCCCTAGATGATCCTGCTCTGGCAGGAGGGTTGGACTCTATGATCTCTAGAGATCCCTTCCAACTCCTAACATTCTGTGATTTTACATTTGTATCTATGTCAGTTCACACATACTGCCCCAGCTGGCATGGATCAGCATCCCCTCATCCAAAGGTCTGCTCCACACTCGCTCTTTATTTACCCATTTCAGTTTTCAAGTACTGCATGAGTGCCTTGTCTGAGCTCAGGGACCAAAATCTACACAGCACCCCCAATGTATGACCTTGCAATGAGACCACAATGTGGGGGGTGGAGAGTGGCCAGACAGTTGCTCACCTGGCAGAGAGTGATGCCTGCTGTTCCCTACCTTCCCACCACAGCCCCCAGTCACAGGTCCATTTTTCTGGGCTAGCACTGCCTCACAGCCTCTTGAGTATGACCTGGAGCCTGCACTGAGGATCAGTGCATTGGTCAAATTCCTATATTTACCCCTCTTTCCCTGTCCTGAGACCTCACAACCCTAAACCAAAACCAAAAATAAAACCCCAGCCCCCCCATGCTGCCAACAACCAAGCTCCAGGCCCTTTAATTGATGGCCTCAGTGGAGGTACTCTGCTTATTTGGCTGCCTCACTTACCCCAGCTCCCTTCTTCCCCCAGTATGTGGTTACTACATCTATCCCTTCCTCCTCCCTACCCCTTTTTTCCTCCTGATTAGTAAGTGTGTGCAGTTACAGTTGTGGCCCCTCTCTCCATCATGTTTATTCCCTTTCTTATGGCACCAAGTGTTTTTATTTTAGGGGGGAATATGTGTGCAACTTATCTTTGCACAGGTTGATGCCTTTCCATGTGGGCAGCAGGATGTGGTGAAGCACTGCAGCTTGTGCTGCAGTGCTGAGAAACACAACATCCAGTGGAAGGCTATGAGGATGATTAAGGAACTGGAACATCTGCCTTGTGGGGAAGGGCTGAGAGACCTAGGGCTGGTTAGCCTGGAGAAGAGAAGGCTGAGAGGGGATCTTACTAATGTTTATAAATATATTAAGGGAGAGTGTCAAGAAGAAGGGCCAGTCTCTTTTCACTGGTGCTCTGTGATAGGATAAGGAATGATGGACACAAAGTGGAACACAGGAAAGTTCCACCTTGACATGAGAAAAAACTTCTTTGCTGTGAGGGTGCCAGAGCACTGAATTAGGCTGCTCAGAGAAGTTGTGGAGTCTCCCTTCAAAACCTGTCTGGATGTGTTTCTGTGTGCCCCCCTCTAGGTAATCCTGCTTTGAAAGGGGGGTTGGACGCAATGATCTCCAGAGGTCCCTTCCAATCCCTACCATTCCATGATTCTATGATTTTAACGTTGATGGGCTAGGTTAGGGGTGTGAGTCAAAAAGGCCTCCTGAATCAATGCTTAATAAAAGGAAAGGGAAACTCTGGCATGCATGGGGCAACCCAGATGGACAAAGTGCAGCAAGGCAGCTTAGTTAATAGGCTGCATTAAAATTAGCCAGAGATGATGTTCATTTTCCAAGCAGTGTGGTGACCACAGAAAGGCTTTGCAGCCTGCATGAGGCAGCCTCACCATATTCCATCTGTCTGGGTTAACACAAGCCAGCTCCCAACATCCCTTCCCTTGCCATCAGCTTGCATTGCAGTAAAAGGAATGATGATCTTGTCAATGTTGCTGTAAATCTGAGTGTGTCTTACATTATTACAACTCTCAGAGAGGTGACAGCCGCTTACCAGCTGGCCACCAGAATGAGGAAGGATCTAGGCAGTCTGCAAGAGCAAGTCAGGCTTTAAAGAGGAGAGTGATAATAACGTGTATCCATCCCCACTCCCACCCTTGTCAGGAGGAGGATTTATACTCCCTCTTACAAAGGACTTAAGTAGTCATTTAGGCTCTGCTTCAGCAAAGCACCTGCTTAATTGCTCGCTTCACTGTCACTGAAGCCAACGGTTCAGAGCATGCCTAGAGGCACTGCTAGATAGAAATAAGCTTAATCATATGCTTAAGCTTAGAGAGGTGTTTAAATACCTTCCTAAATCATGGCCTTGCACCTGTGGAAAGCAAAAGGAAAAAGTTGCCAAAGCAGAACAGAAGAGAGGATATTGGTACCATGACCTGTTTAAAGTTCTCCACTCTGCATTTAAAGGCGGTGAACGAAAGTCCTTGAGGTTGGGTGGCTGATATGATCAGTTGGTAAAACAGAGCTACATGGTGATACATTACACAGCTTACTGCTACAACTATGACTGAATACCTTTAACTGGCAAAAAAAAAAAAAACCAAAAATGTGCAATTACCTATGTTTCCTTGCTTTTTTCTTTATGTGAAAAGAGGATGTGAAACACAAGTCTTTGTCCAAAGATATGGTAATGTTTGATGTCCATTCTGCATACTTATAAACCAGTGCAGATCAGGGCCCTCTGAGCAAATGTATACTGCTTTAAATAAAAAGTCACCAGGCCATTTAACCAGGTGTTGGACCAGTAGCCCCAATGCCTGATGTGATGTGCAACAGGAAGGCTCCCCAAATAGCCCAAGTGTCCTGCTTGGCACTGCAACATGCAATTGTCCAGCCCCTTAAGTTGTGCCTGTGAAGGCAGCAGCAGAGCCCATAATGCTGCCCTACAAGGTGCATAAGTGCCAAGGAGGTAGGCCATGCAGTTGTGAGTGTTACCAGAAGGCACTATTCAGGTTGCAGCCCATGTCATGGGGATGCTTACTTCAAAGAGAGGCTGGAAGACACAAATCCAACTTTGCTTCACTCCTCTTGAATTGCCAAGGTCTGGATGTGATTTACGAGACATGCTAAACACCCACAGTGATGGACTCTGTGAGGGTGGTGAGGCACAGGGAGGTTGTGGCTGCTCCCTCCCTGGAGGTGTTCAAGGCCAGATTAGATGAGGCCTTGAGTAACCTGTACTAGTGGGAGGTGTCCCTGCCTCTGGCAGGGGGTTGGAACTAGATGATCCTTGAGGTCCCTTCCAACCTTACCATTCTATGATTCTATGATTCTATGACTCACAGAAATTCCCCATTCAGGGAACATAAATTACTGGGCATTTTCTACCTTTAGGATAAATAACTCTTTCTCCCAGCTTGCTGTCACGGTTCTTTATTTCAGGGGCAAACAATTTTCACAAATAAGCTGGAAGAGATCCCAAAGTGACACAGTATGCAGGAAACTGACATGAAAGTAAGCAGCTTACCTTAACATTGCCTCATGTGTCAAGGGAGACTGTCACGGCAGTCCTTTCTGAAGACATCCAGTTCATAACCAGTACCATTTTGAGAGCTGCAATTCCTTTGAAACTGTAGTCCAGAAAAGATAAAAGACAGACTATAAACACTGTCCTTTCTCAATTCATGGCCCAAATCTTCAAGCATACCTGTGTCACTGATATGCAAGCCCCCTTGAGCAATGATCTTCGACTGATTTATTTATCAAAGAAATGTTATACTTAAATCAAAAGTATTACCAGCTTCAGAGAATGCTACTGCACCTGAATTTGCAAATCTCTCTCTCTCCCTCTCTCTTAGGGTTGGATGGAGCTAGGAAACAAGGATGAATACCAAACTATGCTCTCAAGAATCTAGCATATGAGCATGAAACCAGCTGAACCAATGACAGTTTGGTCTCTAGAACAGCAGAGCTGCAGGAAATCTAGCAAAACTTGCTTACTACGATGTGTCCCCATAAATTGGGGATAGATAACTATTGGATTATTTGGCAGCACAAATAACGTGAAGTGTGCCAGGAGCTCAAGAGGCTCAAGAGGTGGTAGGAAATGATCATGTGGCAAGGGCTGCCTCCTGCCTCTAGCTTCTTCAGACAAAGGAGTGATTCTGCTCCTCCAGGGCAAACCCTGACACTTCTGGGAGAGGGGATGGCATGAAACTGCAGTGGAAACAAGGTCACTGATGAGGCTGACGAAGTCTACACGACTCCCTGGCATGGCTCCATTAAAAAGTCAGAGCAAGAAGTATCTGCAGTGGCAAGACTGTGTACACACCTGTTGCTCTCCTTTCTTTTTAGTACCCCTTGGCTTGTTCTCTCATTACCCCTTCAGATCACCTCAAAATGAAGTCCTCCTCCTTAGTGCTTCAGAGTCATTGTGTCTGACCATCTCATGGGCCCCTGCTAGCCCTGCAACCCCTGTCTTATCCTCCTGCACCCCCAGCCTGCCCACTGCCCACATCCTGAGCATGAAAGCCAGCCGGATTAATCCGGCACAGAGCACATTGTGTGTGAGTCATGACAGGCTCACTAAAGCGTGCAGTGCTGATAAAAGGCAGCTCTGATGGGCTCTGTCAGGGATCCTGGAGAAACAGCGTGGAAAAAATCTGCTAACCCATATCCCAGCCTGGTGGCTGGGGCCTGGAGACAGCGAGGCACCGAGGGGAGTGTGGGGAAGCCCCCATGGCACTGCCAGGTCCTACTCCAGGATCAGCCCCCAGGGGAGTCCCTGGGCCTGGACACAACTTGGTGCTTCTTGGGGTCAGCCCAGAGTTCATGAGGTCAAGTCTGGGCTTGCATGTGCCTTCAGGTCCACAGTGATGCACCCCTAGGATAATGCCCCTCTCCTCTCCAGCTGCCCAGGGTGTTCAGGTTATTTATGGAGTCACGGAAAAAGAGGTCATACCTCAAATACTGTGTTTAGTTTGGGGCCCCTCCCTACAACAAGGATGTTGAGCATGTCCAAAGAAGTGCAACTCAGTTGGTGAAGGCCTTGAGCACAAGTCATATGAGGAATGGCTGAGGGAACTGGGATTGTTTAGTCTTCAGAGGATGAGGCCTAAGGGAGACCTCAGCTCTCTGCAGCTCCCTCAAGGTAATTGCCAGGGAGGTGAAGGTCAGTTTCATGTCACATACAGCAAGTGACAGGACAAGAGGAAATGGCCAGGGGAGGTTCAGGTTGGATATTAGAAAAGAAATAATTAAAATCCCTTCACTGAAAGGGTTACCAAGCACTGGAAGAGGTTGCCCAGGGAGGTGGTGCAGTCACCTGGGGATATTTAAAACACATGGATGTGGTGCTGAGGGATGTGGTTTAGCGGTAGTAGCTTAGCAGTAGTGGTGGGATTGTGAGCTCTAGGCAAGTGGTTGGACTTGATGGTCTCAAAGGTCTCTTCCAGCCTCAACAATTCTATGATTCTAAGTCTGCCTGACCCATCAGCATGTCTTTCTGGCCAAAATTCCCTCACAGTTCGGTTCCTCACGTTCATGGACCACAAGGTAGATTGTTTGGGTCAGTCCTTGCTTAGTGCTTAGCAGTGCTGCTCCCAGAAACCCTACAGCAGAGACCATAGCTCAGTAACCAGTGCCCTCTGGTGTGCTGGAAAACTGCCTCATGAACAACCAGGAACCTGCAGTGGGTGAAATCATCCTACAAGTAACTCTACAGCTTACAGTCATACCATAGAATGATAGAATGGCAGGGGTTGGAAAGGACTTCTGGAGATCACTGAGTCCAGCCACCTGTTAGAGCAGGATCACCTAGGGCAGGCCACACAGGAACGTATCCAGACAGGTCTTGAAAGTCTCTATAGACCTTCTGTGCAGCCTGTTCCAATGCTCCATCACCCTCACGTTGAATAAGTTTTTCCTCCTTGGGGTGGAACTTCCTATGTTCCAGTTTGTGTCCATTTCCCCTTGTCCTATCACGGGCACCACTGAAGAGACTGGCCCCTTATTGTCAGCCACCCTTCAGATATTCATAAACATTAATATGATGCCCTCTTGATCTCCTCTCCAGGTTAAACATCCCCAAGGTCTCTCATCCTTTCCTCATAAGACAGATGTTCCAGTCCTTTCATCATCCTCATAGTGCTCCTTTGGACTGTGCCTAGTATGTCCCTCTGCCTCATGAACTGGAGAGCCCAGAATTGGACCCAGTACTCCAGATGTGGGCTTACCAGTGCAGAGACACTGTTCCAAAGGGTTAGCAACTGCATTTGCCGCAAGCAGGGTTCTGCCCAGGGCACCACATGGTTCAACAGCTTGCCTGACCACAGAAGTAGAGTTAATAGGGACCACAACACATCAGGGATATTGCAAAGAAATGAGGGTAACATTCATGCACACCACTGAGCTGGAAGGAATTGCAGCCACGGGGTCTGTGTGGAGAGGCAGCAGCAGATTTCAAAATAATCTAGATAAATTGGAGAACTGGTCTCAAATCAGCAGGATGGAAATCATGCAAGAGCGAGCACGAAATACCACAGCGAGGTGTTGGAACTCAAACGCAGAGTGGTGACTAATTGGATAAAGAGCACTGCTGCAGGGAAGGCTCCCGGGATTGCAGACAAAAACTTAGTCAACGCTGTCATGCTCTTTCAAAACAAGCCAGTCTCTTGATGGGACCCATTAACAAGGGATTCATAGGCCAGGCATGAGAGAAAATGACTGCTGCACTCAGCCCTGCGCCTCAGCTGCGGATGCCACGCACAGCACTCTCCAAACTGGCTAAACAAACTAGGGAGCACTCCAGGGTGCAAGAGCAAGCACGATAAAGGCTTTAGCTGGCAGATTAAAAGAACTGGCTTTGTTTAGTCTGGAGAAGATAGAACTATGAGGGAACATAAGGGCTTATCCTAAAGATTAGAGTCCAAGGGAGAACAAGGAGAACTGGGATTGGTTTGCAGCAAAGACTTAGGTCAACAGAGCATGAATAGGGAGTCTTTGAAGTTGATGATGCACACTGAACGCTCTCACCTTCATGGGACAAATTTAAGTGGTGGTCAGATAAGCACCTGTTAGGAATGCCTCAGGTATTTAAAATCTTGCTTCAGAAGATGAGGGCATCTATAAGACCATAACCAAGCACTCAGTGATGCCTCTCCATCCTGCTCTCCAAGTGAGCCTGCAGCTTTACTTACAGCCCCTCTCTGACTTCCAGCGAAGCAAGAGAATGGGGTTACCCCAAGGAGAGAAATTACCTCCTCATTTTAACTCATCACATCTTCAGGTCCCTCTGAAGATTACAAATTCTCAGTGGGTTTCCAAAGTTCGTTTGTGCTTTATTATTTAGTTCTGTTTAGTTGACTTGTGAGACCCCCACAGAGAGATCTAGGAGGTCTACCAGTTGCTATGCATGTACTAAGTAACAATACCGACCCCAAAGAACCTTACTGTCTAAATAGATAGGGCAGAGGAAATTACATCCCACTACGCTGTGGGGCCTACAGAGGGCATATCAGGAGAAGCTGAAAGAGACCTAGTTAGCCTGCAGCCGAGGAGGCTAAGATGGAATCTATTTGCAGTCCTCAGTTATCTAAAGCAGGTTAAAGAGTAGTAAAGCTAAACTACACCTGGAGGAGCCCAGTGAGAGGACTTAAAACAATTGGCACAGGTTGCAACAAGAGAAATGCTCACTGGAGCTAAGCAAAAAAATCTTGTCCAGAAGGATGTTTTAGCAGTGCAACAGGTTCCACAGGGAGACTGTAAAATCCCCATCCTTAGAAATTTTCAAAACTCAGATGGACAAAGTCCTGAGCAACATGATCTAACCTTGAAAATAGCCTTGCTCTGAGTAGGAGCCAAGGTTGCAGCTCTGCCAAGATCCTGTCCCACCTGAGGTATTCTGTGGCAGGTATACTCAGAATACCACAGAAGCCACCTATGCAAACAAATCCCATCACTGATGATTCATACAGTCTCCTCTGTGCCACACTGCACTCTCTTCCTACAGGCATTTCTGTCCCTTTTCCCCATGAGACTTTCTTTAGTGCTCATGTTCAGCAAAGCTGGATCCCCATTGTTTGCATCAGGACTCAGCCCATTGTAAAGCATTATGTAATAACAACATTTCTTGATCATGAGTCACAACAATAGCTACCACCCAAGTTCTTGGCTCCCTGTGTAGACCAATATCTAATGGCATTCAGTTCAAGTCAATACTATCTGCACCCCCACCCTCTCTGACACCAGCTTCAGAGCCTGGCCCAGCGTTGAGCCCATACCGTTCCTGTTCACAAACCCTAAGCACCCTGAGTGCTGCCTGGAATGAAGAGGGACCACTTGGAGATGAACTTCTGGCAGTGTAAGCTCTAGGGAAGGCTGAAGTCCTTGCATGTCTGACACTTATTTATTAATGTCTCCCTAATTGTGGAATGCCAACCATACATGGAGATCTGCAGAAAGAAAGGACTTGGCCTGAAGGAATGAGAGGTCATTGCAGGCAAATCAGACACAGGCATCAATAAATATTTTTGTTTGGTTTGGTTTGATTTTTTTGGTTTTTTTCTTTGCTGTTGCAATGAATGTAATAAATGTTCATCTGCTGAACTGCTTCTACTGAGAGTTTTCCCTTGTTCCAGATTTGGCCTTAATTCTTCTTAGTGATCTGCCCAGCAAGGGTATATGTGCATATATATGAGAAAGAGAGAGACAATGCAATGTTGTTGGCCACAACAACCCCATGCAGAGTACAGGCTGGGGTGGGAGTGGCTGGAGAGTAGCCAAACAGAAAGGGATCTGGGGGTACTGATTGACTCCTGCCTGAACATGAGCCAGCAGTGTGCTCAGGTGGCCAAGAAGGCCAATGGCATCCTGGCCTGCATCAGCAATAGTGTGGCCAGCAGGAACAGGGAGGTCATTCTCCCCCTGGACTCTGCACTGCTTAGGCCACACCTTGAGTCCTGTGTCCAGTTCTGGGTCCCTCAATTTAAGGAGGACATTGAGGTGCTTGAGCATGTCCAGAGAAGGGCAACGAGGGTGGTGAGAGGCCTCAAGCACAAGCCCTATGAAGAGAGGCTGAGGGAGCTGGGATTGTTTAGCCTGGAGAAGAGGAGGCTCAGGGGAGACCTTCTTGCTGTCTACAACTACCTGAAGGGTGGTTGTAGCCAGGAGGAGGTTGCTTTCTTCTCTCAGGCAACCAGCACCAGAACAAGAGGACACAGTCTCAAGCTGCGCCTGGGGAAGTTTAGGTTGGAGGTGAGGAGAAAGTTCTTGACTGAGAGAGTCATTGACTGCTGGAATGGGCTGCCCAGGGAGGTGGTGGAGTCAGCGTCCCTGGAGGTGTTCAAGGCGGGTTTGGACGTGGCACTTGGTGCCATGGTCTGGTCTTGAGGTCTGTGGTAATGGATTGGACTTGATGATCTTTGATGATCATCAAGTGATCATCACTTGGTGATACTGTGTGATACTGTGATAATGCTCATTTCCAAAGCAGGCTTTTGTTCATCCTCTGACAGACATTTTTTTGGACAGAGGTATTTTTCTCTTCATTTTTTGGATCATAATGTAAGCATGAATTTGAAAATGATCTGCAGAAGTAAGACTTAATAAGCTCAGTAACATATCAATCTACCAAGGAGAAAAGAAAATCAGGAATCAGAAATAAAAAATCACAGATCTTTTCTCTAGACCTTCTTCTTTACAAATGTGGGTACATTCTTTATCAAAAGTTAATCTACAGGAAATGCCAGAGAACATTTGTTCTCTTCAGAGAGTGTAATCTGCAGTAGCTCCTCGCATACCACTCTAACACACATCTTTTTTTGCCCTCTTCACTCCCCTCTCTTGAAATGGAGCAGAGCCCTTTTTTAGCAGCCAGCATCTGTCGCCGATTACAGCTGCTTAAGATTTTACCTCTGAGGAGCAGCAGGGGAGCAGGCTGGGGGCCCTCTACGTAGCTCCACACATCTCTTTTCTGGCACTTCACTCCATATGCAGTCACTCCTTTCTTCCTTCTTTATACAGCATGCCTGTGTATCAGCCCTCTCCCTCTTTATACACCATGCCTGTGAGATGGATCATGCTCTTTCATCCCACTACTGGAGCTAAAAAGCACTTATTTGGTGGCACACTAGAGAAAATGTGCTATATACTTTATACTTGAAATTAATTCTACTAATTGAGCATTTTGAGTCTTGCCTGCTGCAGAGTGGTCAAATACAGCATCCAAATGAGGCTGTACAGCAGGCAAGCTGTCATTAGATGGAGGTTTCTAAGTCATGCTGCTGAAGCAATACTCAGGGTGAAGTATTAAAGAAGTTTTGTTGCAGAACTTTATCTCAACAAATAGTCTAAAAATAATACTCATCATAATTGCACTTACATCTTGTAGCACAGGATTATTTATGTCAAGTGGATTCTTTTTTTTCCCTGTTATTTCTCTCTCTTTTTTTTTTTTTCTTTTAAGTTTCAAGCCTTCTTCACTGTAACCTGAAGGCTTGCTCTCGTCCTGCGTTGCTTGCTGTAATATATGTTTGTCAAGGCAGCTTTTTCCCCTGTGTGCATACCTGAGGGTTCAAGCCTTGGTTCTAGTTCAGGTATAGAGCAAGCTGGCTGGCAGAAGTCAGATAAGGTGGAGGGAGCAGTCACAGGGCTGGCTGACCAAAGCAGAGACTCCACACAACTCAAGACACATTAGTTTGAGTACAGCTGGTGCTCAGGAGGCTCTGAGGAGGGAACAGCCTCTTGCAGCACAGGAGTGAGGAGCAGCAGCAGGCTGTGTGTGGCAAAGTCTGTGCAGCACCTTCTTGCACTAAACTTGGACTCAGTCTATGGAAATCTCTCGCATTCCCTTGGCAATGGATTCACTTTCCAAAACAAAATGAACTAAAACAGAATCATTTCCTATGAGTGAAAGATGAGAAGGAACATAAAACACAGGCCAGGGAATATATATATATATATATATATATATGACATACTTGAACCAGCACAGAAAATTATTTCATCCAGCATCCAGCTGACTAGGAAAGAGAGACAGCAGCCCCCGAGGAGAAAGCCATTAACACACAAACACATTTTATGCTGGCCAAGGTGAGAAAGGAAGGGCTGTAGGTACTGAGGTGACAGCTACTTTAGGATCAAAGGAAAAAGCTGAGAGGAAACTATAAAACTAACTTCAGATCTGGATGTGGGAGGCTGTGTGAACTGAGGGGAAAACTTAATTAAATGTGGCAAACAATGGCTTATTTTATCTGGGAAAGGTGCAGCAATGATTTCACTTTCAAGATACTATACCTGAGCAAACATTATCCAAAGATGGCTTGAATTAAGACTTCATTGCCAGTACAGTAATGCAGATATAACCTTAACTTCAAAGACTAAGAAAAATAATTGGCATGAGAGGGCTCTAGTTTCCCAGGGGTGCTCAGTATCCCTCAGAGTAGCTGAACTGGATAGTTGCTGGGTATTGCTGAAAATGTGGCCATCCCATTCATGCCAATCATTTCTGACAAGACTGGAAAAAAATTTTTAAAAAGTGGCACCAGTGCTGAGGTGAGTGGCCCAGAAATGCTATAGCTAATAAAGCTTAGAAGAAGACATGAGCATCAACAGCATAGGGTAGCCTGTGGGTCACCAGATGTAGGCCACATCATCGTGGTATGTCTCCTGCAAACCTTCCAGACAGGAAGAAACTAGTGGATTTCAACCACAGCCCAGGCTTTGGTGATAATGGAGGATTTTTTTCACCCAGCTGGGACAGGAAGGCAGCAAGTCATGGTTTACCCAAGCAAGCTCCACACTAGTGCAGAGAAAGGAAAAAGAGTATAGCAAAAGACCGGTTTGACTGGACTGCTGCTGTTCACCTTCAGCACAAAGAAGTTATGCATAGAGAATGAAACCTAGGCTGGATTACTAAGAACTAGTATGCAAGCATAGCAAAAGCAAGGAAAGTCAAAATCAGAAAGTCTTGGGAAAAATTAAAGGCAGCTGGGGAATCGTAGACTAATGAATTTAATTTCAATTACAGGAAAAACCCTGGAATGAATAATGAAAAAAGAGATTTGTAAGGAACTGGAATGTCATGGGATAAGTAACAACCAATATTAGCTTCATAGTTTAGTCTTGACAAACCCATCTAATTTTATTTTAAAACAGAGAGACAGACCTCGCAGGCCAGTAAGGAGAAGCAGATGTCAGTATCTTCACTTGACTTTGACACAGTCTTGCATGAAATCCTCATAAACCATCAAGGAATGTGTGGTCTATCTACCGCGGAGCAGACGCAGCACTGGTACCCAGAAGGCTCTGAACACGACTTCACTTTCTTCATACAGGAACCTATGGAACAGAGATGTGCACATTTCTGTCTCCCTACTCAGAGTGACTTGGAACTGTGAATTAGAAGAAAGATGACTGAGATTGTAGGATGCTTGAAGCTGGAAGGATCTGCAAGTAGATTGAAACAAGATTCGAATTACAAAAAGACCCCAAACAACAACAGCCTAACAAACTAAAGAAACAGTGAGGGGGAAAAAAGAAAAGACACAGTAGGAATCTATGTGAGACTCCACAATGAGGAATAACTGACTGCACAAATATGGATATGGAACTACTGGAGCTGAGGTTTAGCACAGATTTAAAACTGAGCTGTTTGTCATCAATGCCATACTCTTTGAAAAGCCAAAAAAAGATGTAGGCTAATTAGATACAGTCCAGAAGAAAACAAGAATAATCAATCAGAGGTCTAGAGAACATGATCCAGGGGGGGGCAGGGAATCTGAAAGATTTGATAAAGGTTAGCCTCAAGAAAAGAAGACCAAGGATTAGCACAGTCTTGATGTTTGATAAAACACAACAAAAGTTTCCTACAAAAGGTCTTGAGACTGACCATACCCATCTTTTTGAGGGAAAATGTTCCCAGAAAAGGAGACAAGAAACTGACCATGAAGATGGGAAAGCATAAGGAAGATTTAAACAAAGATGCAAGCTAAACATTAGGGAAGTCTTTATGATAATGAAGCTTTTAAACTCCTTGCCTGGGAAGGCTGTGGGATTACCACCACCAGACCAAGAGGCTCTCAGGGTCAGCTCAGGTATTGCTGACCACTTCAGTGCAGAAAGATGGAGAACAGTCTCCTGATGGTCTTCCTAATCTTCTTTTGTATTTTTTCCGCTCCTCACCTCACCTGGGTTTTCTTGCATTTAAGACCTTCAGGAGGTTCAAGAGCTAAGGAAAATCAGTGTTTATGAAAGATTGTTGCAAAAGGAGAAAGACACCAGTCGCTTCTACTTGCCCAAAATGCAGAGCTTAAAGCTTAAACTGCAGTAAGAGAGATTTAAACTTGATGTTTACAAATATACTAGGAAAAACAAACGGAAATGATGTGTAGTGTGCAGGCAGGAATTCTCCCTAAGTGAAGAGCTTCAAGGATAGGTTGGATAGCTTTCAGGAATCACAAAGGTATTCTGCCTCGAGGATATTGAGGGAAGAACAGAGATCTGAGGGGGCTCAGCATCTCTTCTGAGGGAAGCTGACTGAGGAGAAAGGATGGAAAGGGTCCATTACAAAAGGTTAAGGTAATGGTAAGGTTGGAAGGGACCTCAAGGATCATCTAGTTCCAACCCCTGCCATAGGCAGGGACACCTCCCACTAGTACAAGTCACTCAAGGCCTCGTCCAACCTGGCCTTGAACACCTCCAGGGAGGGAGCATCCACAACCTCCCTGGGCAACCTGTGCCAGTGCCTCACCACCCTCACTGCAAACAACTTCCTCCTAACATCCAGTCTAAATCTCCCCTCTGCCAGTTTAAACCCATTGCCCCTTGTCCTGTCATTGCAAGACCTTGTCAATAGTCCCTCCCCAGCCTTCCTGTAGGCCCCCTTCACATACTGGAAGGCTACTATCAGGTCTCCTGGAAGCCTTCTCTTCTCCAAACTGCAGAGCCCCAACTCTCTCAGCTTGTCCTCACAGCAGAGCTGCTGCAGCCCTCTGATCATCCTCGTGGCCCTCCTCTGGACCCGCTCCAGAGTAGTAGGATGTTTCATCCTTCCTTAGAATGCCTCCCAAAAATGACTTTCCCCTCCACACAGGGTCTCATTTCACTTACTCATCTTGTAATCCCTTATCTACAGAAGGTGTCACTGATCTTTCTTTCACCTCCTCAGATGAAGAGCATGAAGGGCCAGCCAAAACTAACCTTGTTTGGGGGAGGTGAAGGATGCAGGGCCAGACAGCAGAGCACCGAAAACCCTGGAGGCAGGGGTTTCTGCTTCCAGTGCCATTGGAGGGATGTGGTGGGGAAGCCTCTATTGCTGCTGCACTGCTACTGTAAAAGGAAGCTTCTTGCAGCCAGCCAGTGCTGGTGGTGACAAGAAGAGAGGGCTATGGCTGCAGGCAATGAGAAACCAGTGGGTTGCCTTCACGTTTGCCCAGCAGCACCCAGTGCCTGCCTTCTTCAGCCTTAGCAAAGAAAGACGGCAAGTCTGGCACCCAAGACAACTGTCCATGTTGCCTGTGCCTAAGAGCATGTTACAGATCCCAGTGTGAGAGTTTTTTCTCACAACAGGCAGTATGGTAGATGTCAAAGCCAGTAGCTCTAGCTTGATGTTAACAAAGTTCTTACACTGGTTACCGAGCAGCAGCGTAAACATGACTGGTGACTGCAGGAGCAAGAGGTAGGATAAACTGAAGACCAGAGAATTGATAGTTACTGTTGTGTTACCTCTGCCTCACATCCATTTGTGAATGGATGCACCACTGGGGAGCACAGTTTTAGGAGTAAGACATATTATAAACCTACACTTCATCTTTGAATGGCAGAGTAGGAGTAGTTAGGTGTCTTACATGCACAGATAAGTTGTAGGCACATCACTGCCGTCAGTCACAGCCATCTTTTCCTCTGTGTTCACTTTCTAAACTCAAAATGCACTCTATGCTCTACCCTGACAATGAAGCACTTCAGGACCTCTAAACTGTGCTTTCTGTTATTTGAGATCACAATAAAATTGTTCTCCAGTGACAAGAAGGTATAAACTCAGCATTTCTGCTATTAGGTTGCAACTGAATCACTTGGAGCTGCATGCATAGGCTACGTACCAGGACCTACAGCACACTTAAAATAAAAACATCAACTCCATCACTGAATAAAAAGCCAGCCTCTTAAATATTTAACATGAATAACGACTCTGACATTCATCAGAAAACTTAGGATCAGATTCTCAGCTTGTGTAAATTGGCTGATTTAGATTTCACTGAAAATAACAGCATCAGCTCAACAGCTAAGCAACCTGGCCCTATAAGCCCACAGAATCCAATCTGGATTATTTATTTTCAAAGAAAGATTTGTTCTAAGTGTTTTCCTGACCTTTTGGGTGCTCACAGATCATTTGTTCAGTGGTAATCTCACATGCATTGCTAATTATTACTGATACTCATTTTGCATTGCATTAGAAACTCAGCGGAAATGCACTTGGCAGTACATTAGCCTTCTCTTTCCTTGTATGTTTTTACTGGCAAAAAAATCTCTGAGCATTTGTTTTCATTCAGTTGAATGTTGGTGATACACACAGAAAGACCAAGAGACATCACAAAACCCTATGTGCAGGAGAATATATTCTATGGGTCAAAAAGAGAGATTTTCAAGGTCCGTCTGGGTGCATTCTTCTGTGACCTGAGCTAGATTGTATTCATTGGCTACTGGAACGGGCTGCCCAGGGAGGTGGTGGAGTCACCGTCCCTGGAGGTGTTCAAGGTGCATTTGGATGTGGCATTTGGTGCCATGGTCTGGTCTTGAGGTCTGTGGTAACGGGTTGGACTTGATGATCTTTGAGGTCTCTTCCAACCTTCATGATACTGTAATACTGTCCTGCTTCTGGCAGGATTTGATGATCTCTTTGGGTCCCTTCCAACCCCTGACATCTTGTGATCCTGTGTTCAATGGAGGTGCAATATTTTTACAGGTGTAGGAACCAGGTCAATAATCTTTGTCCCACGCTTCTGCCTTAGCACTGCCTCACCTGCTTCTTCTCTGGCACCAGCACTGTACGATTGGTTACCATGCCATACCATACCCTCAACTCACAGTATCAGAGTAGCACAAAGGTTGGAAGAGACCTCAAAGATCATCAAGTCCAACCCGTTACCACAGCCCTCAAGACTAGACCATGGCACCAA
>VWZE01018574.1:181610-196200 GCA_013396675.1 Eubucco bourcierii
CAGGGAGGTGGTGGAGTCACTGTCCCTGGAGGTGTTCAAGGCGGGTTTGGACGTGGCACTTGGTGCCATGGTCTAGTCTTGAGGTCTGTGGTAATGGGTTGGACTTGATGATCTTTGAGGTCTCTTCCAACCTTGGTGATACTGTGTGTGTGTGTACAGACAAAAAAAAAAACAAAAACAAAAAACAAACCAAATCAAGACCTAGCTTCCTCAGGAAGCAAACGGAGTAGGCTGTTCCACAGCCATTTCTGCAGTGTTATAACCATCAGAGCACTGAGTTGTGCTTTATAGCGAGTTTCCAGAAGTATTTGCAAAACTCATGGTGATGTGATCTCATAACAGAGAGCTCCACACTCCAAGCCTCTCAGAGATAGAGGTTTTAAGTGAAATGTTTCCCTGCACACATTACACAGGGTGAAGTCTGCTTAACAATAAATGCAGTGTTACATAAGAGTGACAACTGCAGGTGCAAAGGAGAAAATGCTAGAAGCATGATAGTGCTTCAACATTTATTTTTCCCAAAGACACAAACCACATTTCTAAAACTTGCAAAGCTTTGTAACACTTCACAATACATAAACACTAACAGTGCTTCCTGCTTAGACTAACCAGCAGGGATGTCTTCTAGTCAGGCCTTTATGACACGAGGTACATAAAGCTGTTTCAATTCCTTCAGATGCAAGACAAGTGATGCAAGAAACAAATGGCAGTCATTGGAGTTTGGTTCAAGGCCAGGATATTCTCTTGAGAGGAATGCTCTGGTGTTGATTGGAGGCCATGCCCAACAGATACTGCTCACACCGTGTACAGATGTCCACGGTCAGCCAGTCTGCCATGGTCCCCGTGTAAAAGCACAGAGGCTGTGCTAGGCAACAGGGTTCCAAAATAACTGGTACACTGGAGTGGGAGAGGGAAAAAGAAAAGCAGGAAATCTGACATAGGTTTGTGTTAGAGGGTATGGTACTCTTCCACCACCATCCCCTGTTCCCAGCCACATGGTCCAACACTGCTAACTGATTTAGCTAAAAGCAGAATTCCAAAACAATCAGCTCCACTTAGGAAGGTGTTGATGGTGTCTTGGTCAAAGGGATAAACCATGTCTGTGACTGACCTAAGATTATGGCCACATCCTATGCTCTAGGGGATTTTTTTTTCCTCTCCATCCCAAAGCATGACAGTTGTGCAGTCACTCAGACCTCTTCTGCAGCACCTACATTAGGAGACAGACCAAAGCACTGCCACATGCCATTAACTTCAGTAGCCAACACCATCCCTGATTTCTCACAACTGAAGAACAGGCCTTTGAATCAAAAACTGTTGTGACTTCATTTTGCCTACATTAGCAGCTTCAGAGCAAAAAGACACCTGTTTTCCCAGTAGAATATATAACTCATTTGGAAAGAAGAGGACAAATAGTACATGTTTCCAGTCATTGATACTGCACATATACCCACAGGGTATGTTTATTTCACCCAAGTTGGTTTTGAAATATGACCCATTCTGGGCACAAAAAAAGAAAGGAAAAAAAATGCTTGTATATGTGTGGAAGGACTGAAAAACTGTTTGTGATCATTACTCTTCAGTCAATTACAGCTCAGATCATCAACATATTTTTGTTCTAAGTATGAAGTGGATACTCCTGGCTTGTAGTAACTGATCCCCACCTGTGGGGGACAAAATATAGTGGAGTCTGAAAATTCTCATACAACTGAAGCTGTGGCAGGGACCTTTCCATGTCTGGGCTAACACACACACACATCTGAAATAATTTTGGAATCCTGATAGCTAAAAAGCAACATGGATTTCAGAGCACCTACACATCCCCCCTTTTTGGCCATCTAAAATCCAGAACACTTCCAAAGAACTGTAGACTTGTTAGACCAGTGGCTTAACTGGTCATTCAGCACAACATGCAGCTGATCAGCATAACACAAACTGCTGTTTGTAGATCTGAACATACAAGTAACTGGCAACATCTTTCAAGGTAAAGACAGAAGTTCCACACTCCAACTTACCTTAAACGCTCCCAGTGCTCTATTTCATGTAGCAACTCTGAGTTCTTCTGCTCTTGAATAGCTAAATCCTCCTCTTTGGAGAGTCTCAGAAGTTTTAGAAAGTGAAATGGGAGATGTACACACATTCTGAAGGGCATGGACATCTAGAATCACAACACAAATGACCTGAGTTCTCAGGAAAATGCATCCTCCTCTGTAGCAGGAAAAACAGCATGGCATGCAGTTGATTTAATGGTGCACTTAGGAGATAGACATTAATGCAGTGAACTCTCTGACCCTTGCATAAATAGAGCACAGCATAATCCCAACCCCTTAATTCTGGTTACACTTTCATCCTGTATAAATGTCTGTGGCACCCTGGCTGATTTTGCATCTTGTAATATTCTTTCTTCTGTTATCCTAGAAACAAGCTAGAGGGTAGATGTGAGAGATCAGTGAGATGAAGGAAAGTTTCCTATGACTAGATAAAGTGCAGGAAAACCAGAAAAAGTAAAAAACTTCTAAGTTGTTGTAAAAACTAGACTTGCCTTGATGCAACAGTCACAGCAGACAACACTAGGAGAAAAAAAAGTTCCCAGCATTATTATTTGCTTAAAGCTCAGCAGGTACCAATACCACAGCTAAGAGTGACTTTCACAAGTCAGTCTTAATCTGTGATTGTGACACAATCACTTAAAAAGTAAGCAAGCTTAGAACTCCTCTACTCAGTTTGCCAGCCCTCCAATTTAGCCTAGTTTGGATCATCTGAAATGTGTCAGTATCCATAGCTTGGTAACGGGCATTTGAAGACTAAGCATCCTTTCACCCAGCACTAGGACCAGCCAATTACTCAGATCTCAGTGGTGGGTTGCTTGTTCTTTGTAGTCAATTCAGTGCTTTACTATTAGTTCAAATATATTTGGGACTTAAGGAGCCTAAAGTTCTCTCCCACAAGCAGAAAGCCTGACAATAAAATGGATACAAGTATGTCCAACTCCTTTCCCAGTCACAGGGTCTGGAGTTCACTTACTCAATCCTCAAAAGACTCCAATGAAGAGACTCTCCCAGACCTTGCCCAAGCCCTTGACTGACATTAAATCCAACCTTTAGAGCAAAACACCTGGAGGTGTTCAAGGCCAGATTGGATGAGGCCTTGAGTAACCTGTACTAGTGGGGGTTGGAACTAGATGATCCTTGAGGTCCCTTCCAACCTTACCATTCTATGATTCTATGAAAATGCAGAATTGATCTCTGACAGAATTTACATCTCATACTTGCACAGTTACTGCTAGCTAAAAGTTCAAATTGAGATACCGCTTCAGAGGCTTTTCCACATCCCCTGCAGCTGTAAACACAGCCTGGCTTCTGCAGGAAGGCAAAACTGAAAGGCTCAGCAACCTGTTCCTATCCAGTACTACAACCACAGTATGACCAAGGTTGGAAGAGACCTCAAAGACCATGTGTATTTTCTGCACTGAGTATTTTCAGCACTGTTCTCATCTTTTTTTCCTCTCCTCATTCAGTTCTTTCGTACCATCTCACCTGCTGCAGAGGTAACAGCTGTAAGGCCACTTAAGAAACATCTTCTTATGGCAGTTGAAACAGATCTGTGGAAAGGAAGGTTACCTGTGAATGCAAATGGGAAATATCTGTGTACCAACAGTATCCACTTCCTGCCAAAGAGCAAACACAAACCAACCTTCTGAAGGCTCCACATACAACGACAGAGGTCCAATAAAGGATCGCAGACACAGGAATTAAAAGCTAAATAGGCAAAATCCCCCCCAAAAGTTTTACTTGCAAACCAGTGTTTTATGGTGCAGAGGTTTGGGGCAGCTGCCAAACAGGAGTTTTTATGAAAGGCTCTCGAGCAAACAATAGCTGTATTGTGCAAGAGTGTAACAGTAGTTAGTTGAGAGAAGGAAGAAAACAGACAGTCTTTGAGGTAGACTGCAGCAATCCCAAAGACATTAAGTCAGGGAAAATTTGAATCCAATCCTGAAGCAAAAAGTGAGTCATAAGCTGATGAGTCACTTGAACCTCATGAAAAAAAGAACTCGTTCATACAGATCTGGCAGTCAGAGGTGATATTATCTTGAGAATCAGAGCTTGAGAAAGCTAAAAAAACTTCAGCAGCAAGAACACAAAGAGGGTAAGAGAGATGTTTTAGAACAGGCAGGGACCAGGCAGGTTGAAGCAAGGCTGGTAAGTAAAGTGAGAAGAAAAACAAGGATTCAGTCCCAGAAGCAGACTGTGGAAGTAGTGTAGCTCTGCTAGCAGGATCCTTTGGCTCTGTCTACACTGCTAAATAAGCAAGGGCAAGAAGCTGACCCCTAAGCCAAGTAGCACAGGCTTCCTCACACATGTTGCAAAAGGCTTCTACTCACCACATCTGCTCTAGAGGGGCTGATTGCAACAGCCCCTCTAAAAGGAGACTCAGTGAATAAGGCAGCTGTTAAGCAGAGTGAACAGCCAACTCTGCTGCAGGTGGTTGTTCCCTGTCCCACACATCCCCCCTGCTTTGCATCCACTCAGCAAGGTGGTCTGAAGTGAGCGTAACTCAGGTGTGGGTGCTTGAATTAGGAGCCTTTGGTTCACTAGTACCAAGTTCCAATTAATTATTTTGCGATTTAAGAGCTGGAGAAAAGAGTCATGGCAGGCAGATCTAGTGTGGAAATGCTGAGTTACTTCCTAGGCAACTTACACAGATTAAGCTTTATTTAAAACCACCACATGACAAGTATTAAAAGATTTTTTTTACAGCTGAGGGTGAAACTCAGAACAAATATGAGAACAAGGTGAGCTGAGGCAGTTGGGCACTGAGGGCTGTGAAGCCAGGCAGCTTTTGAAAAGGCAAGGACATGACAAAGAGGAAAGGAAGCATACCTTTGCTCTTGGAAAGACACCATCGCTACCTCCTTGAGGGAAGCCTTGCCCTTCCAATACCATCATTGCATATCTGGTTCCAATCAGCTCAGCTATGGTTGGAGATGGCCAGTTGGTAGGAAAGAGACAGTCCTGTCAAAAGGCAGAAGTTAAGCATCAGAGAAAGCTGAAGGAAAAAGACACTGGGGGAGGTCATCCCCAAAACTGAGCCCAAGGCAGCTGATGATCACTTATCTCCAAGACTCAGATTGCCACTGATACAGATTATCAATTGACTTTGAGAACACCAGCAAAGCAAGTAGTGGTTGCTATAGTTTTCTAGACACCTCATCAGGCAAGCAAGTTTCTCAGTCACCACAGCAATTAATGTCATCTCCAGAGACAGCCTCTGGGGAACTCGACCTTTCAGTACAGACCACAGCACAGATGACACCCTGACCCCTCTCTTGCTCTCTCTTTCCCAGCACCTCCTGGCCCCACACAAATGGAAGCTATGGTCTGGTGGCCAGAGACAACAGTTCTTTTATCCCCAAGCAGCAAGCCCAATCCACCTGCATCCCCCCACCACACCGCTGAACAGAGGTCACAGAGTTATTGTTTGTTTAGAGACTTGCCAGGGGTGTGCAGGGAGTGATGCAAGAGGAAAGGAGGAGGCAAGAGCACAGCACACTTTGTCAGGGCAGGGGACAGTGAGGCTGTGATTCAGAAGGTTGCACAGATGCACACAAACCCCACCATTACTCCCACAACAGTCCTTCAAGCCCTGATGTATGTGGTACTGAAAACAGCTGTGCTGTCTACATTTTGTCAACCACTTGTTCCCTTCACTGCACCTTAAAGGGTGTTTGTGAACTTAACAGATCTAGAAAGAACACAGGTTGCCAAGGGAGGTTGTGGTTGCTCCCTCCCTGGAGGTGTTGAAGGCCAGGTTGGACGAGGCCTTGAGTGACCTGTTCTAGTGGGAGGTGTCCCTGCCTATGGCAGGGGGTTGGAACTAGATGATCCTTGAGGTCCTTTCCAACCTAAACCATTCTATGATTCTATGAACAAGGGAAGATGAAAAAAAAGAAGGACAGTCCCACTGCCAACTACAGTCTGTCTGAGAAAATGTCTAAGACTTCAAGTAATGGAGTGATATCTTTCTCCTTGTGTAAGAGGAGACAACTTATTTCATATCATTCAAACTGGGAAGCCTCCATGAGGACACTACAGCATACAGTCTTCACTTAAGCTGCCTCCAAGGAGACAATAATGTCCCAACTTAAGATCAGTGTATAATATGACCTAAGATAAAAACCACAGAACATGCCTACTGTCTGCATAAGGATCAAGGTGTAAGCACTAGTCATTACCAGATGTATCAGACCAGGCTTGATAGTTGACATGGACTTACAAGTTCCTTGTTTTGGAGGTTTCCCACTAAAGATGTGGACTTTCCTCTGTGAGGAGGTAGCTGTTGCTGCCCAGCATTCAGGAAGTTTTTAGGTTTAATGGGAGGACACGTGTAATGTGCAGCAAGACCTGGGTAGAAGGAAAGAGTTTTAGGGTGCAGAAAACCAACTGTCAGCTTCTAAGTATTCACTCTTAAAGCTGAATGCCTTGAGTGCTACACTGCCTTGTGAAGGCAGCAAGGCTTAAGTCTGCATCCCTCAATCCCCATCAGCTCAGATCACAAAAAACCCACAAAGGTTACAGCAATTATGCATGTCAGTGAGCAGTGATGAGGCTTCATTAGGACCATTTAGTTTAATAAAAACAAGCAGTGCATTTTCCAGACACTCATTTAACTTTCACTCTTAATTCCAGTGAGGCCTTTGAGGACATGTTATCATTGTTTTAAAGCTGCAGGATCTATAAAAGCTTCAGTCAACTACAGAGGAATGGTTTTCAAAGGGCACCTCCCAAACTCAAAACTTAGTGTTGGAGCTTCTCCTGTAAAGTTTATTGTACAGTGAACCCTAGAACCAAGGCTTTGGGAACTCAGCAAGCTACTGACTGTACTTTGTCACCTGATTTAGATGTGCAGCTAGAAGTACAGTGGCTTGTGCTGTTGCAGGATACTCCTGATGACCCATCTGAGGCAAGCCAGATGCTGGAATGCAGTTTGGGAATGGTTTCCTGTAGAGTAGAGGACAAAATATTCTTAAACCACACACCTGATACACTAATCTCACCTCCTGAGAAGTGCTGATGCTAAACAAAAGTCAGGATACACTGACACATAAATGTTCAAGGCTCAGGCAGAAGTGGAGCAGAAAGAGACAATACCAAGTTAGTTTCCCTTGCAATCAGAAAGTTCCAGCTAAGCCACAGAAATTTGAAGCTCTGTCACCCAGGTTCAATGCAGATACTAGACCCCAAATTTCCTCTGTTCAGGAGTCAACTTTACCAAATCCTCCCTATATAACAGAGTACAGCAGAATCAGAATGCATTGAGCTGGAAGGGACCCTGAAGGTCATAGAATGGTAAGGTTGGAAGGGACCTCAAGGATCATCTAGTTCCAACCCCCTGACATAGGCAGGGACACCTCCCACTAGTACAGCTCACTCAAGGCCTCCTCCAACCTGGCCTTGAACACCTCCAGGGAGGGAGCAGCCACAACCTCCCTGGGCAACCTGTGCCAGTGCCTCACCACCCTCACTGGAAAGAACTTCCTCCTAACATCCAGTCTAAATCTTCCCTCTGCCAGTTTAAGCCCATTGCCCCTTGTCCTGTCATTGCAAGACCTTGTCAATAATCGCTCCCCACCTTCCTGTAGGCCCCCTTCAGATACTGGAAGGCTACTATCAGGTCTCCTCAAAGCCTTCTCTTCTCCAGGCTGCAGACCACCAACTCTCTCAGTCTGTCCTCACAGCAGAGCTGCTCCAGTCCTCTGAGCATCTTTGTGGCCCTGCTCTGGACCCACTCCAACACTTCCATGTCCTTCCTGTGCTGAGGGCTCCAGAACTGCACACAGAACTCCAGGTGGGGTCTGACAAGAGCAGAGTAAAGGGGCAGAATCCCCTCCCTTGCCCTGCTGGCCACGCTACTCTTGATGCAGCCCAGCACTCGGTTGCTGTCTGGGCTGCATGTGCACACTGCAGGCTCATGTTGAGTTTTTCATCAACCCAGACTCCAAGGTCCTTTTCCTCAGGGCTGCTCCCCAGCCATTCACCACCCAGCCTGGATTTGTGCTTGGGATTGTGCCTACCCAGGTGCAGGACCTCATCTCGTCTAAGCCTCCTGCAGTGACATCTTTAACTAGATCAGGTTGATCAGGACACCATCACGTTTGGCCTTGAATGTCTGCAAGGTTGGTGCCTTCACCACATCTCTGGGCAATCATTTCTTTGGCTCCAGCTCACAGGTAGCAACACTGAAGAACTGTTCAAGAGACTGCCATGCTAACTCAACTCAGTCCCAATGCTGTATTTCAACAATACTGTTCCTAGCTTCTCTAAAAAATCAGAAAACAAATTCAGTTCTATTACTCTCCATATGAATGTACCTTCTAGTTTAGTAGCAACAGATCAACCACAGGGTTCTCAAATGCTGAACAGCAGACTTGTGCAAATAGTGCAAAGATTTCTGCTTTTATTAATTTGTATCTTTTTTTCCCCCCCTCAGTTAAGCAACTGCATTTCAGACAGAAGTGTTTACAGAAAACAGATTCCTGTTTGCATGCCAGTGCATCTGTGTTAGACACAGTGAGTTAAGGCTTAAGTTCTGTTGCTCAGAATTTCTGATTATGCTCAGTTTGGTTCTGGGATTCACTCTTAAGTTTTTAACAATCAAACCAGGAATTAAAGAACCCAACCCCTGTGTGTTTAATGAAGAATGGTGCTCCCCAAAAATCATTCCACAGGCATAAGTTGCTTCCTGATATTATTCTTTCCTTTCATAAGCTCACATACCACATTAAATGCAAATACACCAATACTTCTAGGATCAAATGCCTCACTGTGGGTTAAGAGTGGGAACAGTTCAGGCCTGTATTGACCAAACTCCTATGCATATTAAAACTGTCTCCCTAGTAACGGCCTGAAATTGTGCCAGGGGAGGTTTAGCTTGGTTACAAGGAAAATTTTCTTTACTGAAATTGTGGACATGCATTAGAACAGGTTGGCCAGGGAGGTGGGGGAGTCACCATCCCTGGAGGTGCTCAAGAAAAGTGTGGATATGGCACTTTGGGAAATAGTTTAATGGCCACAGTGGTCTTAGAATTACAAAATTGTTTTGATTGGAAAAGACCTCTGAGATTGAGTCCAACCATCAACCTAAGATCATTGAGTGGTGTTAAAAGTCTCCTCCAACTGAAACAATTCTATGGTTCTGCAGGACCTAGTCTGAAGAAACCAACACAGATCTTAGTTCTATAGGCTGCAGTCATGCCACAAAGAGTGCTTAAATACTGGACCAGATAATCCTTGAGGTCCCTTCCAAGCTGGTATTCTATTATTCAACAATTGCAATGACAGGAGAAGGGGCAATGGGTTTAAACTGGCAGAGGGGAGATTTAGACTGGATGTTAGGAGGAAGTTCTTTCCAGTGAGGGTGGTGAGGCACTGGAACAGGTTGCCCAGGGAGGTTGTGGCTGCTCCCTCCCTGGAGGTGTTCAAGGCCAGATTGGATGAGGCCTTGAGTAACCTGTACTAGTGGGAGGTGCCCCTGCCTGTGGCAGGGGGTTGGAACTAGATGATCCTTGAGGTCCCTTCCAACCTTACCATTCTATGATTCTATGAATATGCTTTAAGCTTTTGTAGAAAAAGGGACTTTAGTGTACCTAAGAGCACCACATCTGTTCACTTCCGGGACACGAGATTACCCACACTAGAATTTGAACCTGGCATTCCAGGATATGTGTGTACAGATCTAATGCCTGAAGTACTTGTGCCTCTCCAGAGTCCTTACATTTAGCAGTTTCACCTGAATACTTGGTCCCAGCTGCTGTGTTGTAGTGTCAACAGCTTTAAATGCTCTCTTGGCATCTTGGAGAGCTAAACTGTTTCTTGGAGATTTCAAGACAATATGTGGTGTCACAAGCGTTTCTGCAGGGAACAAAACACCCCATACACACAAACAAGATAAGATATTATGCTATGTAAAGGACAAGTTTGATAACAACACATCAGAATTTGCTACCTGTCTACACTTTGTCCTAGTAGTTACATAATCTTTTAGTCTCAACTGATGATCAAAATCCTGTTCACTCATTTAATGGACAAACATGAACATCCATAAAAATAAGAATTAAAAGGGTAAGTTGAACATCTTTTGAGCCTTAATAAGCAATAAAGAGACATACTACTTCCACCACACAAAATCTGCATTCCCACTTCCCTTGCATTATACATGCTATGGGAAAGGTAAGTGGGCATTCACTTCAAAAGCCATGCTAGTCAACACTGACTTCATTTGCATACCTTGTAGGTCACTGGGCCTGCTCCCATTTTCTCTTGCTGCTGCTGACCAAAGTTTTTGTGGCTGTTTCATTTGTGCTATGAGCTGTTCATGGCAGCAGGACTCCCATGGTACATTTTCTTTCCATGTCTCCTCCACCACCTACAGGCAAAGCATAGCACCAGAAAAAGCTAGTGGGTAGAGCAAAACAACCAGCAGTGCAGAACTATTCCTTCAGCAATGCCACTGTTTTACAAATGCCTCTCACTCAAGAGGCCACTGAGCCCTTTGAGAGGCTAACCTTTAGCTAATCTACAATAGAATACTTTAGCAACTCTCAAATTTGAAACCAAGAACTCCAGGAGTACTTTTTAGGACCAGAAAAAATGTTCCAAATGCAAGCAGCAGCAGCAGGAAGACTGATCATCTTTTTCCTATGAAGATGTCATCTCCCATTTTCCTAATCCCACATTTGGGCAGGAGGGTCTGTCCAAAAGTTAAGCACTGTTAAAATCCCCCCCCTCCCACATTCAAACCAGTAGCTAAGACATTAACTCTCTCTTCCTAGAAACTGTCCTGTTAATGCCAGAATCATTGTCCACTGCTATCATTAGATACAGCACCAGGTCACCTACAGGCTTTACACCAGGCATGGGAAAGGCTGTATCAGCTTTAGGGGTCCTGTGGTTTTGCTCAATGATGACCTGAAAGAGCAGAAGTGACACTTAAACAACAGTTCTTTCTCTATTCTGATACACCCTCCCAATTATTTGAATGATTCAAGTTGGGGTCTGGGAATGGGGGAGGCAGAGAAGGCATAACAAAATTGCATTAAGAAGCATAGATGGATGAGTTTTATTTATGTGGGTTTTTGGTAGAGACAGAAGCATGGGAAATTAGAAGCAATCAGAAGTGCTACACAGCCCTTTGAGGCTTGCACAAGCATACATCCTTCTATCCTCAGCAGTTTGTGAACTGCTTCAACAAACCACTGGAAAATTCTGTACTCCAAATTTCATGTTAGGAGCGATCACATTCATCAGTCAGGACAGGAGACTGATGAAGATTCTAACAAGAGCCATAGCAGCAGGCAGCTGTATACACAAACTGGAATCCCAGAGATAGGTTTGCAGTCCTACATAAGCTAGGAACAACAGGAAGCTAGAATTACAGGGCAGATCTTCATGTCAGGCATACTGCCTCACTCATCAAGCCCTAAGCTGTGTTGCATGTCTTTAGCTGTTTTGTTCGCTCGTTCTTATTTCAAGGCCATGCCATTTACTTTCCCGCCGTGACCAACTTCAGGTAGAACAGCACTACAGCTTCACACACCAGCTATGCTTTCATTCATTTGCAAATTAGACCACTGTTTGCTAGAGAAGCTTTATAATAGCTGTTGCAGATGGGGAAATCCTCCTTGAAGGGTCTTCACAAAGACCTAAGCATAGCACTCTATGCTTTCTTGTAACATTTTGAACTATTACTCTTCAAAAGTGTTTGTGCTTCTCACTGAGCACTGGCAAAAAATATTTTATAAAAAGAAAATCAAGACCCAGCTCATCCTGCCACCTCGAGTTACAGTTCTGTACTGCACTGTGCATTGATATGCTACACTGCAAGCAGCAAGAACAGTTATAAATGCATTATCTCCTTTTCACTTGTATTTATTTACATATCAATCAAGATCTCATCTCCAGAGAAATGTCGTAGCCTTATCTGAAGGCTGAAGCCACAGTGAAGACAAGCAGGAGCTGGATTTTTATAGAGGTGCATGATTTAATTGAGGCTTTTAAACTCCCTGCACTCTAGCAGCACCAACAAGGAGAAAAGAACCTGATGTGTAGTGTGGTATGCAAAGTTTTTACTTTTAAAAATACCACTCTTTATTACAGGTAGAGCTGCGTCTCATCTTCTGCCAAGGCGTCTGTTTGCAAAGCATGCCAATGCCACAAAGCCTTATGCCAACGTTTTAGACTTGCCCATTGTTCCCAGCTCAAGCTGCAGCAAGTGAACAGCATCAGATACAAAAATGTCTGAGGTTGTCTCCAAAGGTATTTGGTCATCTTCAGCCACCATCCAGAGTGTTGGAAATCCCTACCACCTGAGCCCTGGAAGAGGCTCGGCTTTTTACCGCCCTGATTAAACTCCTGCAGTAGGTCACATACACTGCCTAGAGGCCTCTGCCAGAGGCTGCACAAGGGACTCAGTCAAAACTGCTTTTTCACTTGCATACATCCCAAAACATCTGGGAAGGTAAGGAACCTAAGCTCAGCTCACAGAGCCTAGGAGGACACAAATGTCCAAGGTGGAAAGCATCAGCAGGCAAAGGCCTGTTTCATGAAACAGCTGTGTGCAAGAGAGCATAATTACTCCAGGCAGGTATGAATATCCCAGCCCTGGTAGGACAAAATGTTTACCATCCAGCTTCATGAAAACATGACAAGCCCAGCTTAAAAAGTTATTGGAACTGAAGCATTTGGGTGGACAAATGAGGGTGATCTAATATTGAACTGCAGGTGCGTGCAAGACACAGGCACCTCTGGACTTAGAAGCAACTTTGAAAAAGGTTTTTGGAGAAGAGGTCTCAACAAACACTGCTTCAAAATGAGTTAGAGCAAGTGGCTTCAAAGCTGTCTACTGACTCTAGGCACTTACCTTCCGCAGGGTGTACCTCTTGTGCTGGATGTCATCCAGAAGTAGCTCATAGGGAGAGCGGATGCTTTCTCTCGGAGGTGTGCAACGCCGCGGTCGCTCGCTGCTCTTACGCAGCTTCACCCCACTCTGCAGTTCACAGATGATGCTGGTCTGTGGTAGCACATTGGAGAAACCAGTGAGGGTGTGCAGTTCTGGAGCCCCCAGCACAGGAAGGACATGGAACTGTTGGAGTGAGTCCAGAGGAAGCCACAAAGATGATCAGAGGGCTGGAGCAGCTCTGCTATGAGGATAGGCTGAGAGAGTTTGGGCTCTGCAGCCTGGAGAAGAGAAGGCTTTGAGGAGACCTGATAGTAGCCTTCCAGTATCTGAGGGGGGCCTACAGGAAGGCTGAGGAGGGACTATTGACAAGGTCTTGTAAGGACAAGGGGCAATGGGTTTAAATCGGCAGAAGGAAGATTTAGACTGGATGTTAGGAAGAAGTTCTTTACAGTGAGGGTGGTGAGGCACTGGCACAGGTTGCCCAGGGAGGTTGTGGCTGCTCCCTCCCTGGAGGTGTTCAAGGACAGGTTGGAGGAGGCCTTGAGTGAGCTGTACTAGTGGGAGGTGTCCCTGCCTATGGCAGGGTGTTGGAACTAGATGACCCTTGAGGTCCCTTCCAACCTTACCATTCTATGATTCTAACAGCTGGCTAAAACAGACAGAGCAGCATCCCTCCCTCCATATTATGTGGTATACAGAGCAACTGAAGTAATTCAGGGACACAGAACTGTGTCCTTAACAACCCTTTCAACTCATTTCTAGATCAGGGCGTGGTACCAAAGCAAAAAAATGGCTTCTCTCTGCAGAAGTTGGATTACAATGAGGAACCTTGGAGCTGGCCTACCAGGCTCATTCCCAAACTTTGTCATTAACTTTACGAATGTACTTCAGTAAAACACAGTTTTTGCTGCCAGGCAGCTAGGCCCGTTTTCTGGAACACCTACTTGCTGCAAGTCCTCCAGGTGCCAGTTTTTTTTCAGATGATTGCATAGGAAACATGGGGAATGAAATTCCAATTCTTGCCATTAAAAGCCTCTAAACTTTCAGACACCAAGAAGAGTTGAACAGACAAGAGGAAGGCAAGGGGAAAGGGATCTCCTCCTTTAACCTTCAAATCAGCATATATTAGCAGTTTCAGCCTCAAAACACAAGCTGGTAATTCATCTGGGTTGATGAAAAGCTCAACATGAGCCTGCAGTGTGCACATGCAGCTCAGACAGCCAACAGAGTCCAGGGCTACATCAAGAGCAGCGTGGCCAGCAGGGCAAGGGAGGGGATTCTGCCACTTTACTCTGCTCTTGGCAGACCCCACCTGGAGTACTGTGTGCAGTTCTGGAGCCCTCAGCACAGGAAGGACATGGAAGTGTTGGAGCGGGTCCAGAGCAGGCCTACAAAGATGATCAGAGGGCTGCAGCAGCTCTGCTGTGAGGACAGACTGAGAGAGTTGGGGCTCTGCAGCCTGGAGAAGAGAAGGCTTCCAGGAGACCTGATAGTAGCCTTCCAGTATCTGAAGGGGGCCTACAGGAAGGTGGGGAGCGATTATTGACAAGGTCTTGCAATGACAGGACAAGGGGCAGTGGGTTTAAACTGGCAGAGGGGAGATTTAGACTGGATGTTAGGAGGAAGTTCTTTCCAG
>VWZE01018574.1:199025-229935 GCA_013396675.1 Eubucco bourcierii
TGTGGCTGCTCCCTCCCTGGAGGTGTTCAAGGCCATGTTGGATGAGGCCTTGAGTGAGGTGTACTAGTGGGAGGTGTCCCTGCCTATGGCAGGGGGTTGGAACTAGATGATCCTTGAGGTCCCTTCCAACCTTACCATTCTATGATTCTATAAGTTCACATCCACATGAACTAGTCCACCCCACTACTACTACCAACACAACAGTTTTCTGGGATTTTCAGTCCAGCTACAAACAAGAAACTTGTACAACTTGTACTTGAACGAGTCAACTTAATGCCAGTTCCTGCCAAGAGCTGGAGTTTGGAGCTGATTTGCAGGAAGAAACAGCCAGAGTAACTATTTGGACTCTTACTCCAAAGAATGCCTCCAATTTAATTCTTAGAAGTGGTTTAAGCTGAACCACAAAGACAATCTTTGCACATAAAATAAATATCCACATGAGGTTAACACACAAAATAGCTCCAAGCTCACTCCCCTGCTTATTTTATAGGTAAGTCTTTAACTACTTAAGCTCTTAATCTAAAAAACCAAAAAAAAAAAAACTCCATTTGTTTTCAAGCTCTACTTTTAATAGAAAAGTCAGTGGAAAGCCTCAGAGAGCTAAAGTAGATTAAAAAAAAGGTGCCCCAAACCCAAAGAACCGACCAAAAAACAACCACTACCCCAAAAAGCCCCACAAACTAAACCAAAACCATCCCAACCCCCATAAAGAAAGGAATTAAATCCCTTACCCAGTATTTTCTCTTGTTCTGAAGGGGATTTTTCACCACATCTTCCATATCCATTGTGCTCAGACGCTGAGAAGCAAGCATATGACATCATTACCTTGCACTGCTCAGTGTTTTGTTATCTATCCAGCATAACTTACTAATAATCTGAAAAGCCCAGAAGCCCCCAAATCCCAAACTTTCAAAAGCTGCAGTAAATTACTAAGATGTCATAGAGACACTGGCACTCTGGCTAGGTACTCCACTTCTAGTGCAATAGGTGTGTGTGAAGGCAGAGGGAAGAGAAGGTAAGGAGTGATCCCAAATGTACCGCTCTGGAGGTCTGGATGATGGTCACAAGATTCTGAAGTTCCATGTATTCAGCAAACAGGTTCCTACAGGTCATTTCATAATGGCTGCTGGCCTGAGAAGGCCTGGACAAGTGCTCCTCACAAGCCTGAAAAGAAGTGGAGCTACTTAAGAAGAGATCTTGAAATAAAATTAAAAAAAAAAAAAAAAAAAAAGATGGAAAAAAGCAAGGCAGGTCTCAATCCATGGTTAAAAGAAAAGAAAAAAAAAATTCTTCACAGCCCCTTTGTAGCATTTTCCACCCCCCTGCTGCAGATGCAAAGGAACAAAGGAGCAAGATGTCCAAACACGTATGCACAATAACGTAAGTAGCTGTGTAATTTATGTATCTTGCTCTCCATAAGGTGTGCTTTGAAATAAGGACCAGCAAGGGGTAGCCTCCAGTGCAAAGCAGGAAACCCACAGCAGGTGGAGTCACTTGGCCTGTTCTCCTCTGCCCTGGTCAGATTGAGGGCTAGGAAGCCTCTCACACTTTGAAATTATGTTGAGCAGAAGATATCTGGGTTGAGACATTCAGATCCTAGCTTTTGCAGAAACTGAATGTTATGGACAAGTGACTTTCTTCAGTATCCATAGTTTTCTAGCTATCAAATTTGGACTTCATAGACACAGCTTGTGTGAGAGCCATGCTCGGTCTTCCTTCTTTATTTTTCTCCAGAAGCACTTGCACACACCAAAGATGATTTTGCTTTTCCCCTCTGCTGAGAAAGCCATGTGCTCCCTCCATGTCCCCCAATAAGCCACCCAGCTTTTCCCCCTTAAGAGCATTGTTCCATCAATCCCTTTAAAGCTGCTAAATTTACTAAATGGTAATAAGGAAACCTTGATAACATCCTGCAGGGTGACTGCTGGTGTCATTGCCTTCTCATCCAGTTTCAACATGAGGCACAGCAGTTTCTCCAAAGGATCACTAAGTTCTCGCTCCAATTTGTCATCAATTCCCCAGTCCAGGGCTTCATAGATCACCACTCCCAAGTATTCCAACAGCTGCAGACAGAGACCAAGGAAGCAGTGCTCCACAAAGCATCACGGAGAACTTCACAGCTCTCACTTCCCAGCCATGCCACGTACCCTCCACCACCCCTCAGCACTGAGCACATCTCTCAGGATGAAAAGAGCCTAAAGACAGCAAGATGCTCATCAGGTAGCATCCCTAAATAAGCTGGTTTAAGATTTTTAAGTGACCTCATCTATCTAATTTACTTGCTATTAATAAAAAAAGATTGTGAGCTACCCCACAGTAGGCAGCATCTGGGGACTTTGTTTCTCAGTCCTTGAGTTCAGGCCTAGCATATTGTTTCATCTTCCAAATTTCAGGGGACAGAGTCACCCTCACAGACCACAGCATACTTAAGCATGTTGATAGTTTCCAAAGACATCTGCAACTCCTAAGCTGATGTTATACTACAGCAAGATTATACCTGCACACATAACAAAGGTGGATAAGCAGCCTTACCTTATCCTCTGACTGCTGAATGCTACTGCCAACATCTGAAAGTGAAAGAAGAAAGGAGGGGAAGAAAGATAAACACATACACATTGATAAACAGTTTTTAGAATCACTGTCAAGAGAGAGAAACAGGAAAAATTCCTGGTAATACTCTCCCTTGTGGTGAAGTAGGCCTCTATTTAGGAATTCCTGGAAAGCAGCATGGGATACTACTCTAATTGGGAGCATGAGCCTCAAACTAACAAAAAGGGGAAGCTATCATTCATAGATCTGTCTTGAGAGTTACTATAACAAAGGAACCATACTTCGGAAGATGAACAGAGCAGGACATAAAATAAAGCCTCAGACTATTTATTTCAAGTAATGTTAAGTGGCAACAAACTTTCATCACAGCTATTCCCAAGAACCAAACAACTCATGAGAACACAGTCAGAAAAATTAATAGGCTGTCTATCTGTATCACCACTCATCTACAGACCTTTGAGATAAAGAACAGGCAACAGAAGAGCTTCATTTACTACACACAGAGAAAGAAGAGGGGGGGAAAATGAGGCAGAAAAAACAAACAAAGAAACACAAAAATCACCAAGCACCCCACTTTGTCCTCATATTTCAGCTTGTTAGAGGATCAGGCCTTAGAATCCAGAGCTAAAGATGCTCTTACCAGACTTGCGGTACACCTTGAACGAAGCAGAACCATCAGCATGGAGAAAGATGCTTCCAGTACCTTTTATGAATACAGAATGGAGTGATGGGCTCAGTCCCTGAGACAACTGCTCCATTTTACAGCAACACTGAAAGCAGATAGCCCAGGCCTGCTCCTCACTTATAGGCTGCTCAAAACACCTCAGAACCTCAGCTAGAGAGACCTTTGTGATCCTCTGCTCACACCGTGGAGCCTCCATTGTCACCTTCGTCTCACCTCCACTCTTAGCCTAGGAAGCTATCCCTTCCAGGGCAGGAAAGTGCTCACAGCAGCCTTTTACCTGCTTTGACTCCTGGGTTGCTTTCACTTCTCTTCTCTGCAGATGCAATCATTAATGCCAAATTTGCCCCATCTTTTTAAAGAGACATCACTTTAATCTGTATTTGAATGATTCCCTGAAAGAAAACAGAAAGTATAGAACAAAACAAATCTAAAGAGAAGCCCATACAAAAATCATGCTCAATTTACCTCCAGGTTTTCCTAACAAACCTATTATAGAATGATAGAATCATAGAATGGTAAGGTTGGAAGGGACCTCAAGGATCAGCTAGTTCCAACACCCTGCCATAGGCAGGGACACCTCCCACTAGTACAGCTCACTCAAGGCCTCCTCCAACCTGGCCTTGAACACCTCCAGGGAGGGAGCAGCCACAACCTCCCTGGGCAACCTGTTCCAGTGCCTCACCACCCTCACTGCAAAGAACTTCCTCCTGACATCCAGTCTAAATCTCCCCTCTACCAGTTTAAGCCCATTGCCCCTTGTGCTGTCATTGCAGGACCTTGTAAATAATCCTTCCCCAGCCTTCCTGTAGGCCCCCTTCAGATACTGGAAGGCTACTATCAGGTCTCCTGAAAGCCTTCTCTTTTCCAGGCTGAAGACCCCCACTCTCTCAGCCTGTCCTCACAGGAGAGCTGCTGCAGCCCTCTGATCATCTTCGTGGCCCTCCTCTGCACCTCTGCATAATCAGAATGTTAATGTTGTCAGACAGGAAAAATAGTTCAAGTAGAAAAGGATGGAGGCAGGAAATAATTTCTTATGGAAGAACTCACAGAAGACCATAAAAATTCAATCAATTAGATGGGAAAGTTATCTGGAAGCATATTAACCAGCTCCATAAGGCACCTGCATCTACCACAGGCCCCTCTCGTGCCTGTCCTTGACCCTTTGGCCTTGTCACAGCATATTCGTACAGCTGAGGCTGAGATCACTGCATATAGGAAAGAGGCAGGACAGGTGGGCACACAGATCAAGAACAACGTATTACCATGCATAAAGTGTGGCTACCACGAAGTTCCATGGAAACTCCCTTTTTACAAGGAGTCACATGAAACAGACAAGGGGTAATGAGTACAAGTTACTCCTGGAGAGATTTTGGTTGGACTCCAGCAGAAAATTTTTCACCTTAAGAGCAGTCAGATATTGGAATACTCTCCCAAGCAGTGGATTTCCTTCCACTGGGCAGTTTTAAGACTCAGTGAAAGGGTGTTAAGCCATCTCATTTAAATTCTACTTCAACCTAGAAAGGTTGGACCAGATGATCCTTGAGGTCCCTTCCAATCTGGCGTTCTCTAATTCTACGAATCCATGTTCAAAATGCTGGTATAAATTGCTACTGGTGTGAAGTAAGTTATTCAGCTTTTTTGTGCTTTGGGCTCTATGTGTGATCAGAGGAGACAGTTGCATGACTTGTTATGGGTGTCATCCTCTGAAAAACTGTTGCTGCCAGACTGCCTGTAGCGTATTGCAAAGGACTTTGCTGCTGTGCTGGATCTGAACAGCCCAAACTCCGGAGGCAGACACAGAAGAACTGCAAGGTTTAGAACATGTGTGTAACACTCATATGTTTTTGCCTTCCCACTTAAAACATTTTAGGTATGCGGTGTGCCAGTCAGGTCCTGAGCTTTGGAGAGGTGTCTAGGCCAGCATCCACTGGGGTTGTCACCAAAATCAGGATCAAACAAGATCTTTAGTGTTGGGATTTGCATTAACGAGTGGGCATTTCTTTATGGCAAAGTTGAACAAGGTTTGTGGGAATGCCCCTAGCTTCCAGTCTAGCACACCAGCTGAAATTCACAGCAGACATTTTTACAGTGAAATACAGAAGTTAAACCTTGTGTCAACACCTACTAACCATCTATCGGTCAGTTTCTTACTTGCTTCACGTTAAAGGTTCAGCCTCTCTGAAATTTGCTGCGCATGCCTATTTTGCCAGGTCCTGGGCCACATTAATTGTTTTTCACTGGTTTCAAATAACTCTTCATTAGTTATGGCAAGATGGATGCTGCAATGGTCAAGATGCGAAGACTCTTTGCTAGTTAAAGGCAGTAAGGATGCGGTTAAATTTCTGAGACGGCACAAGCCGCCCAAGCTGATTTGTAAACGTCTTCCAACAGTGCCACTGGACCTTTACCCTGCCTCAGGGACTGGCCTGGCCACGGTAGTTAGCTGGGCTCCCGACAGGGGCGTTCCCACTCCTGCATGCAGGGAAGGCGGCTGCCAGGACGCGGAGCTGTGCTCCTAGGCTCGGCCCTGCCAGGCGGGAGGTTCGGAGCTCTAAGCCCGGGACCTTCCCTTCTGCGGTTCCAAGCACCCAGCAACGCCCTGGGTACGCCGTGCGGTGAAGGGGTAAAGGCATAACGGGCGCCGAGGAGCCCAGGGCGAGCAAGGCCTGAACCCGCTGAATCCCAACTTCCTGCCGGGCTCAGGCCCTACGCCCTACCCCTAGGAGCAGCCCAACCTCCCGCCAGCGCGTCTTGATCCGGTCCAGCCCCCGAGCCGCCAGCTTGGTCTCCCCGCCCTCGGTCTCCCTCCTGCCCTGCGCAGCACTGCCCCCACACCGGGCAAGATGGCGGCGTCCGACGCGGCGTGGAACCGACTGGACGTGCCCTGGCCAGCGAGCAGTGCCACGGTGGCTTTGCCTACCCAACATCCTGCAGGTCCCCGCCGCCGATCCGGGCTGGGGAGTGGGCCCGAGGAGGGCTGGGGGACGGGTGGGCGGGCGCTTTGCAGGACGGTCGGGGAACGCGTGTCCCGGCAGGGGCTCTCGGGGGGGACGTCGAGGTGCCGGAGGCGGGCGCTGAGGCGATGCCTGGCTCCCGCCCGCAGTGAAGTCGTTGTTGGCGTTGAGGCGGCCGTGCTACATCGTCCGCAAGCGGCTGTCGGGGACACAGCTGGCCGCCGAGGGACGTGTTCTGCGGGCCGTGCTCTACGTCTACCACAGCAAACTGTGCCGGCACCGGTCCTACCTGGCCATGCAGCAGGTGAGGAGCAGCCCTAGCTGCGTGGGAGGGAGCATCACGCTGAAAGTATTTTGGAGTAGGTGCGTTATTGTGGTCCTTAATACTCCTTACAGTCTAGTGCAGTGGGTTTCCTGACTGCGTAGCCGGTGGGATTTATGCTTCCCAGGCCTGTGGGAAGGTATAATTACATACCTTTGACTATATTTGCACTACAGGGACTTAATTGTCAATAATTAATTTTCAGTTAATAGTGGTATGAACAAGAACACTCCCAGTCTACTCTGTTTAGGCACTTTCTGTTTTAAGATGAAAAGTGATCTCTATACCAGTTTTCCATTACAGGGATTATCAGTCTCTTCACATAACTTTTGAAATAGAACAGGACTTACCTTACTGGATTTGTTTATACACTTTTATTCCTGAAAGCCAGTACCATATACAGCAAGGGAGACTATGCAGCAGCAATTCACAATGGTCTACTCCAGCCCTTCGCTTAGTTCCGTGTTCAGAGAAGTGTCATAAAGGAGTCTTTTTCATCATTGTGCAGATACAGGAACACACCAGAACATTCTGTCAGGCAAGCATGCAATTTGTGCTTTTAACCTGATAAGGGGAAGATGTCATATAATAGCATGACTGTTCTTGGACCAAGGCACTCCCATCTCTCAAATATAAGCTAAAAGAGTTTTCTTTTTTTTTCTAGGTGGAACAATGCTTGAAGCGCCTGTGGAAAATGAACTTGGTGGGTTGCATTGAAACTCTAGCAAAACTGGTTCCCAAGTAAGTGTCACGATCCTGTATATTATAGTATCCATTAACTCACTCTGCAGAGGTGGCAGGGGAGATGCTACATCATAACCATTTCCTCACCCTTGTGTCAACACAGCAAAGACACTTCCCAAGCTCACACAGAGTGCTTGATTCCGAGCCAGCCCATGCTGGAAACAGTGGCTCTGAAAGTATTGGGAAGTTGTAAGCTCATACTGCGTCTACTGGACTGCTGCTGTAAAGCTTTTCTGTATCCTTTTTTCACCATGAAAACATTCTTACAGTTCACCAGCAGCACCTGATGAGATCAAAAGTAGGTCTGCTTTAGGCCTTGCATTGCTGATGAATGCAACTGCACAATTCATGCATACAATTTGAAGCTTCTGTGATAGCTGTACATCTTATTTTCAAGTTATTCCGTAGGAACCTCAGGCTGTTGGCTGGCTACTCTTGCAGCCTGAGGAAACCCAAAGTTTGGATACTCGTTTTCAAAATCATGCAGGATATTGCCTTGTGAATTGCCCCTAGTGGGTGTTGTTCAGCAAGTCTCATTACATGCTGTTTATTTTTTAAGCCTTAACTGGTGTAATCTTCAGCTTGTCTGTTAAACATCTTTGCTCAGAAGAATACATCCTCTTGAACACACTGGCCTCAGGGTTGTTGAGCCGATTATGGTTTGTATATTCAAAAGTCTGTCTTGTTTGTTTTGTGTTTGATGTGCCTGTCAGGGAGAAGGGCTTGCAATTAGGCCTTGCTGCTGAGTGTGCCTTATTCAGTCGTGAAGGATGGGGGTGAGAGATGTCCTTCCATCCTTTTGGATTTGATTCTAGCAGCCGAAGAGTTGTATAAGTGGAGAGAGACTTCTCACATGCCATTATGGAAGGCTTTGTTCTTGGTTCATTACAGACTTTATGTGGCACTAATTAAATCACAGTTTTAATACCATCCTGTTACTAACATTAAGACCTGCACTCTTTGGTACAAGCACTACATCCTGCCTCATGTCAAAATGGAAAGGTTGAGATAAAGTTGTTCTATAGTACTGCTGAGGTTTCCAGGAAAAGAGGTGGTCTGTTTTCGCTCAGTATGTGTCTGCAGCTGAAGGAGTAACAACACTGTAAAACAGCTCAGCAAAGTGTCTTTTGGCATGAGAAATGAGGAGTTCCCAGTGAACACAGAGCAGGCAATTGTTCAGCGTCACTGCTAGCACCATTGTCTTGAGTTGGTACAGTTGCTTTTGGGGGAAGACCTCATGCCAAATTATTCGGATGTGACCTGAGAACCTGCTGAGTCCCATGTGTAGCACTCAGAAAAGTTCTAGGGAGGAAGAGGAGTTCTTGCTTGAGGATTTCCTATTCAGGTCAGCCCTACATTCTAATCTTAAACAGTTCCTTAAAGCTCAGACCAATATTAAGGGAAGCATGGTGGTGGAGTGTAAAAAGGTTAGCTTGTATTGAAGTGGAACAGGACAAAGGCAGCTTGGGATCTCTTCCATCAGCTCTTCTGCTTGAGTTGAAGGTACTTGATGAGTGAGCACAAGGTTCTGGTAAGAGGAGACTCTACACCTTTCTGTCTTCTCTCTTCAGGATTCAGTACAGATGTGCATTGCAGCACCTTATGTCCTTGTATGGCTTGTTGTCAGCATCCCTTCAACTGGTTTCTGAGACCCAACAGATGCCTTACATCAAAGGGTTTACCTTCCCTTCTGATATCACTAACTTCCTTGGAGTTAATGTTTCTTCTGAGATGCAGCAGCAAAAGGCTAGAATGCTTACAACAAGAAAAACTACCAGCTGGCTGAAGAAGCTTTTTCCAGCAGTGCCAGAGGCAGTGTCAGAGATGGAGAAAAAGAGAAATTTTGCAGCCTACAGGAGTGCTGTGAAAAAACTTGGCGTTCCATGCCCCACAGACATCGGACAGCCAGTTTTGATGACCAGAGTCAACAGAGGTGAGGCCATGTACCACAGTGCTACTGACAGCTCAGCAGCTGACTGCAACTTCTGTGCAACAGAGCCAAGCAGTTCTACTGCCCACAGTGTAGTTGTAGTACAAACTCCCCTCTTTTGTCTTTGGAAGAGGAGGAGAAAGCTGCATGTACCCTTACCTTTATAAAGCTGTGGTTCATGTCAGTGTTGTAAGGTTTTGGGGTTTTTTTGGGGTTTTGTTTTAAACATGTTGCAGCCTGGAGAGAAGCAGGTGATGAATGTAGTCTTGCAAATATATTACTTGTATTTTCCTACTTCTGCATAGATGGGACCCAAGGATAATGAGGAAAGCCTGGAGCACTGTGTGCAACCCATACAAGAGTAGAAAAGGTTCTAAGTACAGGATGCAAGTTATCTGGTGCTTGTTGGTTGTGGGCTGTGCCAAATCTTCCTCTAGTCAGGGCCATGGCAAGTGACTGCAGGCATCCAGGTGTTTGCGTGAGGCTTCTGACCATTAAGTTCTCCTTTCTAGCCATCTCTGAGTCTCTGCATCTTCTTCATCCCTTGCCAGCTGCCATGTGAGATGAGTGTAGTCCCCCTGAGTTTGCCTAGAAATGCTGAGTACAGGTGTGAACCTGCTGAGAGAGCCAACAGGAGATCTGAGAGCTCAGCAGGGCAAAGCACTGTGCCGTCTCTGTGCAAAGACTTGGAACCGTCTGTCCTTTGCAATGGGAACTCTCCTCTCTCTTTGTAGGGAAACACCAAGGGTTTGATGTGAAGAGGTTACTTAGACCGTCTAGACCTCCAACACAAGAGGTTTGTATGGTATTGTTTCATCTGTTCATGTTTTAAATCAAATCATGGTAGCCCTGATTGAAAACATCCCCTTCCTTTGCCTTATTTTTGCTTGCCTAGCAACCTGAGTTACTCTGGAAGCTTTGCATTGAAAATCACTAACCTGTTTAGCAATTTGAGCTTTCATTGGCAAATTGAGTGTAATTACCAGAGAGCAAGTCAGTAGTAGACAAGAATACACATTCTAATTACCTGCCTCTTCTTGTATTCCACAAAACAAGATTGTTCTTCCACTTTCTTCTTAGGAAATAAGGAGCATTCTCTCAAAAAAATTCAGTGTTCTGCTTCTTTCCATCAGGGAGGATCAGGCATGTCATGTTTCTAAGACTGTTTCTGTTACTCTTTGTTACAGGATACAAGCATTGCATCAACATCTCTTAAAGCAAAGTCAGCATCCCTTTCCTCTTGTATAGCCAAATCTCAGCATGCTGGGTCTCTTGTACAAATGGTCCGAGGAGCTACATCCTTTGCAGAGCTGTCAGAGGCACTCAGAAAAGCAATTCTGTGGTGCAAAGGCAACAGATTCAAACTGGAAGCTTATTTTCTGCGTAGCAAGTTACTGAAAAGCAACCGGCTGCACCATGTGGAGGCTCAAGGATGCAGGTAACTTGTGCGTGGCTGTGGGGTTTCTGCAGCTGGCACTTGATACTCCGGCGGTACCTGTTCTGCTGCATTAGAGAGGAGCACGGTGGTGTAACTCTTCTTTTTTAATGGGATCACTAGCTCAGGGTACTGGATGCTCTGACATGAACATTCCCTTTAGCTTCAGTCATAGAATCATAGAATGGTAAGGTTGGAAGGGACCTCAAGGATCATCTAGTTCCAACCCCCTGCCATGGGAGGTGTCCCTGCCTACTAGTACAGCCAGGCAGGGACACCTCCCACTAGTACAGCTCACTCAAGGCCTCATCCAATCTGGCCTTGAACACCTCCAGGGAGGGAGCATCCATGACCTCCCTGGGCAACCTGTGCCAGTGCCTCACCACCCTCACTGGAAAGAGCTTCCTCCTGACATCCAGTCTAAATCTCCCCTCTGCCAGTTTAAGCCCATTGCCCCTTGTCCTATCGTTGCAAGACCTTGTCAATAATCCTTCCCCAGTCTTCCTGTAGGCTCCCTTCAGATACTGGAAGGCTACTATCAGGTCCCCTCGAAGCCTTCTCTTCTCCAGGCTGAAGAGCCCCAACTCTCTCAGCCTGTCCTCATAGGAGAGCTGCTCCAGCCCTCTGATCATCTTTGTGGCCCTCCTCTGGACCCGCTCCAACACTTCCATGTCCTTCCTGTGCTGAGGGTTCCAGAACTGCACACAGTACTCCAGGTGGGGTCTGACAAGAGCAGAGTAAAGGGGCAGAATCCCCTCCCTTGCCCTGCTGCCCACGCTTCTCTTGATGCAGCCCAGCACTCGGTTGCTGTCTGGGCTGCATGTGCACACTGCAGGCTCATGTTGAGCTTTTCATCAACCCAGACTCCAAGGTCCTTTTCCTCAGGGCTGCTCTCAGCCATTCACCACCCAGCCTGGAGTTGTGCTTGGGATTGTGCCTACCCAGGTGCAGGACCTTACACTTGGCCTTATTGAATTTCATCAGGTTGGCCTGGGCCCACCTCTCCAGCCTGTCCAGGTCCCTCTGGATGGATCCTTGCCCTCTAGCAAGTCAACTGTGCCACACAGCTTGGTGTCATCTGCAAACTTCCTGAGGGTGCACTCCATTCCTCTGTCCATGTCACTTGTGAAAGGATTTAAAAGGCTAGCAAATACTCAGATACTTATGCAGGAAGATGAAAATAAAGCAAGAAGATGTTTCATGGTTCTATGGTACAAGGGGTGTTCTTCAGAATGCCCTGGTACAAGGTGCTGGTGTATCTCCCTAGTAAGTCAAGGAAAATGGTAGAAAAGGCTAAAAATCAGATCTCTCCAAATCCCAAATGAAGTAACTTTATCAGCTGCTAAAGTATGTTTTATGCATCTTCCTCTCCTTAAGCTTGAAGAAGAAACTGTGCTGCATCAAAACTTCTGTCTGTAAGTGCCTCCTCTACGGGTCACAAAATGCACGCTGGCCAAAGCAGTACCTCAGGGCACGGTTCTGTCGAAGGAGGATGAAATCATCCATCTGCCTCAGGAGAACTCGGAAGACTGCTTGGCAAAAACCTTCTGAGCTTCTTGGGGTCTCTGAGAAGAGTCCATCACTCATGCTGCCAGCCTATCACAATAGGCCTCCAGATCAGGAAGGATATTCCAGTGCTGATACAGGCTCTGTCAGACTCAGTACAGCAGGGACCCTGAAGCAGCTGCTGCTGGAAGGAACCGCTGGCCCTGTGTGGAAAGAGGTTACTGAGAACATGGATATTGATTCTATTTTTGCAGTAATGGGTGTCTGACTCTGGGTCATTCCAGTTTGTTTGGATTTTGTTGGGTTTTTTTACATAAAACCTTCAGAGTAACTTACATCCTGAATTCTGCTAAGAAAATATTTTGGTTTTGTAAAATGGTACTTTTCTTAAAGGGAAAGGTGTTCTGTGATGGTTTGGGAGTTCCCTGCCCTCCACACTTTGTAAAATGACCCAGACTAGACTCAGCTGGCTGGAAGTTAAGGACTGAAGCTCTATTTACAGCTCAGCACAATGTACAAGCAGAGATATACACTACAGACAGGAATGGTTACAGAAATAGACAAGTTAAAGGGAATACAGCAACACAACTCCCCTCCCAGAAATCAGAGACCCCAGGAGGGGCTTCCAACCACCCTTCCACCCCTCTACCTTACCCCAGGGTTTGGCTGAATTTGGAGGATTGGCCAGGGGGGTTAGAAGCAGAGTGGTTAGCTAGGTTACCCAGCAGAGAGGAGAAGGCAAGAAGCTAGAGAGCCCAAGAGTGTCTGTGTCTTATCTATATTTATGTTCTTCGTCTTACACATCTCAGCAAGCCTATGCATGAAGTAGGCAGGACCATTGTTTTCCCTTTCTCAGCCTGTAATATAATTTTCTCCATTAAAATATTCCAGTTAGCCTCAAACCAGCAAGTTTCAAACAGCCAAAGAAACAGTGTTCATCCTTTTACCTAGCCTTGTCCAGGGGAGTAGTGACTTTGAGTTACCTTCACTGTATCCCTTCTCTACTGTTTTAAACTAACCACATATTAAATCCTGCTGTCAAAGCCACAGTGCAAATAGCTACCATTCATGGCAGAAGGCTGATTACTTGCTGCCACTTTTCCAAAGAAGCAGTTTTAGACTCTTCCTTTTTCACTGCTTGTAGAGTGGGGCAGCCTTGACTTGCAGTTGTTACTGTTTAGCATTTGGTCTCCTTACCTCAACTGAACCTACTGCCTTTGAGTTGCTTCAGAAGGAGAAGAGAGCACAGCTGTGGTCATCAGCAGTAAATTCCTGACTGGTGAATCCATTTCTTACTGTCCTGAAATATTTTTAATACAAGTGCAACTTCTGCCTGCTTGGCACTGCAAGGAACAGCTATTCCAACCTGCATTAATGAAATAATGTTACAAGCATTTGAGTTAATGCTTTTTACCAGGCTTTAGCTTGTAACTAAGTCTCAAGATCAGGTTCTCCAGGAAACACTAAGAAAAAAAAAAAAAAAGTGTCAGGATGAGGAACAGGAATCTGCTTTATTGTAGAATGGCTGTAGGTGCAAGTAAAGCTGGAACACATTAGCTTCACAATGGCAGAAAACAAAAGAGCTGTGCCCAGTGAGACACAAGAAGAAGTAGCATTCCTAGCCAAGTAAGTGCCAAGCACTTTCTGTGAATTGATTAGTGTAAGTTTAGTTACAAGGAGTGGGCACAAACTTTTAATAAAACATTTTAAGAGACTATAGAGAGCAAAGAGCAGAACTTCTATAGCAGTTTGGGCTTGAAGACTTTGTCCAGTTAACCAAGATCCATTTTCTAGATTTCCTGTCACAGGAATACTTGTTGGTAATTAGCCTTCTAGATAGCTTATTTGACACAGTCCTACTCTGAACAGGCTTCCCATGATTACAAGAATCTTTAGAGCTCTTATTTCATAAAGTGGTGTAAAACCCACTTCAGTATGCCACATACAGTTGGATAACATTCAGCTGCTGGAATACTCATCAGAGAAGTCTGGAAGTGAAGGTGAACATCCCAGCAGTGACCTCTGTCTTGATTAATTCCTCCAAACAAAACATACAAAGTTCCTTTGGGGCAGCAAGTGCCCGAACAATGCCCCAGGGAAGCTTGTGCACAGAATCAAGAACCATAGTTTGCTTCATCAAATGCCTTCCTGGCTCGTTTCAGTTCTTCATTCATAGTTAGGAGGTCTTTAACTCTTGCAAATTTCCGAGGGTCCTTGCGTATTAGAAAGACGATGTCCTCAACCTGAACACGACCCTGCCGCCCAATTGACATAGCCTTGTGTGTCTGTTAGAGGAAGAGAACAAACTCAGATGGCTTCATTCCTCCCCACACCCCCTTTTAGTATCTTAATTCCAATTTATTCCCCGTCACTTTAAAACTAAACAACTGCAGGATCTGGGCACCATCATCCTAGACACAACAGAACTTCCCAGTAAACCACAGACTTACTGCTGTGCCTAGCTGCCTGATCACCTCCAGCACATACTACTATATACACTGAGCAGTATGGCATCAAAACTAAAACCAGATTGCATGAAGACACCCAGCCTGCAGAGTGCATGAAGATGAACAGCATCAGGCAGAACTTGAAATGAATGTGAGGTATCCTGCCTCGGCAGGGGGGTTGGACTCTGATCTCTGGAGGTCCTTTCCAACCTCTAAGGTTCTGTGATTCTGTAACTGTATCACAGGAGAGTATAAGGCATTTAGATGAGGCAAGGTAAGACCAATCTGCCAAAAGAAAGGGGATCCACAAACACCAGGAATAACTTTTTTCCAAAAAAAAAAAAATCCCCAAAACTTTCAAACAGGATTCAAACATCTGGAGAGCCTCAGAAGCATCCACCCAAAGACATTTCCTATAAACACTTCAGGAGAAAAGTCAGCAGGCTTTTCAAAGCTGAGATTTACTTTTTGTCAGCTGCACATACTGTGATGCTACAGTGAACTCTAAAGCTAGCTGTGTATTCCCCTTCCTACTATACCAAACTAACTGCCACTTGAGAACTTCATACAGTGTTCTAAATCCACATGGAGAAAGAAGCATGAGTTTGTTCTTCCAAGATCTAAGGTAAAAGTGAATTTAGCTTTTCCTACTACCGTAAGAGCTTTGGGTCTGGGATAATGCAGTATTTCAATGCGAGGTATGAACCTTCAAGAGACTTACAGTGTTAGTGAGGGTGTTTTGACCATGCTGTCCACAACCAACTTACCATTTCTGTGATAAACTCTATTACCAGGTCCTCAAGAATGTCCACTGATTCTGTGTAAGGGTTCTGGTCATCCCCAAATCCATACATCATGCATCGTACTGCAGAAAGAAACATTTGGTGTGAGGTTTCCTTCATCTGTTCAGTGCTGTCTGCAGCACACATCTGTTACAGCTCACCAGCCTACAAATTCACCCACCAGGATGGCTCTCTTAGAATCACAGAATGGTAGGGGTTGCAAGGGACCTCTGAAGATTGAGCCCAACTCCCCCTGCTAAAGCAGGATCATCAACATTAGGTTGCACAGGTGGGTTTTGAAAGTCTACAGAGACTCCACAACCTTTCTGGGCAGTCTGGTTCAGAACTCTGGCACTCTCACACCAAAGAAGTTTTTCTTCATGCTGAGGTGGATCTTCCTGTGTTCTATTTTGTGTCTGTTGCCCCTCATGCTATCACTGGGCAGGAGTGAAAAGGGACAGGCCCCTTCTTGACACCACCCTTCAGATATTTTTGAACATTTGCAAGATTCCCTCTCAGCCTTCTCCAGGCTAAACAGCCCCAGGTCTCTCAGCCTTTCCTTATAAGACAGATGTTCCAGTCCCTTAACCATCCTTTTAGTGCTCTGTTGAACTTCCCAGTGTTTCCCTGACCCTGTTGAACTAGGGAGCTCAGAATGGGACACAAAACTCTAGATGTGGTCTCACTAGGGCAAAATAGATTCCTTGTCTGTTGTCAAAGACAATCCTTCAGAAAACATGCAGGAAGCAAGCAACAGATAGCCTGCAAAAGCCTAATGCTGTACATACAGAAAAGCTTGTCTAATGACAATGACAATGCACAAATGTGCATTGAGCCTACCCAGTACTTAACACTACGTGACTGACCTTAGGCACAGTTAGGTTAAGAGGATGCATTAGCAGTAATTTCGTCTTCGAGGCAACTTTCTGCTTTCAGCCAGGGCATGTGATAAAAGCCGCTGTTCTACTACGGAAAGTTGAGTTTTAGAATTCCACAGCTGCCTCCTCAGAGTTTTGGCTGTGTTTGGGGGAAGAACAGCCCTGCAGCAAGGGCCCCTTCAGAGCCGGGCAGGACTTTCCAGCCCAACTCGACTCACGTTCTTTGGAGAACAGTCTCTTCCTCCTGCCTTGCCCGCCATCTAGCCCGCCGCCGGCTTCTTCCGCGTCTTCTTCAAACTAGGCGGACAGAGCGGAGGAGAGACCGCCGTTAGCGGCCGTGCCGAAGAGGGACCCGTCTCCCTTCCCCCTTCCCGGCCGCAGCTCCTCCGCAGCAAACAAGGGACTGCCCGGCCGCGGCTGGGAGATGGGCTGAAGGATCCTGGTCCCTCTATTCCCGCCACTCACCGGCACGTCTTCTTCTTCATCAGCCATGGCCATCCCAGCTCACCGGCTGCTTCCGGGCGCTGCGAAATACCTCCCTCTGCCCGCGGAGGCCGCCGGGCTGTGGTACGGCAAGGGCGGGGCTTCTGTCGGCCTGGTTCGCCCTGTGCCGGTACCTCCCCCTTTCGGCTGCCATGCGTCAGCTTCCGCTTTCCGGCGCGGTCCGCCCTGTGCCGGTAGCTCCGCCTTTCGGAGGCTATGCATCCTCTTTCGCTTTCCACGGCGGCGCCAGCCCAGCTCTCCCGCTTAAAGCGGCAGCAGCCCCTCGGCGCTTTGCGGAGCGAAGACGGAAACGCGCAGGTTTCCCTGAGGAACCGGCTGCTCCGCTTCGGCCAGGCGGGGAGCAGCCGGTGCTGCGTGTGATTGTGGTCGCTGAAGTTCAGGGCCCACTGCAGTTGCTGCTGGTGTCAGGAGAAAAATGTGAAGCCTGACTCTCCTTTGTAGGTCTAGACCTCGGCTTTTATTTAAGTTCCCTGCCAACAGTAACCACGGCCAGCTGTGTGCTTCCCGGCCTTTGCTTTAGAAATGGTTTGATGTGCTGAAAGAAATAAAAGGATATGGCTGGGTAGTTCTCTGCCCTCTGCTCGGGCTGCTCCCTCTGCCCCCCCAGCCCTTGTTGGTATAGAGGCTCTGGTGGGGAGCACGACCAGGTCCATACAGCTTGGGGTTGGGTTGTACAGGAACTTGCCTTGGCCCAGAAGGGATAGTTCTGGGATTTCAAGGAGAGGAGTATGCAATGACCCAGAGTAGGGATTGTTTACCTTCAATCAGTCACTACCAGTAGTCCCTGTGTAACCGTAAAGCAAACTGCTTTGCCCATGATGCAAAGATGAGCATGCTTGAGCTTCTATTATCGTAACAAGCACTGACCACTAATTAATTGTTTAATTATCTTTTTTAATTCAGCCTTAATCCCACAACGGTGACTCCCTCTAGTAATTAATCTGTGACAGCCTCTCCATTTATTAAATTATTATTTTGGATGTCTTGTGAATCGATTTACCTTTTCTTAATTCTGTTTGTCTTGTGTCCTGTAGGACAGAACAAAAACACGGGTACAAGGTAATGCTGGATGCCTGCACTGTGACCCACGTGCTGCAAACAAGTAATCAAAAGCATTTAAAGGAGAAAACATCTCTGCTACATCAGCATGTGGCCAGGCTGACCACTGACGGAGAAAAAGAAACTCAGAGCTGTTGTGTCCCTGGCCTGAGAAAGCGCAGTTCCTCACTCAGCAACACAGAATATTCCTTAAGAACTTAGCAAGAAAGTCTGCTAGGGGGTCAGGCACCCATTTACCTAAAGCATGCTCCAAGGAAGGCACTTTAAGTTTCAATGTCTGGGCAGAAGACTTGACTTTGACTACTACCTCATTTATCAGAGGGGCACTGGTTCTGTAACAAACGAACTGTGGTGTTCCCTTCTGCAGACAGCTGGACAGCTGAGCAAAACGCCAGAGTTACTCCAGTATCTGAAACAAATGAAGGGTCTGCTGACCGACATAGCAGAAATGGAGATGTGTCCAGAGGTAAAAACAGTTTTTCAGGGTCAGACTGTACCTGCTGTTTCTAGTACAGCTGTAAGAAACTCTATGACTAGCTCCACATGGCTTCACTAAGGACACCTCAAGGCAACTGTACACAGACCGCTCGTGAGGTCCAATTCACAATTTGCTGCCATTTCAAAGCACTTTGATACAAATGGCTTAAAATATCATAAGTATGTCTGGTAAAGTGCTTAATAAAAGACTTGAGAGCACTGTAAGAGGTTTTGTTCTCAAGACAGAGTGAAAACAGAAATGCCTTTTTTTTACATACACAGGCTTCTTTTCAGACATTCTTCAGTCAAGGCTGGGGCCCTGACAATGCCAGACTTGGTAAGTGGTACTTTTGGAAGATCCTGGCTTTAAGATAAAAAAAGTGTTTCTGAAGTGTTTGTATGCACTTGTTCCAGCTGCCCAGATACTACTGTACTTCCCCCTAGAATCAAGCATTCTGTGGGCTTGTTTGCACTGAAGCATTTGAGAATTATTAGAGGTAAAATGTTAAGAGAATTACATCTGCTAAGATGTGGAAAAAATGAGAGTTCCATATCTTTCTATTACATTCCCCTCACCACCCACTTCTTACCTGTGAACAGACCTCACCTCTTGTCTGAGAGTTACAAGAAATTCTGTAATGAAACAAGCCACTGTAAGTATCTCAGAGTGGTTCATGAAAGTCCTGCACTTTCTCCAGGTTTCAACTCTTACTGACAGTTACTGACATCTGTGTATGCATATCTGGCAATGCTAAGACATGACAAGACTGAGTGCAAGTTTGATGCAGCCATTTAATAGCTTGGTCTAAATTCTCCTAATACAAACTGCTCCTACTGATGGCAGTATTTTTTGCTTTCTTTCCCAATTCTGTGCCTTGTAATGAGCCACCTTCATGTGCTCTTTGCTGCTGTGGGACACAGTTCTGTCTGCTTCAGCGCCTCTGAAGAGTACAGGACATTGGCATTGTGCTTCAGCTGCCACAGCAGAATGGATGGAGATAATGGACAGTGTGTTGTTCTCATAGAGTTCATCTAAAGGCAGCTGCAAACTTCACACTGGATTTAAAACAGAAGGTAGATGCAGCAGGACTGATGATAAAGTGCAGGAGAGTTCCCCTAGGTGTCAGTAATTTCTTCCACTTTGTTTCAAGCCAACCAGGATCAACAAGCAGATCCCATTACAGATGTGTCCTTTCTTCGTCCACCCAGAAGAAGAACAGCTCAATGTATGCAAGCGCAGCGTGTGCTAGCACACTGCACCTCCTGAAGGCAAGGGAGTTACAAAACTACAACAAACACAAGTCCTCAACACACCTTCACAGACAACATCTCACCTGCTTTCACTCTAGATCACCTTAGAGCAGGCAGGTTGTGCACATACTAGTTTTCAGCCCTCACAACAAGAGCTGAGAAAACTAAACCTGTGGGTGTTAATTCAACTGGGCAAGTCCAGTCTGATTAACATTAGGGATATAGTTTTCTAAATTAAATGGCTTTTTATTAATCAGATGATTATATGTCCACTCTCCTAATTATAGCAGAGCTAAGGCATGCAGTGGTAGCTTTTTAAACATTTAGGGAGAGAATATGCTCTATTAAAACAGCTTCTCTTTGAAGTTACTCTTTGCTTAGTTCTCCTTAGCACAATCATTCAGGTTTTATAGAAGTTCCATAACAACTTGGATTCATTCATAATGCAAACTTCCTGATCTGATGAATTTATAAAACAAAAAGCTTAGCCTTACAAATATTAATTTATTCAAGTGCATCCAAAAGTAAACTATAATACTTTGAGTTATTTACATCAAAAATCCAGATTTCTGGTTTTGGTACCTTTTGTTCTGGATGAGCTGAGCAGATCAAGGGGCAAGTTTTATTCATCTGACTTCTACAGTAGGTAGGTTTCCAGTAACATGGGCTACAAAACACCTCAGCAAGTGAACCCCTGAAAACTCCAAAGAACTGTGGAAAGAAAGGTGTGGCTGTTCAGTGCCAGATGCTGCTGTGCCTTGTAGCAATCCATGCAAAGTCTGCCACAGGCTACATTAAAAGTACATCTCCTGCAGCATGGTACCACCCCAATAAATCATGGGCTTCAGCTACCTAATCGAACACGTCCAGCTTGCTACTTGTAACCCAACTCCAAACACCGTGGCAAAGCCCACTAGAGTGCAGCACAGGAACCTGCTGCCTCCCTCAGAGAAAGGCAAAAGGAAGAGCCTTCAAAACTGAACTCCACTCACTTGCAGAAGAGGGGGAAGAGCAGAAAGGGCATTTCCTCACCAGCAGCCCACCCTCCATCCCTGGGGCACACAGAAGTGTCTAGAGGAGACAAGCCTTTTTTGGGTAGTTTGCCCTGCTGAAATCATCACCTGAGAGGAAACAGCAGCAATGGAGAAGAGATTTACCTGACCAGGAATAACTGAGGAAAACATCCATGAGCTTTCTCCTTGACATAGTCCTGGATCTCCAATACATTCTTTAACAACACTCCCCTGGAAGCTCGGTCAATTTTTGTTAACACCATCTGCATGGATCCAGAAAGGGAGGATTAGAAGAGGAAAAGATTATATTAGCCCAGCACAGCTTTAAGAGCCCTGGACTTTCTCACAAAGCAGGCCAGATGCTCTGGTTCATATCTAGGAGATCAAAATGGTACAGTACACTTCACCAAACACTTTTATTACCTGCATAAGGAGTGGACATTTTCAGGCTACTCAAGATGAGCACTGAAAAAGTAGTGTCAATTTAATAAATCAAGCAAAACCCTCTTAAACCCCACTTGTCCTCCTCAACACATTTTAGGGCTATTGTATTAACAAGAAGGGTGTGTATGTTACAACTTAGGCAGGGTATCAGTAGGTTATAACCAAAACATGAACAAAGCATTACATACCACATAAGGAATCCCAAACTCTTCCAGCATCTCTACTCCAATATGATCTGTTTTCTGGAGTCCTACTAGACCATCAACTAACAGAAAAGTCCTCTTCAAGCTGCCAGAAATACAAGCAACAGAAATCACTATTATTATTTCACGCTTGCTCCACTACTTTCAAATCTGTAACCAAGAACAAGCAACATGGGATCAGGGGATAGGGCAAAACAAGAAAAGCCATGCACGGAGCTAAGGAGCAGCATCTCTACCTTTTCTGCTTCTTTGATCTGTCTAAACATAAATGAGGGACACCACAGAGGAAATTACTTCTAGAATAATCAATACTACCGCCAGAAGTAGCTACCACTCCTACATTTTCCCCACCTATTTGCATGACACTGTATGTCTGGCTTTTATTGCTTTGAGAAGGTGCAGTTGAACTGCTTACTTGGGTCGTTCCTGCAGGTAGGCTTCCACCATCTCCACAAAGTCTTTTGGAGCATGGTAACCATATCCTGGCATATCCACCAGAGTGAAGTACTTCCCTACTTTAAAGAAATTCATCTTCTTGGTGTGGCCCTGAAGCAAGGCAAAAGAAGACAGGCAGTTAAAAAGTACTTTAAGCACTGGTCTAGAAGATGCCACCTCTGTACCATACCTTGCCTCACCCCCACCTCCAGATGACTCCAAAAATACTACTCTTGCTTTAAGCCGTCTAGTCGCTTTCTCTTGTGACAATGCTATGTAGCTCTATATAAAATAGACTAAAAATGCCTTCATAGTTCTCTGTCCTTGGTTCCTCCCAAGGGGCTTTACATCCTGTCCGTCCAGCTCCTACAACAATCCTGTCTGGCACATGCACTCTTTCCATCTTTTTCTTTGCTAGAACAAGGCCTGTGCCAGCCTCGTACTGGTGGCCAATGTGGTCTATTGCTGACAGAAGTTACCAAAGAGTTTGTTTTCTCCTCCCTTTTTCGGAAGGTCTCGCACCAGCTTCTGACCGAGAAAAGATGTTAAAATCATCGCTTACGGGAGTTTTTGACACTCTGACCTCCACTTCTGGGGACAGTGAAAACAAGGCCCGGATTAAGGATGATTTCCCCACATTGCTTCGGCCGATAAAGCACACCTGTGGCAGGAGAGGCAGAGAGCATTGCTACACTTGTCTACCGTGCCCCACACAACGTGTCGGAGTAGCGGGGCTGACCCTAACCTCCGGCAGGTTCGACGGAGGGGCATGGTCCATGCGGACGGCGGAGCTCACATAATCGATGGTGTGCCCGCGGTCGGATCTGAACAGCCCCTCGGCGCGGTACAGGGCGTCCAGGCCAGGCTGGAAGAGGCGGAACCGCTCCGTGTCCACGCCGGGAGCCAGGTAGCGCGCCAGCTTCTGCAGCGGGAACAGGACGCCGGTGCGGCGGCTCTGCTCCAGCCGCAGCACCTCGGACAGGGCGGACACCGACGGCAGCGCCCGCGCCGCCACGCTGCCGCTGCCGCGGCCCCAGCCCCGAGTCAGCAGCATTGGCGGTAGCACCACCACGGCGCGACGCAGCGCGGCCGGGACCCCGCCCCGGAAGGAAGGCCGCGGGATCGGGGCGGGATCGGGGCGGGATCGGGGCGGGGCGGCCCCGCCCCTGACTGCCCACGGGCGGCCGCGGCTTCTCTGGGACCAGCAGGTGCCGTCTGCAGCGCCTGGCGGGGCAGCAACTGCTCTCTGGGCTCAGTTCCCTGTTCATCTTGTGTGCCAGTCCAACCACATCGCTGAGCTTCTGGGGGCTCTGCACGGCGAAGCCCTGTTTGGCCACGAGGCGGGGCAAGCAGCAGTGCCTTCGGCATGCTCCCTAGCTGCTCATCCACCAGATTTCCAAGAGCCAGACCGAGATTAGATATTACGGCCAGACAAGCCTGAGGGCCCTGGGGAACGTTGTGAAGGCTCTGAGACACAAACCCATTGCTCCCTCTGCAGTTACAGACCTCTATTAAAGCCCTCTAAATCTGTATGGTCATTATAGAGTGGCTTGAAGTGGGAGGGACTTAAGTAACATGTAGTTCCAACCCCCCTGCCGTGGGCAGGGCTCTAGACCAAGTAGCTCAAAGCCTCACCCAGCCTAGTCTTAAAACAACTCCAGTGATAAGGGTTCACAATTTCTCTGAGCAACTTGTATCAGTGTCTCACCACCTTCACAGTAAAGAACTTCTTCCTGATGTCTCATTTAAATCTGCCCTACTGTAGTTAACACCAATTGTCCCTTGACCAGTCACCCTCACAAATAATCCCTCTTCGCTGCATGTAGCTCCATTCAGGCACTGGAAGGCTGCTATACAGTGAGTAGATTTAGGGCTTGGAAACACCATGAAAAGATAACACAGGTAATAACCTACTTTCCTGGTACTGAGCCCAGTTATGAGGCTATAGCGAAGGTATTTCCTCTACGAAAAGGCCATCGGGAATCAGAGATCCTCTCAAATCTTTTGCAGTAAGAGAAATTTCTTCTGAAATACATGGAATCATAGAATGGTAGGAATTAAAAAGGACTTGTGGACATCACGTCCAACTCCCCTGCCATAGCAGGCCACACAGGATCAAGTCCAGATGGGTCTTGAATTTCTCTGGAAAAGGGGACTCCACAACCTCTCTGGGCAACCTGGTTCAGTGAAGAAGTTTCTCCTTGTGTTGAGATGGAACTTTCTGTGTTCTAGTTTGTGCCCATTGCCCCTAATCCTACCACAGGACACCACTGAAAAGAGACTGGCCCTTTCTTGACATCCACTTTTCAGATATTTATAAATATTAATAAGATTCTCTCTCAGTCTTCTCCAGACTACACAGCCCCATAAGTTTCTTCTCAAATTTATGACCAGTGAAAGCAGTTACTGGCAAGAGTTAGGCTAAAGATATGAACCTGAGGAAAACAACCTGTATTCTACTTCAGTCATGTAAATTAAATCCTCTTAAAATCTGCTTTGTTTCAGAGCAAGACAAAGCTCAGATGCGTGTAGCTCATGACAGAACACAACCACTGGCAGCTAGGTGCATACTTAGGAAAGGACTTCCAAATAAAACTACAAATTACATTTATTTGTTTCCAAACCAGATTGAAACCTACAGAGTTTGGAAACAACTTCCAACAACTGTTTGGAAACAGTGGTGCAAACTTAGCTGGTTTTGGTTTTGTTTGGTTTTTTTTTGGTTGGTTGGTTGGGGTTTTGGGTTTTGGTGGATTATTTTTTTGTTTGTTTGTTTGGTTGTGTTGTTTTGTTTTGGGGAGGTTGGTTAGTTGGTTTTGCTTGGTTTTGGTTTTGGTTTATGATGGTAATGCAACAGCCTAATTCGGTTGAACTCTCTGGTGAATCCAGTAACAGAACACCAACACTGGGCAGAGGCGATGCTCATAACCACTCCAGCAAGCAGATTTCCTTATTCCTGTGCTAAAATGTGATGTGTGAAACAGAGAAACTGGTCTTAAATATTCCTGCCTCAGTGTTTCACAGCTTATTGCTGGTAGCAGATTTGCCTGCTTGAAGGTACCCAGCATAAGTTACTTTTACCAGACACAAGTCCTCCAGCACATTACCCCAGGATAACTGGACAGAGATAGGAGGGAAAGTGGCAGAGAAACCAGCTGGCCTATTTCACAATGCATCTGCAGGTATGATGACATGGACAGAGGTGCCCAGCTCACAGGCTAGTGTTCTAGCCACTAATTAAGTCTCCCTTTTGAGTGTGATAGTATTAACATAGACAACAGGAACAAATTCAAATAGTCCAGTACCTTCTGAGTACTTTTATTTAGCAAAGGGCTGAATAAACAAGAGCATCCAGAAGACTGTGATGATTTGGGAGTTCCCTGCCCCCCACACACTTTGTAAAATGACCCAGACTAGAACTCAGTCAGCTGGAAGTTAAGTGATGAAGCCTATAGTGTAATTTTCTCTATTAAAATAGTCCAATTAGCCTCAAACCAGCACAAAGACCCACATCTAAAACCTGAAGATGTGAACTGTACATTTCAGTGGAAGGTATTTTGTTGCTTGTTTGGGGGTTATTTGTTTTTTGTTTTTCTGCTGGACTAAACTGCAGTGTAGGAGTTGGACTAAATGATTTCCAGAAGTCCCTTCCAACCCTTACCATTCTATGATTCTGTGATTCTCTGTAGACAGGCCATACAGGGACTGAAAGAAGCTGGTTACTCTGGACAGGGCAACTAACACCAGCACTTAAGGCTGCTTTGTATCTCACCTGAAAGACAACTTTCTATTCCCTGTTTTACTGCCAAACATTAGGCATTTGTACTACAACTGCCTATGGCTCATGTCTGTGGCAGCAGATGCCTCCTTTCAGTTGCAGGTTAATGTAGTTCAGATGTTAGGAAATGACTACTGAGATAATTTAGTCCACATTAAAAACTCTGACAATCATTCCTTTGGAGTATGAAAGAGGGATCTATAATCACTGACACTGACCTAAATCCCCATGAATGGTCAAGGGCGTGGAGCTGGAAGGAAGTAGTGGCACCAGTTGTCTTGTCTGGTCTTATCTCGTCTACTGCAGCGTTGTGTGACAGGTCAACCATCATTCATTTCAGATACCTCTCAGAGAGGAGTAGTTGTAAGACCAGCTGGGGACAGAGTTTTGGGAGAGTATTGAGGGCTTCTTGTGCATTAGGGGCAGTTGGTTTGGGTTTTGTGAGCCAAAGCCAGCTGGACTTTTAAACTTCATTTCTAAGAAGAGGAAATGAGACCAAATATTGGCACCAAGAAGCATGCCAGAGAGGACAGAGCACGTGTACCTGCCTTTCTGGTTTCTTTTGGTGACATTAAGAGCCCTACTTTCCCCTAAAATACAATCTGTATTCTTTCCATGTGGAAGGTGGTTTAGGAACTGTAGGTAGTAGGATGGACAGTTTTAAAGACTCAATTACTTGTGAAAAGGGCAAAGAAACTTCATTTTCCTTTATGCTAACCAGTCTATTTTTTTAAAAAGTAATGGAAAAGTGTCTCTTTCCTCCAAATAACTAATAAATGTCTCTTTCCTTCAGAAGGAGTTCAAAGCCAGAAACCTTTAAAGGCTGAACATTCTAAGAACACCCCAATCTCCCCAAAAAAACCAAACCAACAACCCCAACCTCCAACAACAAAACAAACCAACCAACCAACAAACAACCCAAACAACCAACTCACAATTAAAAAGTAATAAATCCAAAACAACTCCTCATTGGGAAATTTGTTTTTTTTAAAGTTCTCTAGCAAATGAGGTGAGAGGCATCATTGTTCATATGGCAGTGAACACTTCCGGCTGAAGAGCAGACTCCACAGAACAGAAATTCTTTTTAATATTCACCAATTTGAGTATTTCTGAAGCTTGGTAGAAGGACACAAACCCACTGAAAAGCTGTCACAGCAGCTTGTAGAGCATTCTGTTTTTCTTCCACACACTGTGATTCACACAAATGGAAACAGTAAGAGAAAATGGACAGGAAAAATGTTTCTCAGTGACTTCTAACTTCACATGAGGTACTTGAGGTACTAACTTCACATGAGGTACATTGAGGTACTTGAGCGTGGCCAGAGAAGGGCAATGAGGCTGGTGAGAGGCCTCGAGCACAAGCCCTATGAAGAGAGGCTGAGGGAGCTGGGATTGTTTAGCCTGGAGAAGAGGAGGCTCAGGGGGGACCTTATTGTAGCCAGGAGGAGGTTGCTTTCTTCCCTCAGGCAGCCAGCACCAGAACAAGAGGACACAGTCTCAAGCTACACCAGGGGAAGTTTAGGCTGGAGGTGAGGAGAAAGTTCTTCCCTAAGAGAGTCATTGACTGCTGGAATGGGCTGCCCAGGGAGGTGGTGGAGTCACCGTCCCTGGAGGTGTTCAAGGCGGGTTTGGACGTGGCACTTGGTGCCATGGTCTAGTCTTGAGGGCTGTGGTGATGGGTTGGACTTGATGATCTTTGAGGTCTCTTCCAACCTTGGTGATACTTTGATACTGTGATACTTTGATACTTTGATACTGTGATACATGTATAGCCACATAGAAAAAGATGCCAAGTGTTATATATATCTCCCTGAATATACCTGCTATAAGTAGAATAAGACTGGATTACTTCAGAAACTCTTAGGAATCACAGAATGGTTTGAATTGGAAGGGATCTTAATGATCATCTATTTCCAGACCCACCTCTGCCACAGGCATTGACACTTTCCACTAGACCAGGTTACTCAAAGTCTTGTCCAACCTGGCCTTGAACGCTTTCCCTCCATGACCTCCCTGGGCAACCTTATTTCAGTGTCTCACCAACTTTGCTGTAAATAATTTCTTTCTCATATCCAGTCTAAATCTACCCAGCTTAAATCCATTCCATCTCATCCTATCACAACAAGCCCTTTAAGGAAAGAGTTTGCATCTTTCTGCTTCTACGTCTCCTAAAGTCTGTGAAGAGGTTAGCACACCTCTTAAGTGGCCACATTGGTAGAGTGCTGTGAAAACTAGGCCTGTTCTGCCAGGCATTTCTGGGGCAGCTAGCAAAAATCCTCACTTCAAGGCAAGGGGATGAGTGATTCAGAAGGAAAAAGGTATTACAGTAGCAGGAGCTAGAGGTGAAAGCAAAAGAAGTCCCCACTTGACCCTGTCATATGAGGAAAGGCTGAGAGAGCTGGAGTTGCTTATCTTGGAGAAGAGGAGGCTGAGGGGGGATCTTATTAATGCTTACAAATATCTTAGGGGTAGGCATCAGGAAGATGGAGACAGACACTTTTCAGTGGTTGCCAGTGACAGGACAAGAGGCAATGGGGAAAACTTGAACACAAGATGCTCCATCTAAATATGGAAAATAACTTCCTTACTTTGAAGGTGGCAGAGCACTGGAATGGACTGCCCAGAGAGGTGGTGGAATCTCCTTATTTGGAGGTTTTCAAAGCCCACCTGGACATGTTCCTATGTGATATGCTTTAGGTGATCCTGTCCTGGCAGTGGAGTTGGACTTGATCTTCAGAGGTTCCTTCCAACCTCTGCCATTCTGTAAGGAGCTAATTTTAAAGGCTCCTCTTGTATCTAAAGATGATCAAACAGACATTTCTGCCTAGTTCCACTATAGAATGATAGAATAGTAAGGTTGGAAGGGACCTCAAGGATCATCTAGTTCCAACCTCCTGCCATAGACAGGAACACCTCCCACTAGTACAGGTTACTCAAGGCCTCCTCCAGCCTGGCCTTAAACGTGGAGCTTCCTGCATGCTGGCACAGCAACTTTCTACAAAAGCAGGTTTAGAGCTCCTATTGCTGCTTTTCTTAGGTTATTTGCTTTTTTATGGGAAAGCTGGGGTCATGCCTGGAGACTGCTAACACCCTGTCAGTACTGGAGGTAGAACATGTTTCTTCCAGTTCCTAATGTACAACTTAGCTATGTGAGAAGTGAAAAACAGAAGGCTCAGTCACTATCTCTCCTTCCACATGTTTTCCCAGTCTGACAGCACAGGAAGCTTGGTGCAGTGGAGAGGGATCTGCAGCTCCAAAAAGCTAATCATTCAGAAGCAGACAGGCCAGAATGAACTAGCACAGCAAATAAGTGTTGACTGAGAGCACAGTGACAAGGCCTTTCTCAGCTGAGCAAGACAGCCACTTGAGCAGTAAAAACAGCTGTTGATGGCAACAGTTTTGTTGGAAGGAGTGCATGAGCCTCCATGCTGCTTAGTCTTGGAGAAAAAGCAAAGGAACAAGTACTTGTCAAAGCTGGAGGTCAGGGCTTCATAGAATCATAGAATCACAGAATGGTAAGGTTGGAAGGGACCTCAAGGATCATCTAGTTCCAACCCCCTGACATATGTAGGAACACCTCCCACTAGTACAGCTCACTCAAGGCCTCATCCAGTCTGGCCTTGAACACCTCCAGGGAGGGAGCATCCACGACCTCCCTGGGCAACCTGTTCCAGTGCCTCACCACCCTCACTGGAAAGAACTTCCTCCTAACATCCAGTCTAAATCTCCCCTCTGCCATTTTAAACCCATTGCCCCTTGTCCTGTCATTGCAAGACCTTGTAAATAATCCTTCCCCAGCCTTCCTGTAGGCCCCCTTCAGATACTGGAAGGCTACTATCAGGTCCCCTCGAAGCCTTCTCTTCTCCAGGCTGCAGAGCCCAAACTCTCTCAGCCTGTCCTCATAGCAGAGCTGCTGCAGCCCTCTGATCATCTTTGTGGCCCTCCTCTGGACCCGCTCCAACACTTCCATGTCCTTCCTGTGCTGAGGGTTCCAGAACTGCACACAGGCTGAAGGGGGCCTACAGGACTGCTTGGACTCAGTCAGGTTCTACTGCTAATTCAGATCAGAATTTCACAAGTGCCACAGAAAAGTTCTGCTGCTCGTGCCCCACCAGTGTCTGTCAGCCTTAGATTGAAGGAATAGCCTTATGCATACCTGGGAGGATCCAGCCAGAGCATGAGAGAAAAGAGAGCGGACATCTGTTTAACATCTCCTTTCTAACACACCCACAGGTTTCACTTCTCTCGAGGGTGACAAGGATCAGCATCACGCTCTGGACACCACAGACAAAGTGGAGCTTCCCCATAGTTTGCAGATAACCTATTCTCAAGCTCCTTTAGAGGAAGGAAGAGAGCAGAGCCTAGACCAGCAGATGACAGTACTCTAACTTCCAGCAGAGTGTCTGTCAAGCACACAAAAAACAACTCTGTTGAGCTCTTAGCAGTACTTCTAACAAAGCTGTTTCCCCTGCAGTTGTTGCTCTCCTACAGACCCAGGCTGCCTCAGCTGCAGGCCATTTCAGCAAATGCCCAACCACATTTGGGCAAAATAAGGAAGTCTCCCATTAAGTCTTCCTGAACAGTCTTTCCCCATGGTCTGTGTACGCTGTCACATTGGGACCAGAGTGCAAAATAATGCACATATGCTGTACCATATTCAGGCCTTTCCTTACTTCTATTCTACTGCTTCATTTTCAACCCTTCCATAACACGCGTTTTAACATACGATTTTCTTTCCCTGTTTTTCTTTCCCATCATCTTCTTCATGCATTATTTTTACAGATGGTACAAAGTGAACAAGAAGCAGGTGGAACACCTTGTGATAAAACCAGCCATTACTTCTAACTTTCCATTACTAAAACAAACTGAGAGCAGTAAGTTTCAAGTCTTCTACTGCCACGTTTTACTTGGAAGACAACAGATCTGTGACCACAGGTTCTCTGTTTTTTCACTCAGTCTATCTGTCCATCAGAGAATTATGGGAAAAAAAATCCACCCACATATTCTTAGCATGTGAGCTCCCCAGTGGTCTACCTATCTCAAGCTAGTGTACCTTGCTGGGTAAGCAGTTGTTAAGCTCCACTATGTTTACTGACATACTCATAGCACTTTGAATATGCATGCAATTATAATTAGAAGACTACATCCTATTAACCTACTCAGCAGCAAACAGGAAGTCCGAAATCCGGAATGAGACTGATCTTTGATTTTGCTACAGACAGTGTGGCACTCACCTCAATCTCCAGACCTTTTTCTTTCATGTAGTATGACTAAGAGGAGTCATAGGAGTGACTTCAGGACCCTCTGTTAAGTGGAACTTGTCACTTTGGAAAGCGATGAGATAAAAAAGGCAGAAAAAGAAAAGGAAAAGGAAAAGGAAAAGGAAAAGGGAAAGGGAAAGGAAAAGGGAAAGGAAAAGGGAAAGGAAAAGGGAAAGGGAAAGGGAAAGGAAAGGAAAGGAAAGGAAAGGAAAGGAAAGGAAAGGAAAGGAAAGGAAAGGAAAGGAAAGAAAA
>VWZE01018574.1:239223-252293 GCA_013396675.1 Eubucco bourcierii
ATTTGTGTTCCCTCCAGGGCTTCCCCCTGGGCAGAAGGCTTTCAGGTGCAGGCAGATGCCTTGCGGTGTGCAGTCTGGGCACGGTGTCACGCCGGCTGTGCAGGCCGAACGCGTGACAGGGATCAGAGCCTCAGCTCAGGATCAGTGAGGCAGCAGGCAGGGATGCAATAGCAGCCACACCTTGGAATGGCAAAGCGCACGCAGTGCTCCCTGCTCATCTCCTTTTATCCAATACAGCCCGAGACTAATGGGCCTTTGGCCACAGGATAGCCAATCCAATGGCAGTTAGCCAAGATCTGACCACATTGGGTGAAGCCATAGGCTTACTTTACCCTTTTTTGGGCAGAACACAGCCTTGCACAAGGCAACCCTGTGCACCTTCTTTACCGCAGTTGCTGGGCAGGCCACAGACACCAGACTTAGTGGCTCCAGATTCTTTGTCCTTTTTTCCTGTGGTTGCTCTCCCCAAAACAGAAGGAGGGAGAGCAGAAAAACGTGCCTGGGCAAGCCAGGACATGTACAAGCCTAATTTGGCCTGCTTAGGCCTACCACGACAAACAGACACTAGCAGCATATGATGGAGTTCAAGCCACTTCAGAAGTTGTTTGTAGAGAAGCATATCTCCTCTTGGCATGCACTCAACACATCACACAACCAGCACTACACGGAGTAAGTGAATAGTGTTGATCTAGGGATACTCAACCACTCCAGAATCCTGGAAGAGATCATGAACTGACCAGAAGACAGAGATTTTTGACCACTGTCTGAGAAGGTGGCTCGTGCCCAAGAAACACAGTCATTTAGTGAGTTATCAAAAGGAGAAAGGTGTTACACGATGTTTACTGGGGGATTCTGTCGTGTTGCAGATGAAAGCTGCTGCGTGGAGTCCTACTTGACAAGGCACTGAAATCAGTGAAGCAGGCGAGTCAAATCAGTTTGCAGAAGAGAAAGCCATCCAGCTGGGTAGAAAACATCACTCTAAAGTTATGTGTTTAGGTGTTCACTTGCCCAAATGTGCCACTGAAGAACATCAAAACAATGAACAGGTAGACAAGGATGTCAAAATGGAAGCTGCTGGGGGCGGGGCCTGGACTGAGAGTGTAAGGATGAGCTATCTGTGCGTAGGGGCTATGAAACATGTGGGTAACTAGGGAGAGATGCAACAGGGGTGGATACAAGGGTGGATCTGACCATACAGGCCAGCACTTAGGTCACTCATGAATCTGAAACATGCTGCAATCAAAGAACCCACACAAGAGCCTCTCTAGAACAGAGGGCGGTGACCGAGTTTTCAATATCATAAAATCATAGAATCATAGAATGGTAAGGTTGGAAGGGACCTCAAGAATCATCTGGCTTAAGAAAGGAAAAGCAACTCTGAATCTGAAATTACTGCTAGAGCAATGAGGAAGTGGAGAAACAGGTAGAGGGCGACGTGTTTTTGGTGTGGGAGTTTTTTTGTGTTTGGGCTTGGGTTTTTTTTTCTTTGTTTCATTTTGTTTTTTTAATCCACATAACAGTATTCTGAAAAAGAATCAGGTTCTTAGTGAAAGATGTGGGCCACCTTCAATTTCTGTGTTATTTCTCTTGAAAAGTATGCAAAATAGACTTTGCTTGTCCCTCAAAACTCAGTTTCTCCCGTAGGGTCTGGAAAGCCTTGCTCAAAATGAGAACTACACTGCCAGTAGCTAAGCAGCTACTGAAGGCAGAAATTGTTTAAAATGTCACTTACATAGAAGATTTGAGACTACTTATTTTTCTGAAGGAGACATGAGAGGAAATTTCTCAGAGGCAGTGATGAAGAAGTAGCAGCAGTAGCAGCAGCAGTAGTTATAGTAATGAATATGAAGTGTAAGCTTCTTTCTAGATTCCCAAGACTAAGATTTTATTTTTTTCTATTAAACTCAACCTATCCTCTGCTTTTTACCCTGCCTGAGCTCTGCTGCAGGGTTTATCTTCATTCATCATGCTGCAGAGAGGAGCCAATGAACAACGAGCAGGGCTGTTCAGCCTGTTTCCTTGGTGTTCGCCTAGGCTCTCAGCACAGGAAGCCTGCTGCTCTGAAAAGTCAGAAGGAGGAACTCCTCCAGCTTTGAGGAGCCAGTTGGTGAGGAACACACACAGCTAAAGGAGAGGAGTGAGAAAGGAGGAGAGAAACGCTATGAAGGCTTGAGGATGCACTGGCAGGCAAGATATAATCCCCATGACCACAGCTAAGCATAGCAGTAGGATGGATGGAGTGAGAGAGCTGCCTGAGCCATGAAAGCAGGAGCCAACATGAAGATTGCTAGGAAGACTGTGTGTGTTTTTGTGCTCCTTACCATCAGCAACATTGAGAGAACAGCAGGTGAGTCTAACTTAAGGCAACAAAGCTGGTGAAGAAGGGTTTGAAGAAAAAGGTCTTATGAGGAGCTCCTGAGGAAACTGGGGTTATTTAGTCTGGAAAAGAGGATGAGGGGAGACCTCATTGGTCTCTACAACTACTGGAAAAGAGGTTGGAACGAGAAGGGTGCTTGTCTCTTCTATCTAGTATCAGGTGATAGAATGAGATTAAATGGCCTGAAATTGTGCCAGCCAAGGTTTAGGTTGGATATTAGGAAAAAAATATTTACTAAAAGAGTGGTCAGGCATTGAAATAGGGGAGGTGGTGGAGTCACCACCCCTGGAGATATTCAAGAAATGTGTGGGCATGGCATTTCAGGAGATGGCTTTATGACCATGGTGGTGTTAGGTTGATGGTTAGACTCGATGATCTTAGAAATGGCACTTGGTGCCATGGTCTAGTCTTGAGGTCTGTGGTATCGGGTTGGGCTTGATGATCTTTGAGGTCTCTTCCAACCTTGGTGATACTGTGATACTGTGATAGAAATCTTTCCCAGCTGAAACAATTCTATAGGACTAGTCAGTCGTCAGGATAGAGGAAACTGAAATGTGCATAGATATTTTCTTTCCATAAAAGCTAGTCATCATGCTGTCACATTCTTTAGTTGCTAAAAATGATGGAGTAGAATTAAAACATGCTTCCTCAATATTCACTCGTGCTCTTTTCTTAGTGGTCACAAGGCTGCCATGCATTATCCCTGTGGCTTCCACACATGAAATTATTCAGTGACCTTTAGCTGAGAATGTACTACTTGTCACAGACAGCCCTTGAACTCAGACCTCTATATCCACATCATCTGAGAAACCAATCCATTTGACATAATAAAAATATGCCCAAGAAAGTTTTTGTGAACGTGAGGCATTTGGCTGTGTAGTTGCTACTGAGGAGAGGCTACAGATTCTCTCAAATGGTGCTGGAATTTCTTATGCCCTTCTGAGAAGCAGCAAAATATCAGTGATGTGCTAACAGTAGGGAGCAGTTTCTGGAATTTCTTTCTGAGGGTAATGGGCATGGTCAGTAAGAAGAGTGGGAAAGCCTTGTGTGGCAAAACCAGTGGCACTCCTAAGCTTGTCTCACCCTGTTTTTTAGTGCAGTTGACTTAGTTTTAATGTAGTTAGCTACAGCAGTTAATGTCTTCCACATATTGTTTCCTTTGCATTCCTAGAGCTCGTGCTCTGCCAGACACCATGCAGCACTCCAGGGACCTGATAATGAAGCTAGGATTTGAGCAGCAGTTCCAGAAAACTGAACTGTCTGTGTATAGAGGGAGAAGGCATACAGGTATCCAGTTCTGGGCCCCTCAGCTCAAGGACAGAGAACTGCTTGAGAGAGACCAGTGCAGAGCCATAAGGATGATTAAGGGGAAAGGCTGAGGGAGCTGGGGCTGTTTAGTTTGGAGAGGAGACTGAGGGGTGACCTCGTTAATGTTTATAAATACATAAAGGGTGAGTGCCAAGAGGATGGACCAGGCTCTTCTTGGTGACACCCAATGACAGGAAAAGGGGCACTGGGTGGAAGCTGAGACATAGGAAGTTCCATGTAAATGTGAGGAGGCATTTTTTCACTGAGGGTGACAGAACACTGAAATAGACTGCCATGGGGGGTTCTGGAGTATCCCTCTATGGAGATATTCAAGAGCAGCCTGGATACAATCCAGTGTGATCTGGTATAGGTGATCTTGCTCTGGCAAGGGAGTTGGACTAGATGGTCTTTTGAGGTCCTTTCCAGCCCCTAACATTCTGTGATTCTGTGATTCTGAGGTCTGTGAGATCCAAGCTAGGGACACTCTGAATGATATGTAGTATGCATGTGTCCGGTCCCAGTATGGACAGATAGAACTGAGCTGCACAGTGATGAGTTATTCCATTCCACTTGTCCAGAAAATGAAAGTGCCTCCTTGATGATAAAGTAATATGGACACAGTTGGGGACCACCTATCTATAATGTCTTTGGCTGATCAAGTGAGGGATCCAAAACAGTTACCTTGGTGCTATCCATTGGAAAAAAATGGAAATAGTTCACAAAAAGTGATAAAACTTTGCATCAGTAACATCACAACAGGCACACTGGATATAAAAAAAACCAAAACAACAACAACAAAAAAAAAAAAAAAAAAAAAAAAAAAACAACCAAACCAAAACAAAAAAAAACCCCAAGCAAAAACCAAAACCATGTTGAATATGTAAAGAACTATCTCAGAAGAATACTGACAGACACAGTCCAGGTATTTGAATACAGCTGCTCAAAAAGTAAATGAATATGGATACACATCACAAAACATTGAAGAAAATGGGAGAGACAAAGTGGGATACTATTGACAAAAAATATTTTTTAAAATTGACTTTGCTGGAAATACTAAAAAAAAAAATCTAATGCCAGAAAGCTATTTTGTCACCCAAAAGGTGGGTGGGATACATCTCATGATTGGAACATTGGGATAGATGGTTATAGACTCTTCAGGAAGGACAGAGAGTTGGGATGCCATCCAGAGGGACCTGGACAGGCTGGAGAGTTGGGCCCAGGCCAATCTCATGACACTCAACAAGGCCAAGTGTAAGGTCCTGCACCTGGGTAGGCACAATCCCAAGCACAAATCCAGGCTGGGTGGTGAATGGCTGAGAGCAGCCCTGAGGAAAAGGACCTTGGAGTCTGGGTTGATGAAAAGCTCAACATGAGCCTGCAGTGTGCACATGCAGCAGAGAGTTGGGGCTCTGCAGCCTGGAGAAGAGAAGGCTTCCAGGAGACCTGATAGTAGCCTTCCAGTATCTGAAGGGGGCCTACAGGAAGGCTGGGGAGGGACTATTTACAAGGTCTTGCAACGACAGGACAAGGGGCAATGGGTTTGAACTGGCAGAGGGGAGATTTAGACTGGATGTTAGGAGGGAGTTCTTTACAGTGAGGGTGGTGAGGCACTGGCACAGGTTGCCCAGGGAGGTTGTGGCTGCTCCCTCCCTGGAGGTGTTCAAGGCCAGATTGGATGAGGCCTTGAGTGAGCTGTACTAGTGGGAGGTGTCCCTGCCTATGTCAGGGGGTTGGAACTAGATGATCCTTGAGGTCCCTTCCAACCTTACCATTCTATGATTCTATGATTCTATGAATTGCAAGGCTGTGAGCGACTTCTCTGGGTACCTTTTCTCACGTCTCCCTTTTTTTTTTTTCCAGAGATTGAAAGAGTGTCAGTGACAGTAGGGAACAGCTCTGTGCTTGCCTGCCCTCCTAATTCAAATATAATTATGGCAACATGGAAAATAAACCCCAGGGTTGGAGGTGCTTGCACCTTGGGGTACAGGGCTGATCTGAACAAGACAGACAGAACAAACTGCAGTGACAGCTTTGACTGGAAACTCAATTCAGATCAGGATCCTGCCCTCGAGATACACCAAGTAAAAGTAGCCCATGAAGGAAAATACATCTGTGAAGTTGTAACAACAGATGGGAATTTTGACAAGAAGTACCACCTGACAGTGCTGGGTAAGAGACTCCTTCCTCATTTTACAGTTCTCCAAAGGGCTGTATCTGGGCCTGGATGTGCAAGGCTTCTCACCCCATGAATTTGGGATATATTAATCCAATATATTAAGAGAGGATTCTGCATGTGCTTCCAGTTATCCTGTAGAATCATTAATACACTAATTTAAGGAACTAAAGCATGTGAAAGTAGCAGGTCCAAATAAATACTGAGATATTCTATCAAGCACAGAATGTGCTTATGCATACAGAAGGAACAAAACCATTTGTTCTTATGCTGGCATTCAAATATGTTTTAAACCATGTGTACAATGGCTCCCTAGGAAAAAAAAAATCTAATTCAACCCTGCATTTGGGATAATTCCATACCTCAGCGTGCAGAAACACTTCCTCTTCTGTTACATGGCTGTGGTAACTCATTTGATGGAAGAGAAGAGGCATAACTTTGCCTCTGGTGACTCCAGTCCCCACCACTGTAGTGGGACAGCACCTTGAACCTTATTCTTCTCTTTCCACTGTGTTAATTTTGAGTAGGGAACAAAACCATCCTATGCCAACTGTGTCAAACTAACTCCATCCTTCTCCCTTTCCTGATGCTTTGTAGTCCCTCCCAGGCTGATTCTGTCCTGTGACGCTGAAGGGAACGCTGTGTGTGAGGCAGCAGCAGCGAAGCCTGCTGCTCAAATCTCCTGGGTGCCAGAGAGCAACTCCAAACTCAAGAAAAAAAGCCATGACAATGGGACAGTGACTGTTCTCAGCGGGTTCACAGCAGACCAAACCAATGTGACTAATACAACCTGCATTGTGTCCCACCTAGCTGGGAACCAGAGCAAGTCCATAAGCTGTCATCCCTCAGGTAAGACTCCCTTTGTGTGTTTGGCAGTCAAAATCCTGGTTGGCCTCCTGAGCACATTCTTGTTCCTTCAAGGAAGGAAAATCTGTAAACACTATAGAGACCTTCAGGGAACTCCTATATACAACAGTACCATCCCTGGTTGCCTTTGCCCAGAAACATTAACAGTCTTTTTGTATTCTAGATGTGATTTTTCAGTTTGTTTTTTTTCTCTAAGATGAATATACATAACTGTGGCAGTATTCTTTCAGTAGTGGAAATGCAAAGCAGTCATGATCTTAGTGTCAAAATAATCACTTGGAAGCAGAACACTAACAAAAGTTTTTGGATGCAAATTGCAAAGTGTCTTGCTCAGATCATGGCAAGAGAGAGAAAGAGAACCAACATTTGCACTGCCAGCAGAGACAAGTAAATCAATCCATTACAAGTTGTGAATGTCTGATGCTGTATGAGATTTGGTTTCTGGATTTCACTTTTTTTCGTTGCTTTTGAGAACTGCACACAAGTTGAGTTACTGAGGTATCCTGGGTCCTTCAGAGGAGTTCAAGTATGGCTCAGTGAAAAAATATGAGTGTTCATGATGGGATTTTTCTCTGCTTTTGTCTCTGACACAGACTCTATTTCTCAAACAAGTTTCATTACTGATTCCTTTCTACAAGGGGGTTGTACTTAGGAGCATGCTGAAAATGTGTACACATGCTAAAGCAGCTTTAATCTTATACTGAAATAATAAAGAAACTGCTCACTAAGAAGGTATAACTAAGACTAACTATTTGTGTTTAGACAGCAACAGCAATAACGCAAGCATCTACACCACTGTCTGTTTCCTGAGCATTATCACCCTTCTGGCTGTCATTTACTGTTTTAAGCTCCACAGTGACAGGTATGTATGATAGAGTGCTAAAGAAGAGTTGTCTGGTGTCTTGAAATCATAAGATTCTTTCAGTCTGTGCTGGTATGAAGAGCTGAAACAACTACATCAAATATTTCTGTGCTGCACACACTGTGTGTTGCACATGTCCTCACTGAATAATCATAGAATCATAGAATTGTAGGGGTTGGAAGTGACCTCTGGAAACCTTTGAGTCCAACCACCTTGACAAAGCAAGATCACCCAGGGCAGGCCACACAGAAGGACTTCCAGATGAGTCTTGACAGTCTTTAAAGGAGATTCCACAGCCTGTCTGGGCAGCCTGTTCCAGAGCTATGCTAATCTGGCAACAAGGCTGATGAGAGGCCTCGAGCACAGCCCTATGAAGAGAGGCTGAGGGAGCTGGGATTGTTTAGCCTGGAGAAGAGGAGGCTCAGGGGAGACCTTGCTGTCTACAACTACCTGAAGGGTGGTTGTAGCCAGGAGGAGGTTGCTTTCTTCCCTCAGGCAACCAGCACCAGAACAAGAGGACACAGTCTCAAGCTGCACCAGGGAAAGTTTAGGCTGGAGGTGAGGAGAAAGTTCTTCGCTGAGAGAGTCATTGGCTGCTGGAATGGGCTGCCCAGGGAGGTGGTGGAGTCACCGTCCCTGGAGGTGTTCAAGGCGGGCTTGGACGTGGCACTTGGTGCCATGGTCTGGTCTTGAGGTCTGTGGTAATGGGTTGGACTTGATCATCTTTGAGGTCTCTTCCAACCCTGGTGATACTGTGGTACTGTAAAGAAGAGTTCTTCATTCTAGTAGGAAACTAGGAGAGTCAAGCTGTTCTTCAGGTCCTCTAGATCAAGAGGTTTACTCTGCTGCCTTATACATTCTTTTTATTAAGTGCCAGAGAACTAATCAGTGCTATTCTGCCATATCAATAGCAGGGAGGACAGATTGTATCTGTCTTTATGAAAAAGCTACTTGAGTGAAGCTGGACTTTATCTGCTTTAGAATTAGCTGTGTAGAAAAAAAAGGAGTTCCAAGGAAAACTACAGACATAATTTATGCAGAGAAAGGCTGAATTAGTACCCACAGTGAAAACCTCAGCTATATTCCCACCTTCCTCTATTCCAAAACTGTTGCTTTTTCCTTGCAAACCTTCTCCCTCAGAGATAAAGAGTTAGTTCAACAGAATTTCCAACTGTAAATTCTACATCCCTCCAGAGGAGTTTGATTTTTATTTTTTGCTTCCCCTTTGTGTTTCATAGAATCATAGAATGGTAAGGTTGGAAGGGATCTCAAGGATCATCTAGTTCCAACCCCCTGACATAGGCACAGACACCTCCCACTAGTACAGCTCACTCAAGGCCTCATCCAGCCTGGCCTTGAACCCCTCCAGGGAGGGAGCAGCCACAACCTCCCTGGGCAACCTGTGCCAGTGCCTCACCACCCTCACTGTAAAGAACTTCCTCCTGACATCTAGTCTAAATCTCCCTTCTGCCAGTTCAAACCCACTGCCCCTTGTCCTGTCATTGCCAGACCTTGTCAATAGTCCCTCCCCAGCCTTCCTGGAGGCCCCCTTCAGATACTGGAAGGCTACTATCAGGTCTCCTGGAACCCTTCTCTTCTCCAGGCTGCAGAGCCCCAACTCTCTCAGCCTGTCCTCATAGCAGAGCTGCTCCAGCCCTCTGATCATCCTCGTGGCCCTCCTCTGGACCCACTCCAACACTTCCATGTCCTTCCTGTGCTGAGGGTTCCAGAACTGCACACAGTACTCCAGGTGGGGTCTGACAATAGCAGAGTAAAGGGGCAGAATCCCCTCCCTTGCCCTGCTGGCCACGCTGCTCTTGATTTAGGCTCCCACAAACATGAGAAAACACCTCTAAAGAAATTCAGGATTCCATAATTTCAAGATCAAAAGTCAGTGAGCAAAAGACATCATAGGAGGGTTTTTTTGTGTGGTTTTTTTTCTGTTTTTGTTTTGTTTTGGGTTTTGTTTTATTTTGGTTTTTTGATGGGGCTTGTTTGTTTTTTGTTTTGTTTTGTGTTTTGTGTTTTTTTTTTGTTTTACTCTTCAGTTTCATAGGCTTGTGAGTGAAGAAATCAGGCTGTGGTTCTAGGACTGAGGAAGCAATTTGCTTTAATTCCTGTTTTCTTTTTCACAGACTGTGCCACAAAAACAAACATCCTGAAATAGACCCTGTGCATTTCTCAGAGGTAAGCAAAATTACACAGATTAGACCATCACCAAATCAGGGACCTTCTAAGTAATCCTGAAAACACAGTTAGTAATGAGAGACCAGTAGACTTCTACTCTCTGTTTTCATCAGGTGCTACTGTGTTTTATGTGTCCTGTGTTTCAGGACAAAACAAAGCCTATCATCACCATAATTTTGACTTGGAGCAAACTTTAGAGGCATGTTCTAACAGCAATGACTCAGCAACTGCCATCCTTTTCCTTAGCAAGGAGTAAGTCCCACACTGTCTCCCTGATCATGTCAGAAACACTGACCACAGCTGCTGTACAAATTCAGGAAGAGAGAAATATCATGGGTTGGGGAACATTAAGGAAGCTTAACAAACAAGAGGATTAAACAACAAAATTAACAGACACGGACAGAAAAAGAACATCTCTCCTGATGTCTAGAATGACAGGGTGCAAGTTTAGAAGGCCTGTCCTTACATTGTGTGGTCAATCCACAATCAAAGAACCAGCCATATTCAATATAAAACATTTTATAAAACAATGAGAGGGATGCTAAGCTGCGAGCTGGGAGATCTTGTTGAATTCCCTGTTCTGTCACAAGCTGCCTCTGTAGCTGAGCAATTTGTTCCGTGTCATTGTTTCACTATTAACTACAAATAACAGCGTTTCTATGCAGGCAAGATGTCTACTTCTATACTGTGGATATCTGTGCACCTACAACAGTCACTAGCTCCAAATTCTGTCAATAATTTTAAAAGATGCTTCAGTTTCAGTTGCTGAAAAGACTTCTTAGTTAATTCTAGTTATACTTCCTGTTCTGCTGCCCTACCTCCCAGTTGCTGCTGACAGATGCAGTTGCATTAATGTAACATGCCGGTGTTCTTGCTCTCACATCACACAACTTTCATTAATGTGTCTGTAGACTGAAATTAAAGACTCAGAGAGAATCATAGAATCATAAAATGGTAAGGTTGGAAAGGACCTCAAGGATCATCTAGTTCCAAACCCCTGCCACAGGCAGGGACACCTCCCACTAGTAGAGCTCACTCAAGGCCTCATCCAACCTGGCCTTGAACACCTCCAGGGAGGGAGCAGCCACAACCTCCCTGGGCAACCTGTGCCAGTGCCTCACCACTCTCACTGCAAAGAACTTCCTCCTAACATCCAGTCTAAATCTCCCCTCTGCCAGTTTAAGCCCATTGCCCCTTGTCCTGTCATTGCAGGACCTTGTAAATAATCCTTCCCCAGCCTTCCTGTAGGCCCCCTTCAGATACTGGAAGGCTACTATCAGGTCCCCTCGAAGCCTTCTCTTCTCCAGGCTGAAGAGCCCCAACTCTCTCAGCCTGTCCTCATAGGAGAGCCGCTCCAGCCCTCTGATCATCCTCATGGCCCTGCTCTGGACCCACTCCAACACTTCCATGTCCTTCCTGTGCTGAGGGCTCCAGAAATCAGTCATGGTCAAGATTCCAGCACATTATTTGCTCTTTCTAGAGAATTAGATCCTAATAAAATTTAATTTTTTTAGGGCAAAATAAGTTGGGTAGAAGGGGATGAAAAGGAGGCAGGTGAGCCAAGATCTCAGCTTTACCATCCTTCCAGTATCTGAAGGGGGCCTACAGGAAGGCTGGGGAAGGATTATTGACAAGGTCTTGCAATGACAGGACAAGGGGCAATGGGTTTAAACTGGCAGAGGGGAGATTTAGACTGGATGTTAGGAGGAAGTTCTTTCCAGTGAGGGTGGTGAGGCACTGGCACAGGTTGCCCAGGGAGGTTGTGGCTGCTCCCTCCCTGGAGGTGTTCAAGGTCAGACTGGATGAGGCCTTGAGTGAGCTGTACTAGTGGGAGGTGTCCCTGCCTATGGCAGGGGGTTGGAACTAGATGATCCTTGAGGTCTCTTCCAACCTTACCATTCTATGATTCTATGATTCTATGATCCAGATCTTTGACAGAAACAGCAATATACATTCTTTGGTAGAAAAAGCAACAGGGACTTTTTTCTTGAGTTCAGGAGGAATGGGAGCAGTATCTCCCAGTTATATTCTTCAGTCCAGATGAAAGGCTCACATAGTCCTGCCAAACAAAACTGCTCTTTGTATTTACAGTTTTTGGATTTGTTTTGCTAGGATGACACAATGGAAGTGGAACCTTATACTATTTATGTTGAGAAGGAAAACACAATTTACAGCTCAGTGTCTGATGTGACATTGGGGAAGAATCTTCCACAAGGACTGTCACCAGCAACGTGAATGATTCAACAACACTGGAAAGGGAGAGAGACACTTTATAAAAGACCTATTAGAGAAAGAGACTTCTCAGAGGATTTCTTCAGATTTTGGGACAACATAACTCATTAGGTCTGTTCAAACACCTCTGTTTGCTGATGAGTCTGTATGGTTTTGGTTTTTTTTTCCCTGTTCTGCCTTCTTCCTTGGGAAAGGAAACAAATTTTCTGTTACCCTTGGGAAAATGTGACTGACTCCATGTCATAGTTACTCCTGGAAAAGCTGTCCTGACCAGTCTTCTATTTCTTGTTCTTTCCTAGTTCAGTCAGGCGCTTCCAGACATTACTTTGATGCACTTGACACTATGTTGCACGCATTTGGGAGATGAGAAGAGTGTTAGGTCTCAACCACAATGAAACTCTATTCAAGCAGCAGCCACTTTTGTCTAATTTACAAGTTGCTAAAATAATGGCCAGAATACTGACATCACAGAATAGCTCAAATGGCAGAAAATACCGGAAGGGAAGACCTTTAATGCTCCAGTTCTGAAAACAGGAAGGAGTGATGAATTTAGGTCATCCACTAAGAAAGAGACTTCACTAGCATGATTAACTTATCTATTAGATTCATATTCAGTATTTCCACCAAATGTCTTCATTCTGTACTTCAGATTATTGTTATGATTACTTTTCCATAAGATTCATGGAGATATGATATTCCTATTAAAAATACTGTCATTAAGATACTGTAAAAGAATGATGTCACTTCAGTCTGGTAATCTACTTTTAACAGAAACAAACACCAAAACATTTCACAAAATGAGAGAAGTTCAAATATGTCTTCTATAATGGTGCAAAATACAAAAGGGATAAAATGCTTGCTGATTCTTGTAATATTTATTTTAATTACTGGAAATGTGGTTTGTTGGTTTTTTTTTTTTTTTCATTCATATGCCTGGATTGTTATTTTTTAAAATATACTTGCATATTCACCTTCTCATATGGCAATTAGTTAATATATTTCAGTGTCTCATGTTCAGGTAACAGCTTGTGCTGGTTTGAGGTTAATGAGAATATTTTAATAGA
>VWZE01018576.1:15368-29608 GCA_013396675.1 Eubucco bourcierii
CCCCCTCCCCTGCCCCAGTTCAGGTTTGAAAATCATCCCCCCAAAGTTCCTCCTCCACCCCGTGCCTGGACACACAGCTCAGCAGCTCTTGGCTTTATTGGAGCAGAGAGGGAACAGTTGGGGACATTCCCACCCTGGGGAAAGGAAGGGCTTTGGGGGGGGGGCTATCCCCAGCCCTGCTTGGTGTGTGTGTGTGGAGGGACCCCACACACACGCACTGACGCCCCCCCCCCAGCGTCAGTCCTTTGTCCCGTGGAGAGGGGCGGGGGCAGTAGGGCCCTGAAGCCAAGGTGATGGCACAGCCCCAGTAGCAGCATTCCAGGTCCTGGGGGAGCGGCCCCAGGGGGTGGCAGGGGTGGGCAGGCCTCAGGCACTGTTGACCCCCATGTTCTGCATCTGCTCCTCCAGCACTCGCTGGCTGCCCCCTCCGGCCTTCTTCTTGCCCCCCTCTTGCTGCTTCTTCTGCTTCTTGGACAGCTCCTGCTCGATGGGCGCTGGCCTGACGAAGGGGATCAGCTCCCGCAGGTCTGGGGGGAAGGGAGGACACAGGTGGTGGGGGAAACACTGGCAGGACCCAGACCCCCAGGCCCCCAGGTTGGGTCAGAGGTTGATGGGGGGGAAGGGAGGAGGGGACTGGGTCTCACCTGGGGGCATGAAGGCCTGAAGCTTCTCGGGGATGCGGATGCCCTCCTCGGTCTGGTGGTTCTCCAGGATGGCGCAGATGGTGCGGGTGGTGGCACACATGGTGGCATTCAGCATGTGCACAAACTCCACCTGTGGGGGCCACACGGTGACATGGGAAAGGGATGAGCCAAGTGGCTACAAGGCCAACTGCCAGCTCCTGAGCTTGAGTCATAACCACCCCAGCTCCAGGCTAGGGGCAGTGACTGGAAAAGTGTCTGGTGGAGACTTGGGGGTGCTGGTGGCAGTGGGTGAAGGTGAGCCAGGGGGTGCCCAGGCTAGCCTGGATCAGTAAGTGTGGCCAGCAGGACCACAGCACGGACTGTGACCCTAGGCTGGGCACTGGTGAGGTTCAAATCCTGGGTTCAGTTTTGGGCTCCTTGCTCCCAGAAGGACATTGAGGGGCTGGAGCAGGTCCAGAGAAGGGGAAGGGTCTGGAGAACAGTAGCTGAGGGAGCTGTAGGGGTTCATCCTGGAGAAGAGGAGGCTGAGAGGAGACCTCACTGCAGCTCCCTAAGAGGAGGCTGCAGCCAACTGGGGATTGGGCTCTGCTTCCAAGAAACAAGGTGGTAGGACAAAAAAAGAAACAACCTCCAGTTGCCCCAGGGCAGGTTCAGGTTGGCCACGAGGAACAATTTCTGTCCCTTGAGGCTTGTCCAGGCCTGGCCCAGGTTGCCCAGGGCAGCGGTGGAGTCCCCATCCCTTGGAGGGGCTTCAAAGCTGTGGAGCTGAGGGCCACAGGTTGGTAGTGCCCTGGCACTGCTGGGGTAAAGCTTAGACTCCTAAAGCTCTTTTCCAAGATGCCAGGATGCCCTCTGCCCCCTCACCTTGTCCATCATCTTCTTGGTCTGGCCGTAGCGGATGCGCAGGCGCCGTGCCTGGTAGTCGGTGCAGTTGGAGCAGGACACCAGCTCCCGGAAGGCACCGGAGCCGGGGAACCAGGCCTCCAGGTCCAGCTTCTTGCTGGCAGCGTGGTTGAGGGAACCTGGGAGATACATTTGGTGGGGACAATGCTGAGCCCCACTGCCCCCACCCCCACCGTGCCCATCCCAGGGGACAGCGGCAGGGGTTACAGGCTTTGAGGTGGCTTGAGAAGGGAGGGGAGTCCCTGCTCTGCAGTAGGAGCTGGAGGAGGAGCATCAAGCAGCATTGTTTTCCTGAGGGAGTTTTCCAGGAGAAGCTGGGACACGGTGGGAAGGACAGCAGGCGATGGTGCCAGCGTGCCAGGAGGCCCACATGGGTCCTGCTGGACCTAGGGCAGGGTGGAGCAGAGTCTCCCACCCTCCACACCCTGGGGCTGAGGCACCTCAAAGCTGCAGAGACAGAGCCCATGGGAATGCAGAGCTGGGGACAAAGCTGAGCCACTAAGGAGGTCAGGGTCACAGCGACAACCAAGAGGCTGGCAGAGGTGGCTGCTGCCCTGTGGGGCCCCTGTGCCAAGCAAAGAGGAAGCCCCTGCCCCTACCTGAGACAATGTTGATGACGTGGTAGGGGATGCCCAGGGACTGGTAGAACTCCTCAGCCGTGGCCATCATCTCCTCAAACATCTCCCAGGACTTGTTGTCGTGGGGGGAGGAGTAGACAAACTGCTCGATCTGCAGAGAAGGGAGGGGAGGGACACCTGCCCATGGTGCCAGCTCTTAGGACACTGCCCCAGACTGCTACAGGGTGGAGAATTACAGAAAGGCCCAGGCTGGAAGGGACTTCAGACATCATCCACTCCAACCTCCCTGCTATGGGCAGGGACACCTCTCAACTAGGCTTGGTTGCTCAGAGCCTCACCCAATGTGGCCTTGAACACCCCCAGGCAGGAGGCAGTCACAGCCTCCCTGGGCAGCCTGTGCCAGACTCTTATCACCCTCCTACTGCAGAACTTCTTCCTTAGCTCTAAGTCTAATCCTGCTCTGCCTCAGTTCCAAACCATTCTCCCTTGGGCTGTCTCCAGGCACCCTCAACAAAAGTCTCTCTGCAGCCTTCCAGCAGGATCCCTTCAGGCACTGGCAGGCAGCTCTAAGGTCCCCCTGGAGTCCTCTCCAGTCTGCATACTCCCAGCCCCCTCAGCCTGTCCCCACAGCAGAGCTGCTCCAGCTCTTGGCTCATCTTTGTGGCCTCCTCTGGCCTCACTCCAGCTGTCCTCCTTTTGCTGGGGTCACCAGAGCTGGATGTGAGATCTGAGCAGAGCACACAGCAGAATCCCCTCTCTTGCCCTGCTGCCCACACTCCTCAGGCTGCAGCCCAGCACACTGCAGGAGAGCACTGCTGACTCCTGGGCAGCTGCTCAGCACCCAACACTCCCAAAGCCTCACTTTTAAGGACTGCTCTCAACCCACTGCACCCTGCCCAGATCTGCGCCCGGGGCGCTTTGAGCCGCAGCAGCTCTGGCAGCCGGCAGGGGCCCTTCAGGGCTGCTGTGGCCTCACCTTCTCGAACTGGTGGACGCGGAAGATGCCGCGGGTGTCGCGGCCGTGGGACCCCACCTCCTGGCGGAAGCAGGTGGACAGCCCTGCGTACTTGAGCGGCAGCTCCTCGGGCCGCAGCCACTCGTCGCGGTGCAGGGCGGCGATCGGCTGCTCCGAGGTGGCGATCAGGTACTTCTCATCGATGGAGCTGTCCTCTGCCTTCTCGCTGCCTTTGCCGATCACCTTGGGGACAGGAAGTCACAGATCAGTCAGGGCTGGAAGGGACCACAAGGAGCAGCCAGTTCCAACCCTCCTACCATGGGCAGGGTCACCTCACACTAGATCAGATTGTCCACAGCCTCATCCAACCTGGCCTTAAACACCTCCAGGGATGAGGCTTCCACCATCTCCCTGGTCCTTGGCTTTCCCAACCAGATCTCTTGCTGCTCAGGCACAGCTTCCTTGTATCCCCCCCATAGGAGCTGTCCTTTCTTCCACTCCCTGTAGAGTTTCCTCCTAATACTTTTTCTTGTTTTTCTCTTTGTTACTATACATTGCTCATGGACATAGAGTTGCAGTCCCCCAGCCCCAGCTGCCTGCCCTGCTATGTTATGGTCGGCTCGGAGCGTGAGGGAGGGAGGAGGAGGGATGGGCAGGTGGGGATAGGGTGGCTGGGGAAAGGGAGCAGCTGCTCCTTGTGGCTCCTCTGGCCTCCTTCAAAGGCACTGGTGGCCTCCTGCCAGCAGGGCTGGGGACAAGACACGTCCCCAGCACCACATCTCAGTGACAAGTCACCTCAGCTGTGAAGGTGGACCCCGGAGCCACGGGAAAGTGGACCCTGGAGCCACAGGAAGGTGGAACCTAAAGCCACGGGGAAGTGGACCCCAGAAACACATAAAGGCGGACTCCAAAGCCATGGGAAAGTGGACCCCAGAAACACATAAAGGGGGACCCAGAGTCACAGGAAAGTGGACCCCAGAAACATGTAAAGGGGGACTCGGAGCCACAGGAAGGTGGACTCCAGAGCCACATTAAAGTGGACCTCAGAGCCACCACTGCCACCTCCCTGGGCAGCTGGCTCCCTCCCCTGCGTGGTGGTGGCCCAGTGCCCAAAGGGGACAGCTGGTGCCCAGGAGGTGAGCTGATGGGCACTGAGCTGCTCACCTTGTAGAGCTCCTCGTCGAACTGGCTGAGCTGGGCCACCTCCTGCATCACCTCCTTGCGCATGAAGAAGGGGGTGTAGACGGGGGTGTAGCCCTTGGCACGGAGGCTCTGCAGGGCATACTGGATCAGGGCCTGCTCCAGGAACACCAGGGGACCCTGGGGACAAGGGATGCCACTACCTGTCACACAGACAGCCCAGGGCACCAACCCTCCTGGCTGAGCAGGTCTGGCAGGACGTTGAGCTCACACCACCCCCAGGCTGCTCCAGTTGCCAAGCTCAGCATCACCCTCAGGCCACTGGAGTGGATCTGGAGGATGCCCAGGCCACGGTGGCAGGGCCAGAACCTGCATCACACAAGCTGGCTGGGCATAGAGGCTCCTGTCACCACAGTGAGCTCAGCCTAGGTAAGGAGAATCCACAGTCCCCACCCTCCCTTGTTTCTCTCAGCTCCAGCACCCCTAGTTAGGGCAGGATCACCCAAACTGCTCTGGTGCCCAGGTGGGAATGGGACAGAGAGAGGTGAGTATAAGGCTGGTGCTGGAGTGTGGCACACCTCAGTGGTCATAGCCTGGCATGGCAGGGCACAGCCACAGCCCACCGGCTCCTCACCTCCAGGCGTTGAGCTGTGACATCAGCCACGCCACGGCCACACTCCCCACGTGTGCACACCCCAGGGGAGAAGCAGACATACCACCCTCCCTGCCCCCCACATCCCCAGGGTTCCCCCTCAGCCCCAGTGGCTCCCGTGCCCCCATGGGGGCTGGTTGGCACCTTCAGGAAGTAGCCACGGCTGCCAGCCACCACGGCCCCCTTCTCCCCCTCGTAACCGTCCACCATCACCACCAGGTCCACGTGGGAGTATTTCTTCCTGCAGCTGCAGTCACCCCACACCCGTTCCACCTTGTTGTCCACATCCTGCACAGAGAGTTCTGGAGTCATGAAGCTGTTTGGCTTGAAGAAGACCTTTCAGACCATGGAGTCCAAGCCTTAGCCCAGCAGTGCCAGGGCATCACCAACCCACGGCCCTCAGCACCACATCACCAGGCTCTGAAACGCCTCCAGGGATGGGGACCCCACCACTGCCCCCAACGGGCAGAAATTGCTCCTCATGGTCAGCCTGAAGCTGCCCAGGGGAAACTTGAGGTCATTTCTTCTCATCCTGTCCCTCGTTCCCTGGGAGAGGAGACCAACCCCCACCCGGCTCCTTTCAGGGAGCTGTAGAGAGCAAAGAGGTCTCCCCTCAGCCTCCTCCAGGCTAAAGACCCTCAGGTCCCTCAGCTAGAGAGCAGTGGGAGCAGCACTGGCAGCAGTCTGCACTGGGATGCCCAGCCTGGAACCCCAGCTCTCACCCTCTCTGTTCTGCAGCCACTTGGCAGCCAGCCCAGATCCACTATGCCTTCCCCGGGACAAAATTCCAGCTGGATGAATGCAGGCAGTAGAGGGAAATTCCCCCCCACACCCCCCTTGGAAGCGACTTTCCCATGGATCCCCCCAACAATGGCCGTGTCCAGCCCTGTCTGAGCTGCTCTTTGTGTGCTCCCAGCAGGACCGCGCTGCCTTGTCATGCAGATTCCATTCAGCCACCCGGGGAGCAGGGGGAGGGTTTGTGGGGGGCCCTCCCCCACCGTTTGTCTGGTTGTGCTGAAGCGGGACGAGGAGGGGCCCTACCTCATCGTTGCTGATGGGCACCGAGGGGTGCAGGAGGTTGCCAATCTCCCGCAGGCTCTCGAAGCGTTCGGCCTCCAGCCGCAGGCGCTCAGCGTCGCACTGCAGGATGGCCTCATCGATCAGCAGCCGGACCTGCTTGATCTGGGACACCTGCAGAGCCTGAGACACACCCCCTGTCAGCTGGGGAGAGGCACAAACCACCCAGGGGCTGCCAGCTGAGAGCGGCTTATCACAGACCCCTGCCCTGCCAGCTGAGAGTGGCTCATCACAGACCCTCACCCTGCCAGCTGAGAGTGGCTCACCACAGACCCTCACCCTGCCAGCTGAGAGTGGCTCACCACAGACCCTCACCCTGCCAGCTGAGAGTGGCTCATCACAGACCCTCACCCTGCCAGCTGAGAGTGGCTCATCACAGACCCTCACCCTGCCAGCTGAGAATGGCTCATCACAGACCCTCACCCTGCCAGCTGAGAGTGGCTCATCACAGACCCTCACCCAGCCCACATGCCTTCTAGACCACGCTTCTGGAGTGAGAGAATGAGCTGGAGACATCAAACAAGAGCCCCAGGAGATAAAAGAGGGACAGAAGAGAGGCTCTGAACAGCAGCTGGACCTGCTTGAGCTGAGAGACCTGCAGAGGAGACCCTGCTGTGAGGTGGGCAGGGGGAGAAAGCACTGAGTGGCTACCAGCTGAGTGTGGCTCGTCATGGACTCTTGCCCAGCCCACATGGCTTCAGGACCAAGCTTCTGGAGTGAGACCATGGGCTGGAGACATCATACAAGAGCCCCAGGGGACAAAGGAGGGACAGAAGTGAGATTCTGAAAGGGCCTGAGTGAGCTGCAGCATCACACAGAGCCTGGCAGGGACAAGGAAGCACAGGCAGCTCCATGGCACAGCTCGTTAAACATCACAGCTAACAAACTGGGGAAGGAAAGGGCAGGGAGGAGGCGATGGGGAGAGGACATGGAATGATGGAGGCTGCTCAGACACCCCCCTGGGATGCTCAGGAGGAACCTCAGTTTTCTGAGCTGCCACCGACCAAGTCTAGAACAGACACTGAGCAAAAGCTGTGAGGGACAGGGTGGGAATAGAGCTCTACCTGGCAGGGGGTTTGGACAGTGCCCCTCCTTTGGTGCTGGGCTTTGGGCACCTCACATCAGCAACCTGGGCAACGAGAGGTGAAGCTCTGGACAAGCTGGGTGGGCTGGAGGGACAGTGTGGGGAGATGAGGTCAGACTCACCCCCAGAACATCAGCTGTGAGCTCATCAAGGTTCTGTGCGTTCTCTGGTATGGACTCATCTGTCCCCACAGGCTCTTTCTTCTGTAAAGGGAAGAAAAAGAAACTCCAGCAAGGTTAGAGTAAGGCTTGAGAGGTACAATATCCCTCAACAGTGGAGGGTGGCCTGGAGATCAGAAACCTGGGGGAGATGCCCCCTAGTTAGTAACACCCCACCAGGAAATGGCTGCCAGGACCTCTTGCCTCTGTGCCTCACCTTCATCTTGTCTCCGATGGTTTTGCTGCAGAGGTTCTTCAGCTTGTTCAAGTTATCAGCACGAAACCTGCCTGTAGAGCAAGGGGATGGAGCTGTCAGCCAGCCATGGGATGGGAATGGGGCTGGGACCTCCATCTAGCACCCAAAGAGGCCACAAAGCTGCAGCTAAAGCAGGAAAGGGGATGGCAGCTCCAGGGGTGCCTACTGCTGCAGGCCCTGGGTGCTCTGGAAGGAGAGAGGTGGTGTGGAGCATGATGTGGGGCTGGTCATGAAGTGGGGCAGAGATGTGGGGGGAGCAGGGGGTGGTCATGCAGGGATAAACACATGGAATGGTGCTACCCTGGGATAACGTCCCACTGGGACCCCAACACTGGGCCAGGGCCATAGAACTGCAGAATGCCTTAGGCTGGAAGGGACCTTTGAAGGTCATCTTCATACCCCCTCTGCAGTCTGCAGGGACACCTCAACCTCCAGCAGGTTGCTCAGGGCCCCACTCAGTTTGACCACTGAGGGCTGAATGGATCGAGGGGTGTTTGGGGCCACAGCACTGAGATTAAGTCTGTCCAAGGAGGGCACCAGGAAGCTTCCCTTTGGTGACAGCAGGGACGAGAAGAGCAGAGCCCAGGACGCAGCCACCCCCTCCTGGCAGCACAGCCCAAACCAGAGACACCCCCAAGAAGGTGACACCCCCCCATCTTCAGGCAGTCCCAGGAACAGGGAGAAGGACAATCCAGAGCCAGGGAGCACCAAGGGTGAAGAGCCAAGGAACAGCGCTCGGCAAACGTGACCCTGGCAGCGTCCCCCGGTGCCATGGCAGCGGCAGGAGGCAGGATTGCATCAGCCGGCTGCTCGCCAGCGCATCCTGCCAGCCCCACGCCCCACGTTTCAGGCCAGCGCACCCCTCTGCAGTGCAGCCCACCCCAAAAAAAAAAAGCCTTGGCAGCCTGCAAAGCTTGGCTGGTCCTGCAGGATGAAAGGCTCTGGGGTAAAATGAATGCGGTGCCCAGGGCAGGGCCGGAGCCAGGGCACAGCGCCGGGCATGATGGAGCAGGGCAGGGCTCATTCACATCAAGGCAATGGGATTAAAGCGGCGTTTGAAGCCTTCTCTTTCATCCCGGGGGGTGGTGGGGGGTGTGGGTGGTGGTGGGCGCTGGGGTGTGCTGGGAACCGCGGAAGTTTTGGGGGCACCCACCCCACCCTCCTCTGTGCCCCAGAGGAGCTCAGCAGCGGTTCCCGCAGCCCGAGCAGCCCCGGTCCGGGGGCCACGGGGGTGCAGCCCCTGCCAACTGCCCCAGGGTATGGGGGTGGCAGCGTGGGGCACTCCTCTCCTTCCCACCGCCTCCCCTGCCCCGATCCTGCGGCAGTGCGGCTCAGGGAGTGGATCACTGCGGATCACCCTGGGCCTGGATCACCCGTGGGGATCCACGTGTGAACTGGGCGGGGGGGGCTAGCCCCGGGGACCTGCCCCTGCCAGCCCTGAGCCCGGAGAGGAGGGCAACGCGGGGATGCCCAGTCCCAGGGAAGGAGGTGGGTGGGATTGCCCCCTGCCCAAGACAGCGTCTCCCCAGGCCCAGAGGAGAAAGATCCCCAGGGGTTAGGAGGAGCCCCTCAAAGGTCTCCCCTCGCTAGCGAAGGACTTTGGGGTCAAACTGGGGCCAGGTTTGCGGGGCAGGAGCGGAAAAGAGCCACCCCTGAAGGGTACCCTGGGGAGGGGGTGGCGCAGGGTGGCACCGCCTGAGGCCGCCAAGACGCGGGGGGCTGGCAGGGGTCTCCCACTCCCGGGGTTTGTAAGAGGAGGGACATGCCCACCTTGGGACAGAGAGTCCCCTGCGGGGGTGGTGGTGGGGGGGGTGGTGTGTGCCTGGACCCTTCACGTCCCACTCCTGTCCTCTCAGTCCCCTCCCCGGCCCAGGAGATGCCAGCCCCCGGCCCTGCCCGTTCCCCCCTTCCGCCCCACGTACACCTCCGCCAGGCGCCGTCAGCCCGCACCAGCGCGTCCACCAGCGCCGGGTCCTTGAAGCGTTTGAGCTGCATGTCCCGCACCATGGCGGGATCGCCGCCCTTGTCTATGCGGAACAGGTCCAGATCCAGCACCATGATGGCGACACCAGCAGCTCCTGTCAGGCCCTGCCGCGACCGCGCTGCGCATGCGTGGGGAGGGAGGGAGGGGGGGGGGAGCGCATCACACGGTACTGCGCATGCGCAGAGGCATAGAGCCCTGCGCAGGCAGCGCCACCGCCGCCCACCAGGAGGTGCCGTGAATGGAAGGTGCAGTGCCGCTGTGAGCAGCGCCCCCTGGTGGCTCGGAGGAGGCGCTCCAGGGTGAAGAGGAATCGGGGGGCTCATAGAATCATAGAGCGGTAAGGTTGGAAGGGACCTCAAAGATCATTCTGTTCTAACCCCTAAGCAGGGACACCTCCATCTAGTACAGGTCGCTCAAGGCCTCGTCCAACCTGGCCTTGAACACCTCCAGGGAGGTTGTGGAGCATGGAAGACCTCCCTGGGCAACCTGTGCCACATTTCGGGGACTCCCTCTCGGGGGTTCTGGGTATCTGCTGCTGAGCACCTTCAGGTGACACCTCCTCGGCAAGCGCTATGTGACCGTGGGGTAAATCCATCCCTGGGCTTTCCCCGCACCTGCCAGCATCCCCGGGGGGGAGGCACTGAGGGTCCCCAACCCCCTCCTTGTGCCTCCTTACAGCATCCCATGGCACAACCACGGCTCCCGGTGGCACTCCGCGGTACAACCACGGCGCTCCGCGGCAGCCCACGACACCCCATGGCATGGTCACGGCATCCTGTGGCACAACCATGACTCCCCATGACGTTCAATGGCACAACCGCGGCATCCCCTGGCACGGCCTTAGCTCCCCATGGCACCTCACGGCACAACCGCGGCACTCCACGGCACCTTGTGGTACAGCCATGGCGCAACCACAAGTCCCAATGGCACCACCATGTTGATCCCATCCCGAGGCTCTGGGCACTGTGCCCCTTCCCCCATGACTGAGGGGGCAGGGAGGGTCACAAAGATTCATTGTTAATGCGGTGCCAGGGCATGAGGCTCCCCTGGCATCGTGTGAGAAATGAGGAGAACTGGTGGTTGGCATTGGTGCCCAGCCTCCTGTGTTAGCAACTGTGGGCTCTGCAGGAACGAGGGGGTTTGGGGAACGGGTCCATGGAATGCCATGCTGGGGGCACACACTGAGCCCTGTGCCAGGGTAGTGGAGGGGAAATGTTATGCCAGGGGCTCCTAGCAGCGGGCACCTGCTTTGGGGCAGAGTCATCCAAACTGATCAGTTTGTGCCAGTGGCCAAGTGAGTAAAAAGAAGGGAGAGGGCAGGTGCAGGGCTGGCATCAGGTTGTGACATACCTCAGTTGGCATGGCATAGCATGGTCTGGCCTGGCATATCCTGGCATGGCTTGGCATAGCCTGGTATGGCCCAGCTACATCCCACTAGTCACTCGCTTTGGCATCCTGAGCTGTGACATCAGCCATGCCAGGCCTGCAGCTGGCACATGTGTGTGGCCCCCTTCTTCCCCAACCCCCTACACACCCTCCCACGTGCTCTGCACGGGCACCCTCAGCCCACACACAGGCCACAAACACACACAGACATGTGGGCACCCCCAGGGCATGCTCACCCCCTCCAAGTCCTGGTGTCCCCATGCCCAGCCAGGTGGTGTGGGGGTGGCACCAGGGTGACAAGGCAGTGCCATGGGGTGACAGAGGGGTGATGTTGGGTGGCATGGGGTGGCATGGGTGACATGGGGATGACACGGTGGTGATGCTGGGGTGGCACGAGTGGGACAGGGAGTGACAGAGGGTGACACGGAGGTGATGCAAGGTGATGTGGGGCTGCCAAGGGGGTGCCAGGGGGTGAGGCAGGGTACCAGGGAGGGGAGGAGAGGTGTGCCAGGGGGTGGCAGTCAGCCAGAGCCAGCGTACAAACCCCACTGCTGTATTTGGCATTCCTCGGCGCTCGGCTGTGGGGGCACAGGGTGGGGACAATGTACAAAAGCTGTCACCAAGCTCCGGTCCGAAGCGGGTCCCTAAGGCCACGTTGGGGGGGGAGGGGGTGGGGAGGGGCAGGGAGGGATGGGCACGGTGCCCCCTCCGGCCCTGTCACAGCTCCATGCCAGCGCTGCTGCTGGACGATGTCTTCAGTGGCACCGAGTCGAAACCATCTGCGGTCCTCTGCGAGGAGCGAGGCGTCAGAGACAACAGCTCCCGTGCCACCCTCCGACCCCTCCAGGGGTCCTTCCCTGCTGTGCCACCCTCCGACCCCTCCAGGGGTCCTCCCCTGCTGTGCCACCCTCCGACCCCTCCAGGGGTCCTCCCCTGCTGTGCCACCCTCTGCGCGTCCCTCCCAGTGTGGGGAAACTGAGGCACGGAGCGAAGGGCACCACCCCTGCGGCTTCTCCGCTGGCAGCCGCGGGGCTGTGCCACTCTTACCTTGGCAGTGAGGGCTTTGATTTTGCCAAAGAGTGACTTTTTGGTGGCAAAGAGCAGGTCGTCCTCGGCGTCCTCGCCCTCCATGATGGCACAGCTGTCGGCCCCTGGCAGCTCGCTCTCCTTTGCCGCCGCATTCATCACCAGCTTCGAGTATTTATACTCCAACCTGGTGCCAACCGAGGGTGGCATCAACCCCACCACATAGCCTGCGTCCGTCGTCCGTTCCCCCCCCCGCCAAACCCCACCCCGGTGCCACCTACTTTTGGTTCTTCTTCCAGAAGTAGGCAGCAAGGGCGGCGAGGAGGACGGCGGCGGCGGTGCCAGCCGAGATGCCAACCTTGAGCCAAAAATCTATGCTGCGGCAGCTCCGCACCGTCTGGGGTGGCAAACTTTGCCCGCCGCGGCACAGCCTGGGCTCCCGCCACACGTAGGTGGTCCTCTGAGGGGGGTGGGCACAGAAAAAGGGAGTGAGAGGGGTGGGCGATACCCTCTCCCCTCCATCCCCCGACCGAACCGTGGCGGCGTGAGGGTGGTACCTGGGTGCCACCGAGGCAGGCGCCAAGGATGGGGCGGTAGTGACTGGCAGAGCAGCGTGGGCAAGCCTCGCCTGTCACCCACAGGAAGTGGAAGGTGCAGCCGTCGCAGGTGCCCTCGGGGCATTTGCTGGGGGGTGGGTACACAACAAAAGAGCTTGGGGAGGAGCTCACATGGAGGTGCCAACCCCTTGGCTGGGCATGAGGACGCCACAGGTCTCCAGAGTGACCCACAGGGCACAACCCGTGTCCTAGGTGGGCAGCAGATGGAGGTGCCACCCTGGGCGGGTTGTGTGTGTGGCGGGGTGAAGGGTCCCAGAGCTACCAAGGTCCCCAGTTGTGTCCCACCCACCTGGGCACGGTGAGGGTGCCAAGGCCCGGGCGCAGGGGGTCGCAGCGCAGGCGGATGGCAGTAGCGCGGCCGCCGCTGCAGGGCTGTGTCACGTCGTTGGACCTGGCAAGGGGCACATGGGCAGTCAGGGCAGGGGACGGCAGAGTCCCCGCGGGTGTCGCCCCCTGCCCGCGCCGCCCCTCCTCACCTGTAAAAGAAGATGACGTCGGGCAGGGTAGGGTGCCCAGGGGGGAAGAGCTCGGGGGGGGAGGTGATGCCATCCAGCGTGGGACTGGTGGTGACGCCTGCGGTGACAGAGAAGGTGTCCCTGTGCCACTGACTCGGGTGTCCCGGTGGCACCGGGGTGTCCACCTGGCACCGGGGCATCCCTGTGGCATAGGAGTGGTCCCATGTCACGGGGTGTGGGGGGGGGTAGGGGGGCACAGTGGCACAGGAGTGGCAGAGTGACAGCAGTGTGCCCCCACGGTACTGGGATGTCTCAAAGGCACTGAGGTGTTTCTGTGGCACAAAGGTGTCCCCATGGCACAGGGAATGTCTGAGTGGCATCAGGGTGTACCAAGGGCACTGGAGTGTCCCTGTGGCACAACGGTGTCCTCACAGCACAGAAGCTTCCCCAGTGGCACTGACCAGGCTGTCCCAGTGGCACCAGAATTGCCCATTGGTACCAGCATGTCCCCATGGCACCAGAGTCCCCCAGTGGCACTGACCAGGCTGTCCCATTGGCACCAGAATTGCCCATTGGTACCAGCATGTCCCCATGGCACCAGAGTCCCCCAGTGGCACTGACCAGGCTGTCCCATTGGCACCAGAATTGCCCATTGGTACCAGCATGTCCCCATGGCACCAGAGTCCCCCAGTGGCACTGACCAGGCTGTCCCATTGGCACCAGAATTGCCCATTGGCACCAGCATGTCCCTATGGCACCAGAGCCTCCCAGTGGCACTGATCAGGCTGTCCCAGTGGCACCAGACTGTCCCCATGACACAAGGGTATGCCAGTGGTACCAGGGTGTGCCCCTGGCACAAGACTGTCCCAGTGACATCGACTCAGTTGTCCCTTGGCACAGAGATGTCCCAAACTGGAGGTCCCCGGGTGGCACTGATCAGGGTATCCCCGTGGTGGCACGGCTGGCTTTGGTGGCAGAGGGCACAGCAGTGCCCCCCAAGGGGTGGCTCACCCAGCAGGCGGTCGGCCAGGCTGACAGGCTGCGAGGACACTGCCACCTTGTAGCCCATGACGTCGGGTGGCACCACGATGGCCTGGCACACGTAGGCTGTCACCAGGCGGGCAGCATCCCCTTCGCCCGCGGGCAGCCGGACGTCCGTCACGTTGTCGGTGCAGGTGGCAACCTTCCTGCCCTGCGGGCACAGCGCGGGCACTGCCGAGGGGCTGCGGGCGACCTGGGCACTGCTGCGGGCGCTGCTGTGGCTCCTGCTCTGGCAGCTGTGGGGGTTCTGTGGGGGCAGCTGTGGGGGTGCTGTGGGGGCAGCT
>VWZE01018576.1:58690-69212 GCA_013396675.1 Eubucco bourcierii
CCCCGTCCAAAGCCATGGCCCTCAGCACCACAGCTCCAGGGCTCTGTAGCCCCTCCAGGGATGGGGACTCCACCACTGCCCTGGGCAGCCTGGGCCAGGCCTGAACAAGCCTCAGGGTGCAGAAATTGTTCCTCGTGGCCAACCTGAACCTACCCTGGGGCAACTTTGAGGACATTTCCGTTCATCCTTTCCCTTGTTTCCAGGAAGCAGAGTCCAACCCCCAGCTGTCTGCAGCCTCCTCTCAGGGAGCTGCACAGAGCAATGAGGTCTCCTCTCAGCCTCTTCTTCTCCAGGCTGCACCCCCCCAGCTCCCTCAGCTGCTCCTCCCCAGCCCTGTTCTCCAGGCCCTTCCCCACCTTTGTTGCCCTTCTCTGGACCTCCTCCAACCTCTCAATGTCCTTTTGGGAGTAAGGGGCCCAAAACTGACCCTAGCACTCAAGCTGTGACTTCCCCAGTGCCCAGCCCAGGGGTGCAGTCCCTGCCCTGCTCCTGCTGGCCACACTGTATCTGATCCAAGCCCAGATGCTGGTGGCCTTCTTGACCTTGCTCCCCCTGGGGCTCCTCAGCCAGTAACTGTCCTGTGTGCTCAGCTTGTGTGCAGCTGGTTTGGGACATGAAGGCAGAACAGGGTTTTACCTACTCAGACCTGCAGAGATGTTCTTCCCCAATGCTTGAACTCCCATCTTCTGCTGCCCAGAGTCCAGCTGTGGTCTGAGCCCATCCAACTCCTTCCCAAAGCCCTGGGTGCTGGTGGTACCTCCATAAGTCACCTTGGCCTGGTTCTTTTTGCAGGGTGCTGCTGAACATCATGTACCTGATCGTGGAGACCGTTCGGCAGGAGGTTGAGGGGGACAAGCCTGAGTGGAAGAGCATGAGACAGACCTTCAGAGCAGAGCTGGGTGAGCAGCAGGTGCTGGCAGGTGGATGGGATGGAGAGGTGAAGGCCTGAAGAAGAGAAAGCCTCAAGGAGACCTTGGAGTGGCCTTCCAGTATCTGAAAGGGGCTACAGGAGGGCTGGGGAGGGACTGTTGCCAAGGTGTTGTAGTGACAGGAGGAGGAGGAATGGGTTAAAACTGGCAGAGGGGAGATTGAAACTGGATGGTAGGAAGAAGATCTTTGCAGTGAGGGTGGTGAGACACTGGCACAGGTTGCCCAGGGAGGTTGTGGAGCACAGAATCACCCAATGTGATCTTTGATCACATTGGGTGATTCTGTGCTCCACAACCTCCCTGGAGGTGTTCAGGACCAGGTTGGATGAGGCCTTGAGCAACCTGTTCTAAGTGGGAGGTTGGAACTGGATGAGCTTTGAGGTCCTTTCCAACCTAAACCATTCTATGATTTCCAGGACTGAAGAGCAAAAAGAGTGAGATGAGGTTTAGCTCCAGGCTCTGGTTGATGAATGCTGGCAGCACTGGGTTGGGTTCTGCCAGGCTGACCCTTGCTGGTGAGCAGAGGGCACCAGGTTGCCTTTTCTGCTCTTTGGGTGCTCATTTCCTTGTGGGGAGGGGAGGAGAAGTTGACTGTTGGGGCTGTTGTTCCTTCTCAGCACAGAGATGGGAAATGATGGAGGTCCCAAGGTCTTGGAAAGGAATCACAGACCAGTTTGGGTTGGAAAAAAGCTTTAAGATGAGTCCAGCCATGACCTAACTCTGCCAAGCATTATACTAAACCTTGAAGGGTCTGGGGTGAGAGGAGGATGTTTGAGCTGGGGAATATGAAACTGCAGAGGCTGTCAGAGGGTGCTGAGGGTGGTGGTGCTGGGGATTGGGGTGAGAAGAGAGACAAGGACTGCCTTGGACAGTGCTGCTGTGTGCTTCCAGGAGCTCCCCTGTACAACAATGAGCCCTTCTCTGTCATGCTCTTTGGGATGGTGACCAAGTTCTGCAGCGGCCACGCTCCACACTTCCCCATGAAGAAGGTTTTGCTCTTGCTCTGGAAGACTGTGCTGGTGAGGAGAACCCCTGGAGGTGCTGCCAAGGGCTTTGAAAGCTGAGCAGGAGAGGAGGGTCCTGCCCTTGAAGCTGGCTGAAACTGCTCCACCCTCTTGTTCTGGTGTTCAGTTTGTGCCCTGTTTGTGAATGGTGGAGTCATTTTGGTTGGATGAGACCTTTAAGGTGATGGAGTCCAACCCAGCAGTGCCAGGGCACCACCAACCTATAGTCCTCAGCACCACATCTCCCTGGCCTTTAAACCCTTCCAGGGATGGGGATTCCACAACCCTGGGCAGCCTGGGCCAGGCCTTGACAGCCCTCAAGGGCAAGAAATTGTTCCTCGTGACCAACATGAACCTGCCCTGGGGCAACTTGAGGCCATTTCCTCTCATCCTATCCTTGGGAGCAGAACCCAACCCTCAGATGGCTGCAGCCTCCTCTCAGGAAGCTGCAGAGAGCAATGAAGTCTCCTCTCAGCTTCCTCTTCTCCAGGCTGAACCCCCCCCAGCTCCCTCTGATGCTCCTCCCCAACCCTGTTCTCCAGACCTTTCCCCACCTTTGTTGCCCTTCTCTGGAGCTGCTCCAGCCCCTCAGTGTCACCCTCCTGCCCCTTCTGCCTTTGCCAAGAACACAGCAACATAGGCACAGGCAGCTCTTGTTTTGCACCCTGAGGGAGGATTTGGGCCTCCTGTTTGGGGAGGGCAAGGTGGCGAAGTGCCCGGTGCCACGCATGGGGGCACTGCCCACGCTCAGGCTGCTGTCTCTTCCCTTGCAGTGCACGCTGGGGGGCTTTGAGGAGCTGCAGAGCATGAAGGCAGAGAAGAGAGAGATCCTGGGGCTGCCACCACTGCCAGAGGACAGCATCAAAGTCATCCGCAACATGAGGGCAGCCTCCCCGCCGGCCTCCGCCTCTGACCTCATCGAGCAGCAGCAGAAGCGAGGCCGCAGGGAGCACAAGGTGACAGCCAGGGGGGCACAGCTGGGTACCTGGGCAGGCTGGGCAGATGGGCACAATCCAGTGCCAGGAGTTCTAATGAGTCCAAGTGCCAGGTGCTGCACTTTGGCCACAACAAACCCCAAGCAGTGCTGCAGGCTGGGGACAGAGTGGCTGAGAGCAGCCAGGCTGAGAGGGACCTGGAGGTGCTGGTTGGCAGCTGAACAGGAGCCAGCAGTGTGCCCAGGTGGGCAGCAGAGCCAATGGCATCTTGGCCTGGATAGAATCATAGAATGGTAAGGTTGGAAGGGACCTCAAGGATCATCTAGTTCCAACCCCCTGCCATAGGCAGGAACACCTCCCACTAGTACAGGTGGCAGCAGGAGCAGTGTGGCCAGCAGGAGCAAGGCAGTCCTTCTGCCCCTGTGCTCAGCACTGCTCAGGCCACACCTTGAGTCCTGTGTCCAGTTCTGGGCCTGTCAATTTGAGAGATGTTGAGGTGCTGGAAGGTGTCCAGAGAAGGGCACCAAGGCTGGGGAGGGGCCTGGAGCACAGCCCTGTGAGGAGAGGCTGAGGGAGCTGGGGGGGTGCAGGCTGCAGAAGAGGAGGCTCAGGGCAGACCTCATTGCTCTCTGCAGCTACCTGCAGGAGGTTGTAGCCAGCTGGGGTTGGGTTCTGCTGCCTGGCACCCAGGGACAGAACAGGGGACACAGCCTCAAGCTGTGCCAGGGCAGGTTCAGGCTGGATGTTGGGAGGAAGTTGTTGCCAGAGAGAGTGATTGGCATTGGAATGGGCTGCCCAGGGAGGTGGTGGAGTGCCCATCCCTGGAGGTGTTCAAGAGGAGGCTGCATGAGGCACTGAGTGACCTGGATTAGTTAATTAGCAGGAGTTAGGTGCTAGGTTGGCCTGGATGATCCCAGAGGTCTTTTCCAACCTGCTTCATTCTGTGCTTCTGTGCTTCTGTGACCTGCACACTCCCTCCCAGAGCAGCTTCCCCTCGAGGTGCTCAGCTGCCAGCTCCTCTCCCTGCAGGCCCTGATCAAGCAGGACAACCTGGATGCCTTCAACGAGCGAGATCCTTACAAAGCTGACGACTCCCGGGAGGAGGAAGAGGAGAACGATGATGACAACAGCCTGGAGGGAGAGACCTTCCCCCTGGAGAGGGATGAAGTGATGCCTCCCCCCACCCAGCACCCCCCCAGCGACCGCATCACCTGCCCCAAAGGGCTGCCCTGGGCCCCCAAGGTCCGGTGAGTCCATGGGGCAGGGCTGAGTTAGGCTCGGGGGGCCCTGGAGTGGTTGGAGGCAGGTGGAGGCTGTTAGCTGGGGAGAGACTCAGCAGGAGCTGGAGGAGATGGTGAGATGCTGGAGTGTCTGGAGGCAGGTGGAGGCTGTTAGCTATGGAGAGCCTCAGCAGGAGCTGGAGGAGATGGTGAGATGCTGGAGTGTCTGGAGGCAGGTGGAGGCTGTTAGCTATGGAGAGCCTCAGCAGGAGCTGGAGGAGATGGTGAGATGCTGGAGTGTCTGGAGGCAGGTGGAGGCTGTTAGCTATGGAGAGCCTCAGCAGGAGCTGGAGGAGATGGTGAGATGCTGGAGTGTCTGGAAGCAGGTGAAGTCTGTTAGCTATGGAGAGCCTCAGCAGGAGCTGGAGGAGATGGTGAGATGCTGGAGTGTCTGGAAGCAGGTGAAGTCTGTTAGCTATGGAGAGCCTCAGCAGGAGCTGGAGGAGATGGTGAGATGCTGGAGTGTCTGGAAGCAGGTGAAGTCTGTTAGCTATGGAGAGCCTCAGCAGGAGCTGGAGGAGATGGTGAGATGCTGGAGTGTCTGGAAGCAGGTGAAGTCTGTTAGCTATGGAGAGCCTCAGCAGGAGCTGGAGGAGATGGTGAGATGCTGGAGTGTCTGGAAGCAGGTGAAGTCTGTTAGCTATGGAGAGCCTCAGCAGGAGCTGGAGGAGATGGTGAGATGCTGGAGTGTCTGGAGGCAGGTGGAGGCTGTTAGCTATGGAGAGCCTCAGCAGGAGCTGGAGGAGATGGTGAGATGCTGGAGTGTCTGGAGGCAGGTGGAGGCTGTTCACTGGGGACAGCCTCAGCAGGGAGCTGGAGGAGATGGTGAGGTGCTGGAGTGGTTGGAGGCAGGTGGAGGCTGTTCACTGGGGAAAGCCTCAGCAGGGAGCTGGAGGAGATGGTGAGGTGCTGGAGTGTCTGGAGGCAGGTGGAGGCTGTTCACTGGGGAAAGCCTCAGCAGGGAGCTGGAGGAGATGGTGAGGTGCTGGAGTGGTTGGAGGCAGGTGGAGGCTGTTCACTGGGGAAAGCCTCAGCAGGGAGCTGGAGGAGATGGTGAGGTGCTGGAGTGTCTGGAGGCAGGTGGAGGCTGTTCACTGGGGAAAGCCTCAGCAGGGAGCTGGAGGAGATGGTGAGGTGCTGGAGTGGTTGGAGGCAGGTGGAGGCTGTTCACTGGGGAAAGCCTCAGCAGGGAGCTGGGGGAGAAGTTGCTGCCAACACGCTCAAGCTACTGGTCAGTTTGGTGCTGTCCTTTGGTGGGGTGGGCTCAGCACCATCCCTGAGCAGAAGGCTTTTCCTGCTGGCCTGTGCCTGGGGCTGTGGTGGACCCAGCAGGATGTGACTCTTGCTCTTGCCCCTCCCCTGCAGGGAGAAGGACATTGAGATGTTCCTGGAGTCCAGCCGCAGCAAGTTCATCGGCTACACGCTGGGCAGGTGGGCTCAGCCTGGGGGCATCCTGTAGGCACTGCTCATGTGGGGGCTGCTGCTGTTCTCTGCTTTGCCACAGAGGGGTCCTGAGCTCTCTGGCACCGTGGCTGCTGGCTCAGCTTTGCTTCTGCCTCTTTCCCTTCTCTCTAGTGACACCAACACTGTGGTGGGTTTGCCCAGGCCCATCCATGAAAGCATCCGGACCTTGAAGCAGGTCAGTACCTGGATGAGCTCCTTCAGCTCCTACTCTTGTCTGGGTGTCCCTTCTCCATCCCCCCTGCACCCACCAAGGCCTGGAGTGCCTTTTCCTGGCCCCTTTCCCGTTTACTCAAACCCTGTGATGGGAGAAGCCTCCAGTTTCCATCCCATTGCCCACTCCTTCCTTTACTGGTGTCATCCTTTTCCAGCTGGGGTTGTCCCAGAGGTGAGGCCACCAACCCTGCCTGTCACCACTGGGACAGGAGGAACAGAGGTTCCTGGAGGGATTTGAGGTGGTGGCAGCCTGGGGGGGCCCTGGTGTGAGCCTCTGCTGTCTCCTGCAGCACAAGTACACATCCATAGCTGAGGTCCAGGTGCACATGGAGGATGAGTACCTGCGCTCGCCGTTCTCTGGGGTGAGTGCAGAGGAGGGTGGGATGGAGCTCCTGGGCTGAGAGCTGGAGACACTTGGCCCCACCAAGATTTTTGGCTGGGCAGTGGAGGCTTTGTTCAGCTGTGGAGATCCCTCAGTTTGACTGGGCCAGAGGGTGGGGGGTGTGTGAAGAGGCTTTGGGCAGGAGCTGGCAGTGTTCTGCCCTTGAGTTGGCAGAGCTGGCAGCTGAGCTGGGGCTGTGGTGCTGGTGGGAACTCCTGCTGTGAGGTTTTCTGCTTTCTCCTGGCACCAGGGGGAAGAAGAAGTGGAGCAAGTCCCTGCAGAGATCCTGTACCAGGGCCTTCTGCCCAGCCTGCCACAGTACATGGTGAGCTGGGAGCTCTGGGGTTGGCCCTGGGCTCAGTGCTGAGGGCTTCCCTCTGCTGCTCCATCCAGGTCCAGTGATGCCTCCAAGGTTTTCTTCCCTCCCCAGGGCTGCATCCCAGTTGGGACAGGACAAGGGGAGATGGTTTGGAACTGAAAGGTGCAGGTTCAGAGTGGAGAGAAGAGAGAAATGTTTGGCACTGAGGGTGGGCAGAGCCTGGCCCAGGCTGCCCAGAGAGGTGGGAGCTGCCCCATGGTGGCACCACTGCAGGTCAGGCTGTTTGGGGCTGGGAGCTGCAGAGGGTAGAAAAACCTTGTGGCCACTGGAGCTGTGGGTAAAGGCATCAGAGAGATTAGAGAGGGCTGCTGCTGCCTCCTGCTTTGGTTGTGGCTCTTGCAGCAGGAGGTGCAGAGAGCTTGGGGCTCAGCACTGCTGGCAGAGCCCAGGAAGGTCTCCAAGCTCACAGCCACGAGAGACAGATTGAGAGTGGAGAGAAGGGAGAAACGTTTGGCACTGAGGGTGGGCAGGCTGCCCAGAGAGGTGGGAGCTGCCCCATGGCTGGCACCACTGCAGGTCAGGCTGTGTGGGGCTGGGAGCAACCTGCTCTGGCTGCAGCTGTCCCTGCTGAGGGCAGGGCTTGGCCTGGGGGAGCTTGGAAGGTTCTTTTCCACCCAAACCCATCTGGGATTCTATTACTGCCTCCAGCACTGGGAGTGAGGCCTCTGGCTGCTCCCCATCCCCTTCTCCATCTCTCCCTTCTCCCCAGATTGCCCTGCTGAAGATCCTCCTTGCTGCAGCCCCAACCTCCAAAGCCAAGACTGACTCCATCAACATCCTGGCAGATGTCTTGCCAGAGGAGATGCCGTGAGTGACCCTGGGGGACCTGGGTGCTGGTGGGCAGGGGAAAGAAAGGTGGGCATGGGAGGGGGCCAGACAGGGTGGTGTGGTTTGGCCTGAGGCCTTCCTTGGTGGGCCAGGAACTGTGTGCTTTGCTGCCAGAGCTGGCTGCTGAGAGCCCAGGGCATGGCAGGACTGCCCACTGGCAAGGTGTGGGTGCTGCCCCAGCCCACAGCTCCCTCTGTGCCCCTCAGGACCACGGTGCTGCAGAGCATGAAGCTGGGGGTGGATGTCAATAGGCACAAAGAGATCATTGTCAAAGCCATTTCTGCTGTGCTGCTTCTCCTGCTCAAGCACTTCAAGCTCAATCACATCTATCAGGTGAGGTGGGGCAGGCTCTGGCCACCTTGCATGGGGCTTTGGGGTTGGAGAGGACCCAAGGTGGAGCTTTGTTCATAGCAGCCTAGAATGAGGGGGTTGGAAGTGACCTCTGGAGATTATTGAGTCCAATTCCCCTGCCAGAGCAGGATCACCCAGGGCAGGTGACACAGCAACACACCCAGGAGGGTCTTGAAAGCCTCCACACAAGGAGGCTCCACAGCCTCTCTGGGCAGCCTGCTCCAGGCTTCCAGCACCCTCACACCAAACAGCTTTCTCCTCCTGCTCAGCTGGGCTCCACTTTGTGCTTATTGTCCCTTGGCCTGTCCCTGGGCACCGCTCAGCAGAGTCTGGCCCCAGGCTCTTGCCCCCCACAGCTCCTTTAGCTCTTGCTGAGCACTGCTTAGCTCCCCTCTGGGGCTGCTCTTGTGCAGGCTCAACCCCAGGGCTCTCAGCTTTTGCTCCTCCCAGAGCTGCTCCAGGCCCCTCAGCAGCTTCCCAGCCTGCCCTGGACTCTCCCCAGCCCTTCCCTGTTCCTCCTCAACTGCAGAGCCCAGAACTAGACCCCAGCACTTCAGATGTGGCCTGAGTAGGACAGAGTAGAGAAGGGGAAGCTCACTTGAGCTTCTGGCCACACTCTTCTTCATGTCCCCCAGGACCCCATGGGCCTCCTTGGCCTCGAGGGCCCCTTGCTGTCCCATGGATATCTTAACTGTCCCCCAGCACTGCCAGGTCCTTCTCTGTGGAGCTGCTCTCCAGCAGCTCAGCCCTCAGCTGTGCTGCTCACTGCTCTCTCTCCCCAGTTTGAGTACATGGCTCAGCATCTGGTCTTTGCCAACTGCATCCCTCTCATCCTTAAGTTCTTCAACCAGAACATCATGTCCTACATCACTGCCAAGAACAGGTAGTGAAGGGGGAAGAACTGCTATGGGCAGGGGGGTTCCTGCTTGCTTTGTGTCCCCTCCCTGGCTGGTCTGTGGTGGGTGGGAGGTGTGGGGTGGATGGGGTCTGGGAGGAGCATCTTGGACACCTCCTCCACTCCCTGCAGCATTTCAGTCCTGGACTATCCATACTGTGTGGTGCATGAGCTGCCAGAGCTGACTGCTGAGAGCCTGGTGAGTGGCTTCCTCTCTGCCAGGTCCTGGCACCCAAGGGGCATGCTGGGGGGGACCATGGATGTTGGGAGGCAGCAGGGATCCAACACCCAGACCCTGGAACCCTCAGCGCTCCCATGCTTGGCAGGCTGAACCCCCCCAGCTCCCTCAGCTGCTCCTCCCCAGCCCTGTTCTCCAGACCCTTCCCCACCTTTGGTGCCCTTCTCTGGGCCTGCTCCAGCCCCTCAGTGCCCTTCTTAGAGTGAGAGGCTCAAAACTGAACCAAGCCCTCCAGCTGTGGCCTCCGCAGAGCCCAGCCCAGGGCTGCAATCCCTGCCCTGCTCCTGCTGCCCACACCACTGCTGATCCAAGCCAGGCTGCTGCTGCCCTTCTTGGCCAGCTGGGCACCCCCTGGCTCACCTCCAGCTGCTGTCACCAGCACACCCTCAGGTCCCTTTGCACTGGACAGTTTCCAACCACTCTCCCCTGGGTCTGGAACCTTTGTGGGGTTGTTGTGCCCCAAGTGCAGGACTTGGCACTTAGTCTTGTTGAGCCTCATTCTGTGGATCCAGCCTGGCCAGGGCCCTCTGCAGAGCCTCCAACCCTCCAGCAGATCAACACTGGCACCCAGCTTGGTGCCACCTGCAAGCACAGGCAGAGGCTGCATCCATCCGGTTGCCCAGAGCACTGATACAGACAGGGGAGGCTGGCCCGGGGACACTGCTGGTGACAGGGCACACTGCTGGTGACAGGAGCAGCTAACTGGAGTTAACTCTTGCTTGCCCCTGGCCTCTCCTTTCCTGCAGGAAGCTGGAGACAACAACCAGTTCTGCTGGAGGAATCTCTTCTCCTGCATCAACCTCCTGCGCATCCTTAACAAGCTGACCAAGTGGAAGCACTCCCGTACCATGGTGAGGAGCCAGGGGAGCCCCTGGGGCTCACCCCACTCACAGGGTACCTGGCCTGGGCCTGGGTACCTCCAGGCCCCCCTTTTGTAGCACCACAGATGTGGCTGGGGGGATAGGAAAGAGGGTAGGTGGGAAGGGGAAGGTGCATGCTGCAGGGAAGGGTTTGTGGAGTCATTGAATGGTTTAGGGTGGAAGGGACCTCGAAGCCTAACCAGTTCCAACCCCCTTGCCGTGGGCAGGGACACCTCCCACTAAAACAGGTTGCTCAAGGCCTCATCCAGCCTGCTCCTGAGCACCTGCAGGGAGGTTGTGGAGCACAGAATCACTGAATGTGACTACACTGTTGGGTGCAGAGGGGTTGGACATGATGACCTCCAGGGCTTCCTTCCAACCTGATGCATTCAGTGACTCTAGATGTCTTTGCTGAGTGCAAAAGGATTGGACATGATGACCTCCAGGACATATTTCCAGCCTGATGCCTTCAGTGATCCCAGACTCACAGAATGGCAGGGGTTGGAAGGGATCCAAAGAGCTCATCCAGTCCAACCCCCCTGCCAGAACAGGACCAGACAATCCAGCTCAGGACACGCAGGAACACATCCAGACAGGCCTTGAAAGGCTCCAGAGAAGGAGATTCCACAGCCTCTCCGGACAGCCTGTCCCAGTGCTCTGGGACTTGGAGTCCTGTGTGCAGTTTTGGAGCCCCCAGCACAGGAAGGACATGGAAGTGTTGGAGCCAGTCCAGAGGAGGCCACCAAGATGTTCAGAGGGTTGCA